>SSNP01000065.1:729617-912706 GCA_006937955.1 Pachypanchax playfairii
GGGGGGGGGGGGGGGGGGGGGGGGGGGGGGGGGGGTCTTCATCTGTGATTTTGAGGAATTCAAAGGGATTCTAAAGAGAAAACCAGGTGTACTTAAAGTCATTTAGCTGATCTACAAAAAGGTTCAAAATTAATGTGATCGTGCATAAAAGACAAATCAATTAGTTTACTTTGTACAAGTCTCTGAATTGTTTTGGTAGATTTAAAGGAAGATTCAGGCTGTCTTGGATTCAGATGATTCTTTGGCTCCTCAGACATCCATGTTGCTTCAAGGAGAGCTCCAGGATCCTCAATGTATTTCTTATGTTTCTTTTGAAGGTTCCAAAGACATTCCATCAGGAAGTTGTGTGCTCCTTGAATGAGATTAGCTGTTTTAAAGGAGTTGCGTTGCATGTTGTAATGATATAGACTGTATGACTGGAGTTTTTGCGGAGGGGGAATCTTTTTCTTCCTGAAATAAATTTCCAGGTTTTATCAGGGTCAAAGTCTTAAAACATTTGCAGAGAGATACCACCTTTACCAGTTCCATTTTGAAACGTCACTATTTCCATATCTGTAACCATACGTGGGTCATTCCATGTCTGTTCACTGAAAGCCTCTCTGCTGACCCCCACAGATTTGATTTAAATCACAGATGTTAAAGCACATTTGACAAAAGCCAAATTTTCAGGACTCTGCTGTCAATAAAGTTGTTAGGAAAAACATTAAGGCAGTCATTTTTATTTACACACTAGACTTAAACCATTTTCAGACAGATGTCTCTGAATATTTGCAGACAATTCAAGCCGGTATTTAACCGGAGTTGTCTTTTCAGACACGCCACTGTTTTGAACGCAAACACCGTATCAAAGAACGTCTGCTCTTCTTACTAGGTCTTCAGCCGGAAAGGTTCCAGAACAGATTATGCGGTCCGACTCGGTGCTTTCAGGCTCAAAAGCGCAAAAGTTTTTCATGGCCTGTCTGAAAGGGGCTCAAGTGTAACAGAAACCTTTTGCTAAACGAGTTAGTAATATAGATATTGTGGTGCCGAGGGATCATTTAAAGTATTTTAATGAAAAACTCATTGAAATTTTGAACCTGTTTCCAGATTCAGTTGCTGTACGGTCTGCATGAACTAGGCTAAAATAAAGTATAGATGTCAGATACTTACTGAACTAAATGTGGAGATTGTAGTTTAAGTAGTTTTTGAGATTATGAGGTTCCTGTCATGGTTCGATACCAGGGGGTTTGAGTTCGAGCTCCAAGGGCGACCCAACTCCAAACACACGGAGAGAACAGAGATTGGTTTACAGTGCTCCAACAAACAATAATAATGCAAACTGTACACGGCAAGCTGCCACGCCCTGTAAGACAATGAGCACAGGAGAAACCACACATCCCACCAGCAGCAGAGATCCTGATAGTTCCAAGTTGGTCCATAAAAAGGAATATTTAAATAGAGCCAACACACTCAAACCTTGCCCCTTAATTATTTTTTCTGAAAAAAATGTTGACAGAGACCATCTCAAGGCCACTCCTACAAACTGTACTGTGTATGGTGTACATATGAGTTAGATTGTTGTATGCAGTAAGGGGGTGGGATTGAATAACCTTTGGCTTCTTCCCACTCCCTTTGAGCTAAGACTCTTTTTTTCTTTCTTTTTTCCCTTTACTGTATTTTTTTTTAACTTTGTTTGTTTTTTTGTTTTTTTAATGTTGTCTTATGTTCAAATAAACATTTCACTTTAGGGTGTATGAATTTAGCTGAATATGTTGTCCTCTGTGTGTTTGTGCAGGTCAGGATGTTAGTGGTGTTTTGGATAGCTCTGTTGCCGTGGATACAAGCATCTTGGAGCAGTACCTCTGTAATGACATGCTACCCAGCAGCTTGTAAGTTTCACAGTCAGAGAACCGCATATTTCCTATATACTCCATATTCCATATTTACTATATAACAACTTACTTCAAACCGTACTTTGTTATTAGACATCAGAAATTAAATGTTTTTTTTTAATTCAGGCTCCTTCCAGCAGCAGCTCCATTTGGCCTGTTTCCTCCCGATTTTACAGACTTTTCTGTAGCATCATGTTCAGAACTATAAAATAAAAGATGCCTCTGCACCAACAAATGCAAGAAAATCTGTCTTTTTTACAAGTAATGCATGGTAATAAAAATCCAATGTAGTTTTCTTAAAACATAGTTATTTATTTCTTCCTTCAGCATCTTGTTTTTTTTTTACATTTGATCTCAGGATGAAACTGGAACCATTTTACTTTAATCTGTTTTAAAGCAATAAAAAGAATAGATGACATGATCTTTGGTTTTAGTGCATGTGATGGAAAAAAAACTATGGGAAGAAAAATACAACATGCTTTTGTTAAATATTTTCTTGTCTATCCTTATGTATATTTTAGAATCATCACAGCATGACACGTAAATCCCCTTGTGTTCTGAATCAGAAAGCTCACTGTAGTTAGAAAGGTATGAGAAGTAGTTTTAAAATGGGAAGTCCATTCTGTCAGTGTCTGATCTGTGCACACACTCTGTTATGTAACATTCATAAATGTCTTTGATCCGGTTGCTTATCAGATAAATTAAGATTCAAAGTACCAATGTATTCAAAGGACCAATGTATTCAAAGGACCAATGTATTAAAACTAGCAGATATTCTTTAAAATAAAAATGGAAAAATTCCATCAGGTTGTTTGAACTTTGTTATTTATTTCCCAGCATGCTCCCTGAGTCTCCTCCTGATTCAAGCTCAGAGGCCTGCTCACCTCCACAGATATCAGGTACCACTGACCCACTACCACCTGCACTCACCTTTCCAGACCTACAGGGACTGGAAAGCTCATTTTTTGGTACAATTTGACCTGATTTTTTTCAGAGTTTTATCGAAATGGACACCTGAAACCATGTTTAAGTGTACTCTGTGTTCCTAGACAGGACGTAAATATTTGTGTTTGGATTATTTACTTGTTGTAACAAAGTTTCTTGGTAATAAATCTCAAACTGTCAGGAAGTCTGTTTTCCATTTAGATGTAGCCTCATCTGTAGGCTGAGCAGCCTAGTTGAGTTTGTAGGTTGCACTCTTGGAAGAACCATGTACACAGCCACAACAGCATGGCTCCGCCCCCTGGTACTGGTCACACACTGCTGTGCGGTCGCATCCCATTCAACCAGCAGCTGGTGCAGTTGTGTTACTCACTCTGGCACAAACAGCACATTCAGCTGATCCCATACGTGTTCAGTGGGGATAAGGATCAGGACTGTGGGCATGGCTACTGTCATCCTGTTTTAGAGATCATACACAAATTTCCTGTAATGGTTTTCAATTAAAAACATTTAGAAGCTCAAATATATCCTTCAGTTTTCTGCACAGGATTTTGCAAGCAATGCACCTAAAAGACATCTATTCACCGAGCTATTCACCTTGTTTTCAACGTAAGATGCTCATTAGAATGACTCTGAAATGTTGCTTCAGTTTTGTATCACTTGAGATTATTATCAAAACTGAGCATAATGACAATTAATGTGAAGCCCTAGTTTAAAATAATTTAAAATTAAGCTTTTTTGTTTCAGTTGTTGACCACAGTGCAGTCTAACTTTAATATCTGCTGATTATTCAAGGATTGGAATCAGTTAACCAAACAGAACTCCAAAACAACAGAAACAGAAGAGGGTTTTCTACAAAGAACAAAACAGAATCCAAAAATTTAGCGTTAATGAGAGATTCTGATCATTGTTTTATCATCAGATTTCAGCTGTGAACAGACTTCTTGGGCCAGTCAACCAGAGATGATTCAACCTACAACCCGATCTACTGCCTGTTGTAGGGATCAAGGCTGTATCCCTTCAAATTTGGACCCACAGACTCGATCCCCATCCTGTCAGTTCAAAGATGGAAACGGTCCCTCCTTCCACTCAAATCTATTGCACCAAGAACAGCTCAGCTGTTTGGACCTCACAAACACTTATATCAAGTCTGGGACTTCACCCTCCCTTCCTATTCCTCTTCATCAAGACACAAACCGCCCTCCTGAGCAATACTTGAATCCAGAAAGCTCTTTGATGGGTTACACTCCGCCCACACCTCCTTCTCCCTTGTTACCTCCTTCCAATACTTATGTCTCATCTATTACTGGTGCAGGGATTGTACCAAATCTCCCTTTACCAACTACTAACTCTCTGCTGGGCTCAACTTCCACACTACAGTCCTGGTAAGCAAATATTAAGCATTTGAAATTTCTAACAACAAAAAGAGAAATCTAGACAAGCCAACAGTGCAGCGAAGTTGTAAAAAACTCATACAAAGATCTATCAGAGAAAGATGCATTTAAACAATGAATAACTCACTACATGAGTTACTAGTTTGCCAGAAAAGTCAAATTCTGAGAATTCTGCAGCGACTAATCATGTCTATTTATATTCACATGTCGGTATTCTTTTTCTATAACTTAGTATTTATATTAAAGAGGCCATTTCACTCAAATTTCAATTTCTTAAGTATTAACCTGTAATATGAAACATTTTAAATCTAAAAAACGGAAACATTAATTAACAGACCTTTCAATCTGTCTTTCAATCTTTCAATCTGTCTGCACCAAGATTCGTCAGGCTTTGGGCAGCAGCTTGTTCATATTCATTATTTGAATTTGCTGGACTCTGATTGGCTAACAAACTGGCCTATCAGAGCAAGGTATACTGTTTCCTGCCCCGCTGCACATGGCAACAGCACACGTAGTCTCTTCCGGTTGATACGTGTTTATGCTAACAGCGTTTAGCCAGCAGCATGCTAGGCGTGGTTTCAACTGCAGGAGCTGATGAATACTAACGAGCAAAGGAGTTGTGATGAAACAAGTACTGGCTGTTTAAACTCAGGTTTTATCACCACCTGTGTAGTTTGAGAGATAAAAACTGAAAGAGAAGTTGTTGACCTGTTTTCACACCCACTATGAAGGTAAGAACACCTGTGGAGTTAAAATATTCAACAGAAACCTCAGAAAAACTGTTTTAATGGAATGGACTCTTTAAGATTAAAGACCAAGTTCAGAGTAGAAGAAACTTAACGACCACCACATTTTCTGTTCTTTCTTGTAATTATGCTCAGAAATCAGGCTTGTTGTAAATGTTCTTTACACTGAGGTTAATGAAAGTTATTTCAGCTTTCTCTGACTTCTTTCATCAGCCCCCAGGACAGTAAAAAAAGGAGGAGATCTGAGTCTGAGGTCACATTTACAACAGCTGATGCTGCTTGTTGTTGTGAAGGTGATAAGACTCATCATGCTGTAGGAAACACTGTAAACGGACTGGGTCAAGGTCTTTCCCAGTTGCTGACGTGGGAACAGTACAGACCAGAACAGTGGAGCATTTTGTATGATCACACCTACCAAACAATGTGAGTTCAGATTTTTAGAAGTTTTTAAATGTGATCACAGATGAATGTGGACTAATCTGCGTCTACAAAAATGGAAATTTTTTATGTTTCAGGTCGCCTATAGCCTATCATGTCAACACAGATAAGGGCTTCAACTATTCTTCATCTGACGAGGCCTTTGTTTGTCAGAAGAAAAACCACTTTCAGGTCACGGTTCACATCGGGGTGGATGCAGATCCACGTTTTGTCAGAACACCAAATGGCCCTCAAGAAATTGATCAATTTCAAATAAAGGTGTTTGGGGTTAAGGTGTGTAGTCTGAGTTCATTATTAAGATCTAGGAGCTGTGAAATCATTAATCAGTTTATTTTAAGCAACACAAAGATGTGATGGGTAACCAGTTTGCTTGAAAGATTATTCCCAAATGTAACTAGAATCAGTTGATAGAAACTATTACACAGATTACAGTGGAACTGACATGACTAACTTCTTTTTGTAGCTTGAAACTCCAAACCACCTGGTGACGATCGAGCAGTCTCAACCCGACCGCCATAAGAAGCCCTTCCATCCTGTCAGGTACATGCAACATGCAACCAGATCATTTAAAGGTTTCCCTTCACCCCAGATTACACTGAGAAGTCTGTAATTTAATATTCAGCAGTACAGTTTATCAATTACATTTGTGTTATGAGGTAAAGAAGACAGAATCCTAAAAAAGGATTGAATGGAAGTTTAATTATTACATCAACCATCAATTAGCTTTAAAGTCTCTCTTTCACAGCAGAATTCTACACATCATGATCATGATGGTAACTGATTTACTCTTGAAACGTAGAATAACTTAAAAACTATGAAACAGGCTTTAATTCAAAAAGTTTTAAATTATTCTGAAACTAAAGTCTGCCATTCACAAAGACTGATATCTGTATGTCCCAGTTAGCATTTTGATTTTGCTAGAACGTTCCCTCAGATTCAGCTCCTTTAATAAATATTCAAATCAAAAACCTGTAACTGAACCGAACAATGAATGATATTTCTCCAGGGTCAGTCTCACTGCTGGTAAAATGACTAAAGTCACACTTGGTCGACTGCACTTCAGCGAGACAACGGCCAACAACATGAGGAAAAAAGGCAAACCTAACCCTGACCAGAGGTATGTGTAAGTCTATGTGTAGGATACAATACACAACAGTCAATCTACATGCTAACTGTGTATGTGTTCAGGTACTTTCAGATGGTTGTTGGTCTTTATGCTGCAGTCGGAGAGGAGACGTTTCTTCTCACTGCTCTGGTGTCAGAAAGAATCATTGTCAGGGTAAAAAACATTGTTTTAAAACAATTAAATGTTCAGTCAAGTCAGAGACCGTCAGAACAAACTGTTGGTTTCTTTCTCCTGAAGGCTTCCAACCCGGGTCAGTTTGAGACGGATAGTGATGCCTTGTGGCAGCGTGGGCCATTAAATGACGCCGTGGTCTGTCAGGGTAAAGTTGGCATCAACACAGACTCTCCGGATGAGGCGTTGGTAGTTTGTGGTAACGCCAAGGTGATGGGTGCCATCTTGCAGCCCTCTGATTGTCGTGCCAAGGAGAACATACAGGAGGTGGAACGAATCTGATATTTTACTTAGAAGGAAAAAGTATCAATTTCTGATTATTTGTAAAAGTTTTTGTTTGCAATTGTATATTCTTGCCACAGTATAACAAATCTGGTGTGACATCTTTCAGGTCGACTCAGAGCAACAGCTCAAGAGAATCACTCAGATGAGGATAGTTGAGTTTGATTACAAACCAGAGTTTGCCTCTCCGCTGGGAATAGACCACACACACCAGACAGGTGATAGTCTTCACAAGTGAAGCTGTTGGTCATTTCTGCACTGTTGAATGTTTAATATTAATAAGGAAGTTTGGATTTTTAGGAGTAATTGCTCAAGAAATTAAGGAGTTGCTGCCATCTGCAGTTAAAGAGGTTGGAGACGTCACCTGTTCAGATGGAGAAACGATACAAAACTTTCTCATGGTGGACAAGGTAGCTTACCCTCCTCCCTACACAAATCAATTAATGTTATTGGTGTGAAACCAAGCATAAATATCAACAAGCTGGTTCAGATGTCATCCACATTTATGTGGTATATTTGAGTAGGGGGAGAGGCAATAGCATTTAAAGTGATTGTGTAACTAGCCAGATGAGAGTGGGCAGCTTGAATCAGTCATGACTGTTAATGGGGCTGAATAGCATGCATGATGTTTGCAGTTAGCATGTGTAAGCTATAGTTACTCTGGATGTACCCTGTTTACACTGTGGTGAGTACTCTAACAATTTCCTCTCACTGCAGGAGCAGATTTTCATGGAAAACGTTGGGGCGGTACAACAGCTTTCAAAGCTTACTGACAATCTGGAGACTCGGATCCAAGAGCTCGAGGTCTGGAACCGTCGCATTGCTAAGCTAAAAAGCCTGACTGGCAGCCTGCGTTCCACTGGGTATCTGTCTTTATCCATCTAAGATACTGTATTAATTACATACAAAATATAGATTAATTAACAATTGGCATGTTATAATGCATTAAAACTGATCATAACACAATTTGATTCAGCTTAATTGATATGTGCTTAATAACGACTAAAGTCATCTCAAAGCTCTATACAGAAACAAGAAGTTCCGTTAAGATCAACTTGATTCAAAGTCATTTCTATACAAACCATTCAACCCAACTGTAAAATGATCAGATACACTGAATTACAAAACGCCAATTAGTAAAATATTTCTATCTAAAGGAATGAGCAGATTGTTTGAATCTTCATTTCAAAACAATCCTTAATCCTGAGCAGGTGAAGACAGGGAAAAGGAACAACTCTCTTTTAACAAGAAGAAAACTCCAGCAGAGCCAGAACCAGGATTTGCTTTGACCCACTGGGGTCTCAGAGGACAGGAAAGAGACACAAATGAATTTGAGCCACTCATTATTTCTATAAAAAGAGAAATAGAGTTAAACTTAATGGCAACAATAATAATAATAAATACGTAAAGTCATGCTAAAACTGGAGAAATATGGTCTTTCCTAACTGTCATCAGAACTCTGGCAGCAGCATTTTGGGTTAGCTGGAGGTCTTTCACAGAACCGTTAGAACATCTTGATGATAAAGAATTACAATAGTCTAATCTACAATCAATAAACACATAGACAAATGTTTCTGAATCACTTTGAGTCAAAGTGCTCCTGATTTTAGCAACGTTAAAGGTTACTTAAATTATTGCTAGAAGCTAAATTAATACCATCTAAAGTAAGTTTTTGTATGGTTCTTTGGTCCAAAACCTCCACCTCCATCTTGTCTGAGTTTAAAAACAGAAAATTTAGTGTCAACCAAGATTTTACTTATATAATCCAAGTAACTGATTGGATTCATCATGTTTCATTGATAAATATAATTTCATATTATCAGCATAAATGTAACTCATGTTTAATAAAGTAAAAAGAAGTGGTTCAAGCACTCAACCTTGAGGAACTCCACAACCGACTGTGGTGCTTTTAAAAGATTAATTATTTAATAATAATAATTTATACTGAATTAATCCCTCTTTGGGAAATTCAGCTCTGCATTTAACCCATCCTCATCTCTGAGGAGCAGAGAACAGACATTTTATACAGTACCCCGGAGGCAGTTGTGGGCTTCTGTATCTTGCCTAAGGATACTTTGACACATAGCCTCTGCCAGAACTAGGGATTGAACTTCAGTCTCCCGATCAGAGGACCACCTCCCTTCCGGTCAGACGACGGCCTCCCCGGGCAGTGGTGGGTTCATTATCTTGCCCAGAATCTTGCATCAGGGTTTTGCAGTTTGAGTCATCAGGACCAACAGTTCCTAATCTTTTCGGAGTTTCTTGTCTCAACACACCCGATTAACAGACTTTTGTTGAACTGCATTTATGTGAATCAGAAGTCTTCAAGCAGAGAAATAACTAAAACGTGCAGGATAGTTAGTCCTGAAGACAAGAACTGAGAAACACTGATTTACATGAACAAACTGGAGTCTGTCAGATAAATGATTTAAACAGTTTAGAGCAATTCACTTAATCCCAATATTATATTCAAGCCTCTTCAACAGGATATTGTGATCTACAGAATCAAATGCAACACTGAGATCTAACAGCACATGTAAAGACACAAGTCCACTGTGTCATTAAAAACTTTCACCAGTGTTGTTTCAGAGCTGATGATCTAAATCGTCCCTGAAACACATTATTACACAATCTTAATCTGGTTGGGATGATCTAACATGTTGATGGTTCAGATAATTTTTAGCTTTGAGTCGGGACCTGCGAATGGGAACTTGTTTCTCTGTCTGGTGCTTTCAGGTGACTTCTGTTGCAAATTGGCACTTTATAAAATTAATTAGTTTGACAAAGTTAAAAGCCTAACGATAACAACTTTCTGGGGTATGTTAACATTTAAGATAGTTCACTAATACAAAATCTGCACATCCCAATAATTAATTTTTGCCTACATATTTCATAACTCAGGTGGTTTTTACAATTATTTTTGTCAAAATGATTAACAAAACAAAAATTAAATTGATAAGTGACGATTAAAAAAAAATCTATTTATTATCAGGTTTAAGTCCTAAATGAAAATAGATGGTAAATCCCAATGTTTCCTCCGACAGGAAGCCTAGACGACACAGCAACGTGTCAACAGTATCAAGACCTGAGTCATGTAAGACTGGAAAAGCTCAAGAGGATTGGAGACAGAAACGTGGCTTCTGTCGGCAGAACAAACTCTTGCAGGTTGGCATCTTCACCCTGCTGGTCGCCATGGCCTTGTGGTGAGGGAACTTATACCATTTCCTTTTATTCCTCTTTGCAATCATAAAAATCCAAGTTTTCAGACTAATGCTTTGCTTCTTTACAGTGTGATTTCTGTTTCGGCTCTTTACATGGTGAAAATGAAAGAGGGAGACTTTGAAGTCACTCCTGGCAACAGGTATGTTTTTTCTTTCATTTTGGAAAAGTAGGTTATAAATATTAATGTTCTATCATGTTTTATTACAGTGTTTGCTGTTTGATAAATAAAACCTAAAGACATTTAATTTCATTAATTTCTCATTCAGTTATTCACTATGTTTTAAACAGAGTAACCAGAACTTGTTTCCTTCAACATAATCTGTTGCATCTGTTATCCATTTTTATTTCCTCTGCTAGTTTCGGTCCCGTGTTTCCAAAGTTTACTCCAGAGTCTCATTCCGTTTAATGAATACCTCGCAGTCTGACATCCAAACTGATATCTGATAGCAATGACAGGTTTCTAAATTTTATCTTATCTTGGAAGATGACGTTCTTCTACCTCCTCGTTTTCCAAATTTATATCCCTGCAATACAAGACGGCTGTTATCTGCTGAAGAGATGTTCCTGCTTTGTTCTGCTGTAACCCTCCCACATGACCACTGCATAGTTTCCACTCCAGTAACTGTAAGAATCCCTCCAGATCTGGCAACCCCCCCCCGAGATCAGTTTTCTCATCCTGTGTTGAAGTAGCATTGCTTCTGTTCATTACAGGAAGTTTTAGCTCATTATTTTCCTGCAGGAAACATTTTATATTGATTTTAATGTCTCTATCGTTTTAGTAACAACAGTGTTGTTCCTGAACAGACAACTGCTTCAGCCATTACAGGTAACGATTCAAATCAATAAGTTGATCAGAAATCTGCTCAGGTTTTGTTCCCAGGGTTCCAGATAGAACCGTTCGAAAGTCTCTGTGTTCTTTGGTTTTTGTTTCCTGTATTTTTACATCAAACACTGTTGGAAACAGTTCATGATTTAAATTAGATACATTTCTTAGAATTAAAATATTTTTATTTTAATGATTTGCATAACTTTAAGCTGTAAAGTTCTGGGATTAATAATACATTACGCAGTTATACACGAGGTAAAGATTTGCACATCAAATGAAATCTGAAAGCTAATATAGATTAAATACAGCAAACTAAAAAGGCTCGTTGTAATCAGTGGCAGCTCTGATTAATCACTGACTGGATTTTTTCTTCTGCGGAAATGGATTTGTAAAAGGAAAAAATAGCCACACAAGTGAACAAAGGTTTATTCCATCATGATTATTAGGATCACTCAGAGTCCAGTTTAGAACTGAGCCTGTAAATACTGATTCTGATCAATTCATTACTGAACTGTGATGCACTCAAAGTAAAACAACAAATAAAATACCAAATGCTGGGCTAAAATATAAACCTTTCTCTAATATGATGCAGATTATTCTTCATGTGAAATGAATTGTACCCCCCCAACCCCCAGGCTTAACAACTGAAGTACCTGGTTCTTCTGGCTCTTGGCCTCCTGATGTGGACTTCTGTGAGCTGCTGTACTGTGATCATGTGTTCTGCTGCCCTTCATTTTATTCCAACATTTCAGCCACTGAATCTGACTCTTCAAGAAAAACACTAAAAGGTAATAAATATCTCAGTTTTCATATCTTGATTTGAATAGATGTATGACTAAAAAAAAAGACACTCTGAGAAATACCTCAAATTAAACAGATGCTACAAAATTAAAGCAATTTGTTACTTTGTTTATTGATTTCCCTCTTTTAGTTATAACTTACGTATTTTACCTCAGAAGAAATTCCACAAGCATTTTCAAGATTTGTATTTGCATAATTTATTCCAAAATCACAGTGAATAGAAATAATTTTCTTATCAAATTTTGAATTGAAATGAAAATATCAATCAAATTAATTGCATTGCTGAAGATCAATTCCTTCGTGTTATATGAACAAATTATAAATCTACTATTAGAATAAAAACAGGAGAAAAACACGTTAAACGTAACAATCAACACTTTCCATGTAACAAAGTGATTTTAGGTTTAATCTCCATTCAGTCTGAACCAACCTGAAGTTTTTCATAACACACGCTGGAAAGACAAATATACCATACCAGTTTTCCAAATGTAATGCTTTATTGTGAAAGAAAAATATTTAAAATTTACTGAATATTATTTTAAAGTAGAAGGTCTTGGGTTCAAATCTGGGCTGGGGGCTTTCATGGAGTTTGCATGTTCTCCCTGTGCATGGTGGGTTTTCTCCGGGGATTCTGGTTTCCTCCCACAGACCAAAACATGCAAGAGGTTAACTGCCAACTCTAAATTGTCCGTAGATGTGAGTATGTGTGTGAATGGTTTGTCTTTGTGTGTCCCTGTGATGGACTGGCAACCTGTCCGGGGTGTCCTCCGCCTCTCGCCCAAAGACCGTTGGAGACACCAGCTCCCTACGACCCTGAACAGGAAGAAGCAGGTTTAGAAAATGGATGGGATGGGATTAGTTATTTAATGATTTTATTTATGTCTTTATTTATCTTATTTTCACTTCTCACTTCTCTTCGGTGTCCCCCACAAACTCCTCCATAAACTTCAACTGGTCC
Organism: Pachypanchax playfairii; assembly: GCA_006937955.1. NCBI lineage: Eukaryota > Metazoa > Chordata > Actinopteri > Cyprinodontiformes > Aplocheilidae > Pachypanchax > Pachypanchax playfairii. Next base: position 742,395 of record SSNP01000065.1, read on the forward strand.
AGAACTCAGCAGCCCGCATTATCACCAGAACCCCCTCGTTCCACCACATCACCCCTGTTCTCCAGCAGCTCCACTGGCTTCCAGTCAATTTCAGATTCACCTTCAAAATCCTTCTGCACACCTATAAGGCCATCCACAACCTGTCTCCCCCCTATCTGTCTGACCTCATCCACATCGCCACTCCCTCCCGCTCTCTCAGGTCATCCTCCTCCCTCCATCTCACCGTTCCTTCTGCCCGTCTCAGCACCATGGGGAGCAGAGCTTTCAGTCGCTCTGCTCCCCGTCTCTGGAACTCCCTCCCCCCAGACATCAGAAACACAGACAGCTTCACCCTTTTCAAATCCAGACTCAAAACCTATCTGTTCAAAACTGCATATAATTTATAACTTTACTGCTCATGTTCCCACTGCTCTTCACCTGTTGCTCTTATATATTTTAGCCTTTTTAGTGTATCTTTTTTTATTATTATCTATTTTAGCCTTTTATTGTACTTCCGTGTTCTTTTGTTATTTCTGTAAAGTGTCCTTGAGTGTCCTGAAAGGCGCTATCAAATAAAATGTATTATTATTATTATTTTATGCACCTGAAAAGCACTCTGAATTGTCCTGTGTATGAATTGTGCTCTAAAAATAAACTTGAACATGGATGGATGGATGGATGGATGGATGGATATGATATTTTTTCTGTTTACCTGGACATTCTTGTCCTAATCAATTAGTTGCTTCACATTTTTGTTCAGCAGGTATAAGAAGAAAGAAACTTAAATGCCACCTGAAAAGCGACCGAGACTGTGAGTGATTATTTTACATGTCATGTATTGAAACTGACTCACAACTACATCACTAAGTTCTGTTATTTTTTAATAATAACAGCATACATACGAAACAAATTGGTTTGAGCTGTTATTCAGCTTTATTCAGATAAAACAATGCAAGCAAATGTTTTTGCTTTCCATCAGGGAAGAACACGACCATCCATACGTTCATGATCAAAGAAAATCAGCAGGTGATTGACAGCAAATACTGCATAAGAGATGAATGTGGGTAAGTTTTAATAGACTTTAAAAATAACTGACAAACATAATATTTGGTGGTTTTATTATTATGGTTATTTTTGAAAACCTTTTTAAAAGAAAAAAATCTGTTGCAGTGAAAGTTGCCAGAGTTAAATGAGTTAAATCAAAACTCCAGTCTGCTTTTAACAAAACTAAATCAGAGAAGTAGAGATATTATATATGATATTAATGATACAAATAAGCCTAAAACCACTAATACATGACAAACTGTACATTTTAATTCATAGTCTATCAGAATATCTGTAGATTGAACCCTTGTTTTTTTAGGCCCGGCAGATACATCTTCAGAGTTCCCATCAGCCAGTTTGTCCCCGTCAACATGAGGGTCACTCTGCTAATGAAGTAAGAACTGAACGTCTGCAATCCACACACAGACTTAGAGATGAATAATTATGAACATTTTATATTTTTATAAAAACATTCATATCAATATTGTCACAGTATAAAAGATTAGAATATACATAAACAAATTATTGCATAGATGAGTTAATAGTTTGTTATTACTAGTCATCATTTTACTCAGTTCTACATTAAGTCCTTCATCCTTGTTTGTAACAGTTTATCTGATGGATGAATAAATCAGCTTGAGTCTGCAGGATGACGTACGCAGCGTTCATTCGGTGGTTTTACAAGCAAAGAGGGGCCCGTGTGTTCTTCACATATTAGGAATTTGTTTTGTTTAAGTTGGGATGTTTTTCTAAATTGTTTGTTTTCTGGTTTGTATGGATGTGCAGGTTAACATGTACACATTCAATTTACTCCATAGATTAACCAATGACCAAAATATCATTTGCACAATACAAGGAAGATGTTTTGGGTGAAGATTCACAGAGAATGAAGCCAAAGAATAATGTAACAATAAGAAACCAGATATATTTACATAAACAACCATTGATGCAATAATGCAGAGTCTAGTTCATACGTTGTCCAACCTGTGCAGAGGAGAAGAACCTGCTCATGTGCAGGGAGGTCCTGGTCCTGATGGACTGAAGACTTCTACCAGAGGGGAGAGTCTGAAAGATTTGAGGTCCAGGATCAGCCACAATGTTTCCTGCTGGCTTCAGAGTCCTGAAGGTTTAGAGGACTTGGAGGTGTACAGGTCCTGGAGGTGTACAGGTTTTAGAAGTGTACAGGTCCTGCAGGTATACAGGTCCTGGAGGTGTACAGGTCTTGGAGGTGTACAGGTTTTAGAGGTGTACAGGTTTTAGAGGTGTACAGGTCCTGGAGGTGTACAGATCCTGGAGGTGTACAGGTTTTAGAGGTGTACAGGTCCTGGAGGTGTACAGGTTTTAGAGGTGTACAGGTTTTAGAGGTGTACAGGTCCTGCAGGTATACAGGTCCTGGAGGTGTACAGGTCTTGGAGGTGTACAGGTGTTAGAGGTGTACAGGTTTTAGAGGTGTACAGGTCCTGGAGGTGTACAGATCCTGGAGGTGTACAGGTTTTAGAGGTGTACAGGTTTTAGAGGTGTACAGGTCTTAGAGGTGTATAGGTCTTAGAGGTGTATAGGTCTTAGAGGTGTACAGGTCTTAGAGGTGTAAAGGTCTTAGAGGTGTATAGGTCTTAGAGGTGTACAGGTCTTAGAGGTGTACAGGTCTTAGAGGTGTACAGGTCCTGGAGGTGTACAGGTCTTAGAGGTGTATAGGTCTTAGAGGTGTACAGGTCTTAGAGGTGTACAGGTCTTAGAGGTGTACAGGTCTTAGAGGTGTACAGGTCTTAGAGGTGTATAGGTCTTAGAGGTGTATAGGTCTTAGAGGTGTACAGGTCTTAGAGGTGTACAGGTCTTAGAGGTGTACAGGTCTTAGAGGTGTACAGGTCTTAGAGGTGTACAGGTCTTAGAGGTGTATAGGTCTTAGAGGTGTACAAGTCCTGCAGGTGTACAGGTCCTGGAGGTGTACAGGTTTTAGAGGTGTACAGGTTTTAGAGGTGTACAGGTCCTGGAGGTGTACAGGTCCTGGAGGTGTACAGGTCTTAGAGGTGTACAGGTCTTAGAGGTGTATAGGTCTTAGAGGTGTACAGGTCTTAGAGGTGTACAGGTCTTAGAGGTGTACAGGTCTTAGAGGTGTATAGGTCTTAGAGGTGTACAGGTCTTAGAGGTGTACAGGTCTTAGAGGTGTATAGGTCTTAGAGGTGTATAGGTCTTAGAGGTGTACAGGTCTTAGAGGTGTACAGGTCTTAGAGGTGTACAGGTCTTAGAGGTGTACAGGTCCTGCAGGTATACAGGTCCTGGAGGTGTACAGGTCTTAGAGGTGTATAGGTCTTAGAGGTGTAAAGGTCTTAGAGGTGTACAGGTCTTAGAGGTGTAAAGGTCTTAGAGGTGTACAGGTCTTAGAGGTGTACAGGTCTTAGAGGTGTACAGGTCTTAGAGGTGTACAGGTCTTAGAGGTGTACAGGTCTTAGAGGTGTACAGGTCTTAGAGGGAAGGAAAGTGGCAGCAAATCACCTTCTCAGCAGAGTGGATGATACGCTGCAGTCGGTCCTTGTTCTTGGCTGAAGCTGCTGTAAATCAGATGGTGATGGAGGAGGTGAGGATTGACTCGATGATGGAGGTGTAGATCAAGAGCAGGTACTTGACTTAGACCGAGACATGACTGCCTTTGACCATCAGGCCTGTTTGTTCTGGTGTCACCAACATGTGGTCTGGAACCTGAGTCCAGATTCTGCCAACAGCTGTTGGATCAAAGTAAAGACACCATGAAGACGATACTGATTGCTGCACTGATACGGTCACAGCTTTTGGTGGGGGAGGCGGTGTGAGGGGAGAAACCAGACCTGCTCGCAGTCCTGATCCTCAACCCACTGAACACGTCTGGGATCAGCTGAATGTACCATTTGGGTCAGAGTGAATAATAAAACCACAGCAGCTGCTGTTGAATGGGACGTCGTCTCATAGCAGCATGAGACAAACTCCAGACGTCTTTAAAGTCCCTGTAGCTCAAATATCTGTAACTTCTGGTTTTATAACTGGTTAAAACAGTTTATTGGATTTGTTGTAAAGTTTGTTTTCTGATAAACTCTTAAAATCATTACAGTAAAAAGGCCCAGACATTTATGCTTGTTATAATTATTATTATTTTTTAGTTCTACAGAGTTGTTGGTGGTTCATCTGTGTGGTTTGGATGAATCTGCTACTTGTTCATCTCTGCTGGATGTAAACACAGTCACTGGAAGCAGGTATCCATCAAATACACAGGTAAAGTCAGCTGACACTGATGTATGCTAAATGGTCAATTTAAGCTAACTAATTAGGAATTATTTATTTTTACTAAGTTTAATTATTTTAGACGGGTGGGTTATTAGAAAATTGAGTTTAGAATCAGTCTGTTTTTTGTTCTGGACAAATTCTGTGAACAGGACTCAGTCTTTTGATACTATTGATTCCTCTTGGGGAAACTATTTCTCTTCATTTGACCTATCTGTGAGGAGCAGAGGGCAGCCACTCAGTATTTTCTACAGACTTAAATCAGGGTGAAAATACTCAGTTGATTAAACTAATTGAAAACACATGTTTTATAACTGAAAGGGAAAAATGGGTTTCAGAGTAAGTTCAGGGTTCACAGACTTATCCAGTTACTTGAAGCTCCTTTGTGGAATATCCCTCAGTGGGAGTGTTTATATAAAATCCAAATAGTTTGATGGTTTAATTAGTTTTATATACTGTGTGTACATCGTTCAATATAAAGAAGCACATCCGATCTCATGAAGAACCATCCTGCTGGACGTCCATCATTTGATGAAGATGAAAATTATCAATCTATAAAGAGTTTAATTCAAAGTCAAGAAATTTGAACTGAAAATCTGAAACTGCAGCAGCTGGTCCAATTTAGTGAAACGTCATTGCAGCAGTTTAAAATAGTTCTCAGTAGTTTGTTCAGCCACACCTGCTTGTGGTATCTTGGGGCATCTCCCAGATCCTGACCAGGGTCTCACAGACCTCCTGGACATAAATAACTGGATGCTAAAGCTAAAGTTGATGTAAAAATGGACTAAAAAAGGAGTTTCTTTTAAAACTTGTAAAAAAAAATGCAGAGAGGTAGTAAAGGAAGTAATAGGCCTCTCGCTCTTCAACTTTACTAGTGGTACCACAACATGAAGAGGACCATGAAATCTAATATCCTTTCATTCCAAATTCAGGTGGAAAATGTGAAAAAGTTTCTTTTTTTTTCTACGTTTCAGGTGATTGAAGGTTTTTCTTGAAGTGTTTGTGCTATTAGTTGAATCCATTTGCCTCAGATTAACGGAAATGTGTTTGACACTGTAAATCATATCAAATATTTATTTCTTTATTAATGAATAATTGTACACTGATAAGTGTTTTGTTTTTTTTCTGAAGGGTGAACACGAGTGGCCTCTTCATGTAGCTCGTCTTTATCGCGCCTCGTATCACTTCCGGTCTGCAGTAGCTGTAAGAAAATATTTATCTATCCTGAATACAACAAAAAATAAAGTAATTAAAGCAGTTAGTTTGAGTTTTGTTAATGTTTTTTCAGGGTCAGGCAGACTGCAGTACTGATCATCACTATGCTGGAGCGCTCTTCACAGACTACCATTTCAACTTCTACAGACGATGCACAGGCACTTAGTCCCATTTGAAAACAAGCGAAACTTAAAATTTTATTGAACAACAGTTATCCCTCCATGGTTGCATCCACAAAGTACAAAGTATATGTTAATAGGGTTATTATATATATATATATATATATATATATATATATATATATATATATATATATATATATATAAGATGCTGAAAAACAGAAACAGAGTAGAATCTAATGCTGACTGGATGCTAATTGGCTTAGGATACAAAACTATGTGCTGATCTGAGCCAATCAGCCTCCAGGATACATGACCACTTCTCAGTCATCTGCCTTCTGGACAAACTAACTGGGGACGGATGTAGACATTTAGATACGCTTCATATAAGGTCTATCAAAATGCAGTGAGGGATTACTGTATCTGTTTGGAGTGATGAGAAACTAAAGAGGACTGTAATTATTCTGCTTCTGTGTTTTTTATAAGTCGGAATGTTTCTAATGTTCAAGAGTTTAATTCAAAAGGTGTTTAACTGTAAAATGGACAATTAAAACACTGTAGTATGCAAAACTAACTGCATTCTCTTTTTATTTGAGTTTTGGAAACATTTCAAACAAAGCAACTGTACAGCAACACAATGAAAATGAATTAATGTTTAAATTATCCTTACAACTATTGATCCTCTTCAGTTTGTTTCTCTTTCATTTTGATACTCTCAGTTAAGCTAGAAAATTTACAATTAATGATTGAAAAGAAGAAAAGAGTTCTGCTTTTTAAAATGTTCTCAGATTTTTTTGTTTTGGTGATTTTTTTCTTTTCCCCGTGAAGCACTAAAATATTTTACTTTTATTCCTGTTAAAATTCAAGTTTTAAGATTTAAAACTTGGACCTGTGCTGAGGGATTAGAAGAAACCTTTGGTTGGTGGTTGAAACTTCTGCACCTCAACAGAATGAGTCTGGAATCTAACTACTGGGACGTTAGACACGGTTCCAGTTGTGGTTTTATAGTTGTTTATAGTTATTTTGCTCTAAAGTATTATATAAAACAAAGATTCAAAAATAATTTTCTGAATACTGAAAGTCGTGTGAGATCTGTGTTTGTATCTGAGTTTTGTTGGTTTGTGACTTTGTCTTGATCATCAAAAGTCTGAGAAGATTATAAAAGAATTTTTATAATCTGAAACTGAAATGTTTGGATTAAAAAAACTATTAGGAATCAAATATAATACAAACTATAGATGTTAAAGACCCATTTCCATGTGATGGAGGATCAAACACTCCCCTCCTGAAGTCAGACACCTCTTCAGGAAGTCAACACGTCATCTGAGTTTTTCCCACTTGTTGTTGCATGAAATGTAAATAGATCATTTTTATTTGCAGCAAAGACTGAGTCAGTTAATCGATTTAACTCCCGAGAAGGTTGATTGAACAGTTTTTAGGAAATTGAGCTGCTGTTGCCTCATGCTAGTTTGAACATGTTTATGATAATAACAGTTGCTGTAACACTTTGTTTAAATTAAACACCAGTATGTCTTCAGTAAGAGAATCATGAAGTTAATGGTCTATGGTTTGGGGTCTTATTACTTCTTAGGCTATTTATTAAAGTGAAACTGTTTTATTTTTATATGAAGTCAGTGAATTCTGAACCTTTTTAAATGTCTTTCTATATTTGAAATTTTTTAGTGTATTTCACTCAAGTGAGTCGTTTGTGACGTGTGGTGAGGATTCAAGTTTATAGAGAATTTTGCCACATAATCAGTGTTTTGAGATTCCAAGATCCACACGGTAAAAATGTGATTCTCATGTCATGCCATCTCATTTCTCATTTAACATTCAGATTTCAAGTTAAATATTTTGTAATTTAACTAAAAAATTGAACTCTAGTTTCATCTTTTCTCTTCTACTTACCTTGATACACAACCCAGTTACCTTTCCAGGTGTTTCTCATTGCTTTGATTATTGGTGGTTTTTGTTTTCCTGTGTGGGTTTAATGAACTAGAACTGAAGATCAGATGGAACCGGAGTACCTGGTTCCCATCTTCATGTGTTTAACGTCTCCTCTGGGTTTTCTAGAGGTTGCGTAGAAATCTGCAGGTCATCATGATGTCCTGTTCACACCTTGTTATCATGTTCTGAACTCAGAGTTAAGGTTTGGGGTTTTACCAGTTTTCCTGTTGTCAAATAAACAATATACGATAGAATGTATGCTGTTTCTGTGTTTCTTTATGTTAAATGCCATTTCATACAAATTTCAGGACTTTGTGGTTATTTCTCAAGTATTAAAGGTGGGAAATGGAACTCGGAACACAATAACACAGCACAAAGCCTTCAGCTACCTGGGTGCTACCCCCCGGCGCGTGCTGAACACTTGGTTAGAGGGTGAAGTAGCGCCATCTGCTGGGCATTTGAAGTAACTGAAGCAGGTCATTCAGTCGCCCTCTTCTGGACAACAGAAGTAGTTGCAGCACTGTAATTTAAACGCCCTCTGCTGGACAACAGAAGTAACTGCATCAGTGGGTCATTCACCACAGGTTGAGATATAATTCAAATTCTTTAAACTCGATTCCAACAGCAAATAATAAATTGCGTTTTTGTTTCCAAAATTTGAAAACAGTTATTCTGAACACACTCTGGTAGAGGAGTAATGGGGGAAATGGCACCATCTGCTAGGAAGAAAATAACTGCAGCAATCTTTCATTCAGTTGCCCTCTACTGGAAGTAACTGCAGCAGTTGGTCATTTAAACGCCCTCTGCTGGACAGCAGAAGTTGCAGCAGTCTTTGTGGGTCTTTGAGACGCCTGGCGCTGGACAGAAATAACTGCAGCAGTGGGTCATTCATCATAGGTTCAGACAGGGGTGGATTGGCCATCTGGCGTACCGGGCAATGCCCGGTGGGCCGCGCACACTTTTGGGCCAGGCCGGCCCAGGGCTGACATGATTTAATCTGAAAGATCAATAATAAGTCATTTCCAGTGACCATGACGGCCCATTGGTTGATATTCTTGAAGGACATTCGGCTAATCCAATTAAACACCCCCCACCGCAGGCCAGCATGTGCGCTTTGAACATGGTTTTCGTTGTTTGAACAGACCGGAGAGGAGGAGTGATGGATAAAACACAGAAGCGCAAGGGAGGTGCAGAAAAGCGGAGGGAAAAAGGCTAAAAAGCCTTCAAGTGGACGCAGCAAAATGTGCCAAAATTACTGATATTTTTGCCACCACAAGTTCAGCTGTTGCAGCAGATGCAGGGCCAGAGAGGGAAGGAGTTGGCCTATCTCTTCAGGATGATTCGGAGGAGGAGGAAGAGAGAGGTGTGACCCAGCAGGGAGAGATTGAGGAAGAGGAGGAGGAGGAGGAGGTCAGAATAGCCACTGTAAGCCCAGTAAGAAGAAGAAGCTGAAACATTAGCAGAATGAATGTTTGCGTGCTAGCCTAGCTGGTGTGCAGTCAGAAAGACACTGCGACCTGCGTAGTCATAATTACAATAATATTAATAAATTATGTGTGGTGTTGGATGTTCATCATGTTATAATGAAAGATACTAGTGGCGTTGTAACTAGTCAGCTTTATTAACAGTCCACTGGGAGAACGTACATCAACATGTCCGTGGTAAACGTATATCAGACAGAGGAGAGAGAGACACGACAGGCCGTAAAGCAACATCAGATATCGTACTGCATCCTTCATAGGACAATAAGAACGAAAGTCAAAACAGTGGCTGATCTACATCCCCTTTCTTTAGTTATTGCTCCCTATAGCAGAACATGTGCACAACCAGCAGGAAAAATCTCATCTTGGTATATAAACCTTATAACACATATGACCACTTAAGATTTCAGGCGGCAAATGAAAATACATTGTCATAACAGTAAATGTGAACTCCAGGACAGATTTTTTTTTTTTTATGAATTCTTAATACAAGTGTAATAACTAATGACAGTTCCCAAGAAAAACACATCAACAATGGTTACTGTCTAAACAACTTGCAGGGACACATGGATAGGAAATCATGCAAGTTTAGCTATACACTTTTCAGTCCATGTATCTGGGATTTGGCCTGGAAATGCGTCCTGAACGTGTTCTGTAAGGACTGGCAGCTGGTGAAGGTGCGGGAGGGCACGCCATGTCCTGACACTGTTGAGTGAGTGTGTTTTCCTCAGATGGTTCTGTAACATTTCGGTGGTCCATTAACTCAGATTCAGTGTCATTATGAACTGGGGTTGGTTCAGCTACAGGCAAGATGTGTCTGCGATTTCTCCTGTATATCCTCCCTTCTGAACGGACAAGGTAGGATCTGGGTTCCTTGTGCAGATGGAGCGGCTCCTTTTGCTGATGTGGTTTGGTGCTGTTACACACTGAGCAGGAACTTGTCACTTCTTCAATGTCACGTGACATGGAGGGCCAGAAAACAATGCATCAAGCTCTGCGTTTCGTGGCTTCCATGCCAGGATGTCCTCTGTGCATACTGTGGACATATTCCTTTTGCAGTGAGATTGGAATGACAGTTTTGGAGCCTTTTAGGATAACGCCATCCTCCACTGACAGTTCGTCCCTGAATGGAAAGTATGGACGAATGATGTCAGGAAGACTGTGTGGTCGTCGAGGCCAACCATGCTTGATGAATGTGCTTAACAGCTGTAAAGTCTCATCGCTGGATGTGTGTTTTCTTAACTCCTCCAGGCGTGAGGAGGATATGCAGTTCAGTGTCATGACATCAAAGTTGTCTTTTTCATCAGGCTGCTGGATGGTGGAGCTGCATGGAGCACGAGACAGTGTGTCAGCCAGATGCATTTGTTTCCCACTTTTATATGTGAGCATGATGTTGTACTTTTGAAGTCTCAGCAACATCCTCTGGAGCCTTGCAGGTGCTGCATGAATGGGCTTTTTTAGGATGGTGACTAGTGGCTTGTGGTCTGTTTCTATGGTAACAGGTTTTCCGTAGATGTAATCATGGAATTTTGAGCAAGCAAAGACCACTGCCAACAACTCCTTCTCGATCTGCGCATATCTGGTTTCAGTGTCAGTTAGTGTTCGCGAAGCATAAGCCACAGGCTGTCCCGCCTGTAGGCATGCTGCACCGAGACCATACTGTGAAGCATCACATGTCAGTGTTACTGGTTTGTTGACATCATAATAGGACAAAACAGGTGGGTTGGACAGATGCTGTTTAAGTGTTTCAAAAGCATTCTGATGTTGTTGATCCCAAATCCATTCTGCGTCCTTGTGTGTGAGCTGTCGAAGGGGGGCTGACAGTTGACTGAAGTTTGGAATAAACTTTCCAAGGTAGTTGATCATGCCAAGAAATCTTTGTAAAGCTGTGACGTCTCGTGGTATTTGCATTTCACTGATGGCCTTTGTTTTTGAAGGATCAGCTTTGAGTCCCTCACTGGTAAAGATGTGTCCTACGTAGCTGACCTGGTTCAGTTGGAACCGGCACTTGAGAGGGTTGAGCCTCAGGTTCACTTCCCTGGCTCTGTTAAGAACTTTCTTGAGATTCTCATCATGTTCTTTCACAGTTTTCCCACCGATGAGGATGTCGTCAACGATGATAGCACAAGGATATCCTGCAAAAATCTGTTCGATTGCACGTTGAAACACCTCGCTGGCAGAGTTGAGTCCAAATGGCATTCTGAGAAACCTGTAACGGCCAAAACAGGTACTGAATGTTGTTAACATGGACGACTTGTGATCTAATGACACCTGCCAGAAAGAGTTCTTTGCATCCAAAACGGAGAACACAGTAGCATTTGACATTAGTGCAGCTACTTCTTCTACGGTACGCATGGGGTGATGAGGTCTTTTTAGAGCCGTGTTGAGATCTCTTGGATTTATGCATATTCTGATCTCATCCTTGTCCTTCTTGTTCATGGCTACCATGGATGATACCCAGTCTGTTGGCTCAGAGACTGGAGTGATGACACCCATTTTCAACATTCTGTCTAGCTCCGCCTTAACTTTGTCCTTCATAGCCAACGGAATGCGGTGTGCAGGACGAACTACAGGTCTGACATCAGGATCAAGAGTCATGGAATAAGTCACTGGTAGCTTTCCAAGCTCATCTGAGAAGATATCGCTGTATTCTGTGAGAATCTGTTGTGATAGACTATCATCAACAGCGCTTACTTGGTGAACATCTGTGCTGAATCAAACAAGTCCCATCTGTTGGCAAGCACTCAAACCTAACAATGGTTGCACGTCCTCGTCGACAATAAAGAAAGACAGTGTGTACAATCGTCTCTGAATGAAACATTGCAATTCAGCTAAGCCTATAGTCTCGAGTTTGCTACCACCATAGGCAACAAGGCTAACAGTTTGGGCACACGGTTTTATCTGTATATTGTTTGTTATTCTGTTAAACGTCATTTTTGAAATGACATTGCACTTAGCTCCCGTGTCCACTTTCATCTCAACCGGAGTGTTGTTAACTCGCACAGTGACAAATGCTTCATCCTTACTCTTAGTTAGCATTTCGGTGGAGTTTACACATTTTCTCACAGCTATGCCATCAACGTAGAATGTTTCATCTGTACTGTTGTCAACTTGGTCAGGCTCTATCTGATGCACGGATTTTTTGGAATGTTGGATATTGGGCATGAACTGCTTAGACCTGCAGCATTTCCCAAAGTGATTCCACTTTTTACATGCATGGCACTGCTGACCAAAAGCAGGACACTTGTTCTTCTTGGCAATGTGAGCACCACCACAGTTGTTACAGCTGCTGATGCGCTGAGTCTGAGTTCCAGGCTTTTCAGGCTGAGTTTTCATTCCATCATCTTTCCTCTTCTTTCTGAATTTGGGCATGATAGCGTCAACGTTTGTGGCTGAATGATGAGGAGTCGCAAGAGTTTTATTGTGCTCTTCAGTTACTTCATGAATCTGGCAGACATTTATGGCTTTAGCTAACGTCAGGTCACTGTCACGTAGCAGCACTTTTCTTAAACTGTCATTGTTAATGCCACAGACCAATCTGTCTCTTATTAGCTCTTCGCTCAGATCACCAAATCTGCAGCTCTTTGCTTTAATTCTCAAGTCACTGACATAAGATTCAATAGTCTCACCAGCTTTATGATTCCTTGTATTAAACTTGTGTCGTTCCATTGTGATGTTTGTTTGCGGATTGCATATCTCCCGAAACTTCCTCTTGAGACATTCGGGATCCTCCTTGGATTCAGCTGGAGTGAGTACACGTCCTCCATCACCAGGCTCTCTCACTTCTGGCACGTAGACAAAAGATCGTTCACGTTCAATGGCCTCCGGCCCCGCCAAGTTGAGCAGAATATAAGCCTGTGTGCGCGCTGGCTTGTCAGAGTGTGCCGCCGCCACGAAGATGTCATATTCTTGTTCGAAGATACGCCAATTCTCGGCGATGTTACCGTCAAAGATGAGCGGGTCGGGTCTCCGAAATCCATCCACCATGTTTGTCTAGGGCAGGATCCTCACACGAGGGGAAAAAAAAATCCAGTGGGAGAGATAAAAAAGAAAAGACTCACTGGCTCGAAGCAGTTGAGGCGCCACTTCTGACACCATGTTGGATGTTCATCATGTTATAATGAAAGATACTAGTGGCGTTGTAACTAGTCAGCTTTATTAACAGTCCACTGGGAGAACGTACATCAACATGTCCGTGGTAAACGTATATCAGACAGAGCGAGAGAGAGACACGACAGGCCGTAAAGCAACATCAGATATTGTACGGCATCCTTCATAGGACAATAAGAACGAAAGTCAAAACAGTGGCTGATCTACAATGCTAACGGCTTAAACCAAACTTCTCACGGGGCGAGTGTGTCCGTCGTAAAGATGGTTTTATATGCAAACTCGTGACGGGGCGTGTATGTCTATGTATGTGAGGCGGTGCCAGTGACGTAGCCATGAGAAAAAAAATCTATGTCATATTCCGTTTCAACCAATCACAAAATTCACATGCAGTAGCCACCGTTCAATCCTAAGAGGGCAGCACTAAGACGTTTTTTGACCTAAAAGTGTTGAATTACACAAATTTACAAGAAAATGTCAAAAAATGCCAAGAAACTGAAAGATTGAATTGGTAAAACCCATTTATACAGTTTATAAGAAAAAAAAGTTGTTTTTGGTTGCAGTTACACTTTAAGTAAATTAAGAAAATTACAACCTGCCTCAAAAGAAATCAAATTTCAGAGGCATAACTTATAGATCGAGGACAAAAAAAAGTCACACTTGTACCTTAAACCTCCTCCGTCTATGGACAAGATTCGTATTCCTCGTCCTTTAACAGGTTTATGATAGCCAACTAATGAGAGAGCTTCGCTGACTGCTGCCCTTAAGCCGGTGTCGTTTGCCTGCTTCAGACGCAGGAGGCAGGGAATCACTTTCTCCTGAAAAACATAAATATTCAGAAGTGGGAATGAAAAAGTAATAGCTAAAACTAGAGAAGAACTTGAAGAGCGCAGACCTCTGTCAAATCACTTTTTCAGTAATGGTAGTTTTCTTCAGGATTTAGCTCCACAGCTTTTAAACATATAGTGAAACCCCTCTCAGCGGACACCCCGCTGTTCAAAACAACGGACACTTTTTGTCTGCGCAAAAATAAAATCTGTGAAAATTCACCCCACTAACGGACAATGTATTTTCATAAAAAATAGAAAAAATAAAAAAAACAAAAACAAAAAACTGACAAGTTGGTCAGTCATGGTCAAAGAAGGGGATTTGACCATGCGCTAGTTCATAAAATAAGCTAACGTACCGAGGAAATGTCAGTGAAAATGGTTTACGAACATTCCTAGATGACAGGACACCCTACCCCTCTGGGGCGGACACCCCACCATAACAGACAAAACGTATCGTCCCTTCAGTGTCTGCTATAGCGAGGTTCCATTGTACATCAAATCTGTTAGCACACTTCTGAAATCACAGTGTCTTGACTATACTTTGGGGTTTGTTGCAAGTCTATACCATCATTTGTTCTCTTGCAGCGATAAAAAAATCTTAACATTGCTTTTTTTTTTTTCTGGATCATCGTATCTGGAATTTTGTAATGATCAAGATCAATCCGTGGTATCTTGAACCTATTGGGAACTCACCCTGTATTTTTTTACATAGCACATGCAAATATGTTAAAAAAACAGCATCGATCACAACGATGAAGAATCCTTAAAAATCCTGAATCCAGATAGTGATCCAGATCAACCCCAAAACCGAATGACTTCTTTCTTGGGCCATGTCTGACCTTTCCTGAAAAGTTAAGTAAAGTCCATTCAAAACTTTTTGAGTTATCTTGTTAACAGACAAAACTAACAAACACTGGTGAAAATTTTACCTACAAAGACAGCCTCCAACTACCAGCTCTGATAAATTAACCATCTTCGTGACAAACAGAGCAGAAGTGTCACGGGCTCTGACAGTTTGTTGACCCACATGCTGGACTCAAACTCAGACACAGGCGTTTTCGGTGCAAAAGTGAACAGGTTTATTTTACAGGTGCAAGTGGACAGAGACACACATATATGTATACAGTGGAGATAGTGCTCGGTGATCTGGTGCGTCAGGTGGATCTCAGGACTGTAAGGGGAGAGGAGAGTTAATGCTCGAGCCGGTTGATGAGAGCAGGAGATATTGCAGGGAGCGGATGAGGATGCGTGACTCACAGATAATGAAGGCAGAAAACTCTCGGGAGGAGGACAGGTCCAGTGTGGTGCTGTGCGGGGAGGTGGTGAGTCCAGGTCGGGTGAGCACACTGGAGGGAGGTAGGTGCGGTTCCAGGAGATCAGGTGCTGGACACGGAAGGATCCTCGGACACACAAGGAGCAGGGTGACGATAATCCTGAAGACAACAGGTAATCGGACATACAACCAAACTCTCACACGAAGCACAACAAGAAACTCTGAAATAATCACTGGGAATAATCACTAGGAATAAATCACTAGGACGGCGCTTAGAAGTTACCATGAAGGTTAACAACCAGGCGCTGAATGAACGTCTGCCTTGTCCTTAAGTACCACCCTGCTCCTCATCAGCTCTGATCTCCACCAGGTGTAATCAATCTACCTCGCGCTCCAGCGTAGCTTCTCTCTGCAAGCAGATGACTCACCCGACACAGAAAATACACAGCACATAATACACTGAACCTGACATTACCTCCCCCTCAACGACCGCCACCTGGCGGTATGGCACGAGATGCCTCAAAATCCCTGATGAGCTGGGGATCCTGTATAAAGGAGGCCGGCACCCAAGAGCGATCCTCTGGTCCGTAGCCCTCCCAGGCTACCAGGAACTGCCGGCCTCTGCCACGTTTCCGCACGTCCAACAGGCGGTCCACGGTGTAAACCAGTTGTCCATCAACCACACGGGCGGGAGGGGGGGGAGCGGACGGAGGACACAAGGGGCTTGAAACNATAGTCATAAAGCCCACAACTGTAACATAGTGACTGTACTAATCCAACCATCTATTATTTGCACAATTTTAAATGGTTTCATTCTCACTGTTCTCTTGACCCACCTAGCTTCTTGTCATGTTGCTCTGGGACATATTTGGAGTGAAAGATGTGCCTTTGCCTGATGTGGAGCTTATATATGTTGTTTTTCTTTAACTGTAAGTATGCTAGATATTTCTTATTTTGATTTTAGAAGAGACAGTATCAGATGAATCTAGTATATATAGTTAACCTCACATCTGCTTTCTGTCTCCCTCAGAGCACCATGCAGCCTTTTTTCTCAGCATATGTAAGTACAAAATAAGCTATTATCTCTCTGTTCACCTGCACATTATTTAAACTATATCTTAACTGATCCCTGCTCTCTTTCTTTCCTTTGCCTGCCTATCTCTGCATCTCTATCTTTCTCCTTTTCATTCTCTCTGTTTTTCATACTTTAGGGTGCCACTTTGGTTTATTTTACATGGATATATGATCTTACTGTGGGCATAATTGTGTATTTGTATAAACAGTATATTTCACTAAACATGGAAGAGAAATTGAAAGAATATTTTCTTTGTCATTCACTGTCATTTAAAGATGGGAATTGTGACACTGTTGAAACCTCTGTTATGTACTGTGGCTTTGCATATCGTATAAATAATTATGGTGGGCCGCCATGGCCAAAAATGCCAGGGCCACTTTTTGGTCCCAGTCCTGCCCTGGGTTCAGATAAAATTCAAATTCTTTACACTTGATTCCGACGGCTAATTATAAATTGTATTGTAATTTCCAAAAGGTGAAAACAATTAATCTAAAACTAAAAGGCTAAAATTAATGTCTGAACACTTGGTTAAAGGGTGAAATGGCGCCATCTGCTGGGCATTTGAAGTAACTGCAGCAGTAGGTCATTCAGTCGCAGTCTGCTGGACAACAGAGATAATTGCAGGAGTGAATCATTCACCACAGGTTGAGATAAAAATTTAAATTCTTTAAACTAGATTCCAACAGCTCATGATACATTGCATTTTTGTTTCTAAAAGGTGAAAACAATTAATCTGAACACTCTGGTAGAGGAGTAAAGGGGGAAGTGGCACCATCTGCTAGAAAGAAAATAACTGCAGCAATATTTCATTCAGTCGCCCTCTGCTGGACAACAGAAGTAACTGCAGCACTGTGTCATTTAAACGCTCTCTTATGGGGTTGGATTTGTGCCAAAAGATTTAAGCAAAATATACAGCTTTGCACAAAATATACCAGAAGAAAGTAACCAAATACAACATTTCAGAAGCAAAACTGTGAATTTCAAAAGCACAAAAATCACCCTGAAACAAAATAAACCAATTCATGAGTAAACATTTATTTTTCAAAAGCAAACATTTATTTTTGCTTCTTAACAATTCATATTTTATTATTATATTTTTGGTGCTTTCTAAATTCTGCATTACTCAGACTAATTGGGCTTTTATATTCTGAAGAGCAACTTTTGGTTCTGCCGTGAAGCTTTTTGCTCATGCTTTTATTTTTTCACAGAAAACGAAACTAAAACTAACTTGTTATAGTTTGACACTTTTCATAAATTTGCGACTGAGATTTACTTCCTGTATAGTTTCCCGTTATTTAATCTCTTGCATTTCATATGAGGTGTAAATGTCATTTTGTTTTGATTTAATTCTGCATGTATGTACATGTTTACAAAATGATTGACACAAACAGTACATACGAGAAAAATCTGGGAAGTCAGGAAACAGTGTAACCAAGGGATAATGAATTAAAACATTATTACCGCTTCATATACAACAACATAAATGATACAAAAACAGGGTTTGAAGGTTGCTCACTACAAGCGGATGCCATTCTGCAGTTGGTACTTTCGCTTTCTGCAGCCTAACTTTATTAAACACACGATAAAGAAAGCCACGCCCACTGAAATTATACACCTCCAAAAATAACAAGAAACTTTTCAGCTGCTTTGACTTTTTTCACACTCCACGTGCACAGCCAGTTGTTGTGCTGGGAACTTCTGTTTGGAAAAACGTGCTGTACACAGGTTAGAACATGTACCTATCTGGTTCCACAGATGGATCATTGGACTATTCTGAAGTGAAATCCTATTGATCATCTGTGGAAGGACCTGAAATCCCAACCTGAGACAGCTGGAGCAGTTTGCTCATGAGGACCAGTGGCGGAGCTAGACTTTTATCGTTGGGGGGGCCATGGGGGGGCCAAGGATATCTCTGGGGGGTCAACTGAAAATGACAACTAACACAGTTGAGAATGACAAGTACCAGTACTATATCTATATACACAGACACACATATACATGGAGATGTTCTGTGTTCTAATGGTTCTAATTGATAGGATTAATTGAGTATATAAAAAAATTGTGTTGTTGTTGTTAGTGTTGCCTTTAAAAATACTGTGATTGGTTTAATCTCTTTAGAGCAGATGCTAGCTCGCAGTCAGTTGAGGATAGCCTCCAGTGTTTCAATTCAACAAAGGCACACACACTGGTAATCTCCTCTTCACAACTGGGGAAGTTTATCTTTCCCATGCTACTTGAAGCCAGCATTACATGGTGTATATTGCACAAATAAGGCCAGCCACTGCGGAATAACGGTGGGTGACATGTCAATCACCTGGGGGGGGGGCACCTGGGGGGGCCGGTGGGATGTCGGGGGGGGCCGGTGCCCCCCCGGCCCCCCCTCTAGCTCCGCCTCTGATGAGGACACCTGGACAGGTGCAGAGTCTCACTGAGTGTCACATAACCGCAGCAACTTTTAAAAATGACTCTATTGAACCACGATTTAAAAGCAGTCTCTGTTTTTAAATTTGTAGATTTTCAGCAAATATTGACGTATCCTTACTTGATCTGTTTCCGGTGATTTTTGGCTGAGACCTTATTTTCTCTGAACGTGACGTCAGGATTCTATAGCTATGGGATATAAAAGAGCAGTGAGTGAGTTTGAACAGGAAGTGTATACGGCTGTTCTCAGAGTTCATTTTAGTGTTTGTGATTGTGTGAAAACATGCTTTTAGCACATTACATAATGTTTTTCTCTTCATGCTGAGATACTTTGATTTATACCTTGGACACCTCTCTGAAACACGTTGTGCAGACAATAACGTGCAGCGGTCGGTAACTGCACATGAGGCTGAGTCACAGATATTACACAAGCTAATCCAAATGTAGCTTTTGCTTTGATCAACAACAACATAACATGAAGAGACGGGCCTCATTCTATGCTGCTTAAGCGACTGCAATACGGACTATCGGCGTCAAACGCAGCTGCACCTGTTTGCAGTCACACAACATTACTGGAGCTAACAGCGTTGGCTAACAGTGTACCAGTAGAGAAGAGCCTCATTCTATCCCGCCAAGCCGCTGCAGGGCGAACTACCGGCTAAAACGATACGGATCAGAGCTGCTTGTCTCGTCCACATATTCCTTCATTTCATCTGTCCCTCTCTGGTGTCAGTCAGAGTGACATGTCAGTCACAGCACAAAATGCCACGCCCCCTTAGTCTGCCAGTCACTCCCCTTTTTGAAGCATTTTTTGAATTTCACACTGTATCCGAGGAAGGGGGGTAAGTTTTCCTTTGAATCTGAAACAAACATCTCTTTTAAAGTTATTACACTGTTTACTTACCACGTTAAAAACAGTGAAAACCATCAGAAAACAACTTCTGGAAGATGAAATGCTGAATCACTGGACCGTACCATTTTAATTTATCAATCAGTTAGTCTGGAGTTTCTTTATGACTTTCCTGTCAAAATAAAATCAAAATCTATAAATAGACAGAAACTTAAATGTGTCAATAAAAACATTGAGCCACCTCTGGATTGGAGAGGTCTTCAGGACTTTATTAGTTTGTGGTTATTCCATTCAGATCACACATTACCAAGTTCTTATTATTCTTAGCCCCATTCTCATACAACAATACTCCCATCAGCTGTTGTACACATTTAAAACATGACTTTTGACTGTAAAATAAACCAATTATTGCAGTATATGAAAAAATCTGAATTTATAATTTTTTATTTTATAGTACAAACTTTACAAACCGGTAATTGGGTTTAAATGCGTCTTTTATTTTGTTGAAAATTCAATTTTCCTCTCATTAAACTCCAGCTTCAATAGATTTATACTAGTATACATTGTCAAAAGTGTTAGATTACTCCTTAATCTTAATATTTCTTTTTATTTTTTACAAAACAAACATATTTAAACAATATATCCCCGGTTGATTTTTGATTTGCCAGGAAACAGGAACGTACGTACCATTTGAGGATTTTTAAGGAACCGTTTTTTTGACTTTGGATGAAGTTATGAAACAGTTTGAGTGTTTGTGTTTCTTGTGTTCTATAGATTTAAATATAAATGTGTGCTGCTGTGGTTGAGCAGTGTATATGTGCAAGATTGTCAGAATCTCAGTCGTATTGTTTGTGGTTTTTGGCTGATGATAAAACTCCCACACAATTATACAGATTTGCACCATTTGTCAGCAGCATGTATGACAGTTTATCGGAAACATGCTATTGCAACCAAAGGTTTGTTTGACCAGTGAAGACATTTGAAGTCTGTGTGTCAGTATGTACAAACATGTGTGCAGGAGTGTAGGTTAAACAAGATTCCCGATGGGTATACGGGGCAGGCAGATGTACGCCTGCGGGGTCTTGCTGAGGTTGATGGGGTTCCCGTCCAGACGGATGTCCTCCAGTCCATTTCGGATGTAGTTGAAATCATTCAGGTTGCAGAACGTGTCCTCGTGCATCATCTGAATGTTGTTCCGCTGCAGCAGAAAAGAAGGAGAGTCTTATATTCATTGCTCACCATTCAATCACTATATAAACATTTTATTATCTGCAATATCAGAAGCATGTCTTAGAGAATATTTATCCTAAATAATTTCTTGGGCATAAATCTGATGTACCTGTAGATGTAAAGACCGCAGGCTCTCTGGTAAAGGCACTGGGATGTAATCAATGTTATTGTCTGTTATGTACAAGTACAACAGACTGGTCATGTCCTGTAATACAGCAAGAAAAAAAAAAAGGATCGTTATTGAAATTTAGAATTTTACAACACAAAATATCAAAGCTATTATTTTATCCTCAGGGCAGTTTTCTGTATTAATCAATGGCATGCTGTATTTTACAATATGTCTGTTATAAATAGAATAAAATCATGTAAGCTTTTATTAATCAACAGTTTAGTGTTTGGGTCGTCCACATTTTGAATCAATGTGTAGAGAGTGACATATAATTTGACATATTCCTTGATCTACTTATTTCTCAGTGATTATAAAAAAGTTTTTGTACTTTCAGAGATGGTGTACGTACTTTGAAAGCCTCTTTATGAATCCCCTTTGAGCCAATGTTGTTGTGGCTGGCGTCGATCAGGGTCATGGTTTCTGGGAGAGCTGGCAACTGCGAGATGTGATTTTCTCTGATTATTAGCTCCTCCAGCTCAGGTAGACCCATAAAAGCTTTATCATCAATAGACACGATATTGTTGGCAGTCAGGTCGATCTTCTTCAGTTTATCTGGAAGAAAACAAAACTCTGGTATACTGATGGCTGACGTTCAGATGTTCTCACTCAAACAGGAAACTTACTCATGTTGGCAAAGTCGGACTTGTTGATCTTTGTGATTTTGTTGTAGCGTGCGTAGAAATGAGTCGTGTCTTTAGGTAGAGGTGGAACACTATCCAGCTTCAGGTCATCACAGTAGACTGAACCACCGAGGCATATGCACAGCAAGCAAACAGGCATTGCTGGAACACATAAACAACAACAAAGGAGAATAAAAATAAACAAGATACAAGATTGGAAGTTACTTTTGGAAGGGATTAAACCTATGTTCAGTTAGCCCACTCCAATTTTGTAAGGGATCAGCTCATGGAGCAGCTCTTAAAATGATAGCCATAATCGTATAATGTCAAATGCATCACTGCTGATATCCCCAGAGTTGAGTACTTTTCTCAAAACCTGCTCTATCTAGTCCCATACACATCTTCTGCCCCCCAGTGGAGCTTCTAAGTATTGCAGGTGGCAAGTGCCGATTTTATTATCATTATCCAATCAACAGTTTCAAAAAATCTATAATTTTCTGACAATTAATTAATTTGTCCGACCTTGATGACAGAAGATTGAATGTAACTGTATTTATATACCTTGATATTTTGTCTTGAATTGGTTCAGTCCCAGCAATGTCTTTCAAAATAAAACCACTGATGAAACGAGATTGTCCAAAGGGAAAAAGCCACATTCTGATGTGGTTGCTGCTCAGTACTGACCTTTTGCATCAATCACTTCCTCATCGGGCTCCTCTGGCTCACCAGAGCTCACTGTCTCCTCTACACTGGTTTTCCCCTCTTGAGGGGGTTCTGTTGTGGTTGGAAGCAGCTCCTCCTCTTGTTAGAGACAAGATTAGGTGTTAAAGGAAGAGGTTAGACCAACATGGACACAGGACAGGAAGTCTGGCAATCAGTTGACCCCTGTTTGCCTCAGCAAAGAATTTTAGCAGTGTTAACCAAGGGGTTGGAGCATTTGTGGATATAGGTTAAATGAAAATGACTTTATGGTGTTAATAGCATTAAGAGTGAACAAAAAACACAGTGAAACAAGTTAATCAGGTTTCAGTTGCCTTAAAGATTGGCTTTCAGTTCAGAATTCATCATTTCAAGTCTTTTTTGTTGCAGAATGTCTGAGATTTAAACAGTAACAATCCACTAATTCTTCCCATGTCAGATTTGTCTCTCATGCAACCTGTTTTCCTCTCAGTAGCCCTTTTTCAACTTTTTGAAACAAGTACGTTACGAAAAGGGGGAAATAAAGACTGATGCTTGACCTGAATGAACCCACCCAATTCAGAGTTTAATTTGTACCCTGCCTTTAACACGCCACTGACCTTCATCAGTTTCAGGGAGCAGAATTATCTCAGGGACCTCAATGTCTCCAGAAGCAGAGACACCAGAAGTCCCAGAGGTTCCAGAGACTGACTCTCCAGAGGAGTCAATTTCCCCTGAAACTCCTAAAATTCCTGAAATTCCCGAGATCTCCTCTGAAATTCCGGATGCTTCTTGGGGAGGAGGGTCAGGGATGCGGTGTGGCTCCTCCTCTTGTTAGAGCCAAGGGTTGGTGTTAGGAGGGGAAGGTTAAGAAGGACAATCAATCACACTCACATTGTAGATGAGACACAATGTTAGAAAGACGAAATGATTACAATCACGTCATGTAGCACAAACATTTAGATCAACATTTAACCACATTTTAAAAAAGCAGTTAAATGGAATTTTTGACAGAAAATTAAAGCTGGAGTGCGTAACTTCTGTAACTTCTGTCGCCCCCTAGCGGAATTTTTGCGTCATTACAACAATAAAGCTGGCGCTTCCATATGACGTAAGCCCAGCTGCCACCGCTTTATCTCTGCCGTTGTGATTCCAACCGGTATCTGTATTAATCAAGCTTCAAATTCAGTCTGTTTACTTTACCTGGCTCTATATTTGTTTCAATAAATATCATTTCATTGTTGAAAAAATCAAGAGAAACCAGTAAAATATAAAAATACTGGTAAAAAAACCTTCAGAGTTCAGGTTGGATTGTTTACAGGTTTGATTGTTCACTTTAATCTACATTTAACAGTTTGGTGTTGAAATTTATTAGTCAGCTGTTGGGGCCACGATGATCTATTTGTCTTATTCAGTGAATTTTTTCAGTTTTGACACGATGCAGAATCCTGCAGTCAGCTGCACTGATCTGACTGACTGAAAAACCGTTACACTGGCAAACTGACAGACACAAACTGACACAGATAGAGACAGAATCAGCTGATCAGCTGGAATTTCGGCGCTCTGGGTTTCATCTGGTGCGCATTTTATATTTTGACAGTGTGTGCGGACCTGCGGATCACTGTGTGCACCCGTGAACATCAGCCAGATCTCTTCTCTCCACCGAGGAAAAGCCACGCCGATACAAATTCGCGTTTGCCTTCTCCTTCGGTCACTTTCCTTCTTAGCCAATAGTCCCTCTGCCGAACATCCAGGAATTATTATTTTTTTTCGTGGTAGGATCCACTTCCCGATAAGTGTCTCTCGGCTGTTTATTTGGATTCTCCGCCATGTCGACCTTCACGTTCTGCCGGCTGCTACGAGACGCTGCGTTCTATTTCTTATTATTTTTCTTGTTGTGACATAAAAGACGTAATTTCATGTGCGACAGCGCGGGAATGTCGCACCCGACACGCAAAGTAAAAATGATATATATTGAAAAATACCGTGAGATGTTTGAGGAGCCGATCGGCTTAATCTGCATTGTGTCATCTCCTCTGATAGTGGCTTGGCTGAAACGGACATCCACGGACATGTAAAAGTTACGCACTCCAGCTTTAACATAAATATAAGAAAAACAACTTTACAGATGAAACGTAGTCACAAGCTTTACTAAAAGCTTTGTGAAGGTACTAACCTCCAGATATTAAAGTTATCCCTGATTGCTCGTACTCGGTTAAGTCCCCTGAAACCCCAGAGACTCCAGAGACTCCTGAGGTTGCAAGATCTCCAGAAAACCCAGAGCCAGATTGGTCCCCAGATCCTCCGGAACCAGTGGGGAGTTCAGTGACAATCTCATATTCTCCAGAGGAAACTTCTTTGGAGAATCCAGAAACACCAGATCCAGATAGATCCCCAGATCCTGAGAGATCCCCAGATATCAAGATATCCCCAGATAAGAATTTCCCAGATCCACCAGAGCTGAACAACTCTTCTGACGCTCCAGAAATCAGGATAATATCACCCAACTCTCCAGAGGCTCCCGACACTAGTATGTCCCCTGAGCCTCCAGACCCCGAGGCTCCTGAAGCTCCTGAAGCTCCAGAGCCTACCGAGCTCCCAAAATCCCCGGAAAGATGAAGAGACTCGATGGGCTTCAGGCGCAGCTCCACCTCTTGTTATAGACAAGATGAAGTATTGATAAACAGACAAGTGAGACTGAAACCAACCATTAATCAGGTTTGGAGAACAAGGTGATGATCAGGTTAAACAAACAAACACAGACAACACATTTAACTATAACTGCTAGTTAAATGGAAGACATGCACATACAGATGACTGTAAATGACACAGGTGAGGGGTTTGGAGGACACATGAGGGATGTTTTTAGTATTAAAGCTGCTCTCAAAACTCAATAGCCTAACGGCAGTTAACGTCCCTCCTTTAAATTTCACTTTTTATTTTATAACATTATGAATTTAGAAGTACAGATCTGGGATTTCTCTCTTTTTCAGACCTTTCTGTGTGTCTGGGCCCATGAGGACTCCAGATCCACCTGAACCCTGAGGGATGAGTTGGGGTTTAAGAGCCAGCGCTTCTTCTTCCTCCTCCTTTTCCACTAGCTTCTCCTCTTCATACGAGTCCTCTGTTGGATAGTTATAATCATGTTCTTTCGTTGTTTCAATCTCTGTCTGAGAAAAAAATACCAGCAATGAGTTAAACAACAAACTAGAACTGCATAAAAACAATCATTTCTAAT
Source organism: Pachypanchax playfairii (assembly GCA_006937955.1). Classification (NCBI taxonomy): domain Eukaryota; kingdom Metazoa; phylum Chordata; class Actinopteri; order Cyprinodontiformes; family Aplocheilidae; genus Pachypanchax; species Pachypanchax playfairii. Next base: position 767,923 of record SSNP01000065.1, read on the forward strand.
TCAGTAACTATTCAAATATCAGACTTTTATTTTAAAATCCACCAAATTTTCTGCATTTCAGCAGAAACATTCACAGATGATTCTAGATGTTGCTTTTAATTCCACTAAATATGTTTAAATAACATATTATAAAGTCCCAGTGATGTAAAGTGATAATAAAAAGTTAAATATTCAAATTGTATCCTTAATATTGCTGTTTTTGAGTATGTGTTTTAGTCTTACGTGATAATTGATTTTTCTCGGTCTTATTTGCTGCTGTAGTTTCCTGCGTTCTTGTTTTATTTCCGGTTTGTTTCTGGCTTTTATCTGCAGTCTCATCTGGTTCTTATTTGTTTATCACATCTGTCTTGATTTTACTCATTAATTACTCAACACCATCTGTGGGACAGGATTTGCATCGTGTCATTACTAATTATTAATTAATTTGCATTGATTTCGTTTATATTAGTTTTTTAATCTGTTTGTTGTTTGCTTAATAAAAAGAGACAAACTATGTGTTTAGGGTTTCTTTGGGAAGTTCCATGCCACTGGTTTAATTTGAAAAAAGCTTTTTTAACTTTCTGTCAGCTTCTCATGTCTAATAACAATTATTCACATTTTAATTTACACCTTTTGGATTTAAACCAGCTTCAAATCATGGACCAATACATTGTCCAGCTGGGACTCCTGCAGCTCCCAGTAACTTGTAGTCAAAAACCAAATCAACTCACATCGAGACCTCATTAGAGTTTTGCTGATCATCTCAATGAGGATAGATTCTGGTACTTTGTTCATGTTTACTACTTAGTTAACTGTCTTTGTTTCAACTTATTGGAAATGAAAAATAAAACATTGAAGCTTAAAACAGCTAAACACAAAAACTTAAAATAACTTACTTATTTAAATTAGAATATGACTTATATGCTTTAACGTTTTTACCACTAGATGGAAGCAAATTACTAAAGATTCAAGTTTAAACATCATGAAATGATGTATATACTTACAGTATACTAAAAAAAAGATTGATAACAGCAATAAATGTTACTTGCATCAAATAATTATAATTTCCTGAATGTATTTATTTACCTGGAATATAAATCTGTCATGAAAATAGTGTGTAAAAGTAACCTCATTGATGTCTGTATCAAACACATGACAAATTGAATTCAGCCAGGAACCAGCAATGAGGGTGTATCATATCCCTTTTTATGAGGTGGTTGAAAACTTTACTGCACCACGCAAAGCCAAAAATGATGCAAACGTCTCAAAGAGCCAAATAAATTCATGAGCAAAAAGCTTTGCAGTTTTATTTCTTTAAGTTTTAAAATAAACTCAGACTGGAACTGAACCAGAAATGACAACTTTTGAGTCTTCACATTAAAAAAAATATCTGTATAATTGTTGAATCTGTATTAAGTTATTGCAGTAGCTCTTGGGTGTTCCGATGTTTGATAGGAGCTGCAGTTCTATCGTTTTCCAGAGGAGGGTAATGAACTCCCACACAGTGCCTGAGGTAGTACCTGACACTCTGGATGAGTCGACATACCAGAAAAGGAATGGTCCATGTGGAACCAAGACGCACATGGTGGCTAAAAAGATCTGAGTCTGTGCAACTGACTTCACCCAAAATGATCATGAGGATAAGTCAAGATGTGACAAATATCTCTGGAGAATGAAAATAATCCAACTGGAAGTTTTTGTCAATATAAATGCCTCAGAATAAAAACAGCAAGTTCTGAATGCACCTTCTGGAATTTAGCTCCGACAGATTTGGATGCAACAAGGTGAGCCTTTGAAAACGCACAGAGTTAGTTCACACCAGCTCTCCCCTTCATTTCCCTCTTTCTCCAAGTGCAAACATGGATACCTCAGGGAAAAGAAGAGGTTAAAGGCCAGCAACCAAAAATAAATAGATAAATACATCAAAATGAAAGCAGCATGAGAGAACAGCCAAAGGTGTTAAAATAAAGCAGGAACAAAATGATATGTAGCATAAAGACAGTGCAACGATTCACAGCAATAAAATATCTGCTAGCAATCTTTAACATTAATGTAAATCACCCCATTCACACCATCATCCACATTCTGCACACAGTGGACAATTATTTATTTTTGCATCATGTAAAATGTCAAGAGGTTCATTTTTACATCATCTTTGTGAGTCTTATAAACAGGTCAGGACAGAAAACTAACAGAACATAAAGACACATTTTTCATGTTATTTACATGTTTTCATTTTTCTCTATAGATTTCTATGGAATTTTTACTCAAATACAAAAACTCTTCCTTTAAACAGGATTTATACACCATGAAAGGTTTTGGAAGTGTTTCAAAATAAACTAAAGTGGACAGGGCCGGCCCTGAGCTACATGGTGCCCTAGGCGAAAAAGAACATAACAGAAACAACATAACTCAATAACTTGATTACATTGCAACATTTTTTTATCCGTACTAAAATGAACAGTAGAGATAATAGATATATATATTTAATTATTACTTATTTTGCTCTTTACACAAGATGAATGGTGTGTCCAAAAAAAAAAAAAGAATTTGGCGTGCCGTCCAGCAGAGGGCGCCCTAGGCAATTGCCTAGTCTGCCTATGCCCAGAACCGGCCCTGGAAGTGAAATCAAATGTTTTTATTTTTTATGACACGGACATTAAAGGAGAGATCGTTTCATTAACAGGTGCAAACATAATTTAGGGGAAGTAACATTTAGAAATGTTAATGTGATTCTGATCCAACACGATGCCTCAAACTTATTATTATTACCTATTAAAATGCTTTTCACTTGCACTTTCATTGACAGCAAAATCCAGATGTAAAAAATGGAAAATTAGAAATTTTAAACTTATGCATTTAAAAATGTAAAAAAACACAATATGCACATACATCTATTTATGCTATGTTGATGAGTATTACCTAATTTGCAGATGAATCCATGATGCCCAGCATGGGCTCCAAAACAGTCTGATCTTCTGCTTCACTGATCTGAAGTCAATGTGGTTCTTACAATAAAGATTATATAATTGCCCAAATCTTGCAGAAATCTTATCTGGTGGATGAAAAAAGCCCAGAAGATCCCTGGACTGGAATGTTTATTGTCTTTTACTTAATAAACATTTCTTACTAACTCTTCTCTGTATAACTCAATCAGGAAAGATAACATATTTTGAGAGGAAGTATAAAAGTATAAAACAGAAGTATAAAACAATGAAGTATAAAACAACAAATTCAACATCAACTTTATACCTGTCTTCGTGTATTTGTTTGAACAAGTTGTGAAATGATCTATTTCTCTATAATATTAACATCTGTTTATAATATATTTGTTTTCGAAGAACTTTAGATTTCAGAACCAGCAGATGCAGACAAAATGTATCCAGTGTAAAAAACATTCCTGGTGCTGGACGTGTGGACAACACAGGATAAAACAAAGTGTCTCAATAAATCTAAAGATGGTGGTTAACGTATTTGAACGCAGCAGACTGAAGATGATTTGCTTGGATAACCATGATTTTACTGAAAAGAGACAAGCGCCAGAGAGAAAGAAGAAGAATACCAAACTGGAGCTGGACATGAAAAGTGAAGCATCAGCATTCCAGAGGTATGAAACTCTCCGCCTCGTTTATCTCTAGAGATTTTTTATGTTTGTATATTCAAAAGAAATCAAATTCTAAAAATCTGCTTCACACGTTTATATCTTGTTGACAACAAAGATAAATGACAGGTTTGTGGAAAATGGGATTTATCAACACTGCCTTCATGACTGAAAACTTCATGTTTATTCAGTGTGACTAATGCAATGAGAAAGATTTTGTTGAACTTGTTATAGCCAAGAAAAAGAAGAAAAAGAGGCTCCCAGGAGTTATTGAGCAATCCAGTGCATCACATCCAGTTTTGCTGAATATGATCAAAGCAATTTCTAAACAATCTAGCAACTATTTACTTGCTGTTGCAAGCTCTAAACTTTAAACTTTACACAACAGTGATGCTGATTAAAGCTAAACAGTCATGGTGGTTCAGGTTTGCAGGATTTGGTAAGGTTTTGGGAGACAAACATGCTGGTTTTGGTCATAAAAGATCATGACTTAAGCATTTCCCAGCAGCTGTAGTGAGTTTAAAGACAACATCAGGTTTATCTGAAGTTAATGGCCCAAGGGAAGGAAACTGAAAAGTCTCTTTCCTTCTGCTATCCTGGCCTGATTTCTTTCTTCAGTAACATCAAATTGAGTTAAAGCCACATTGCAGCACACTGAATCTGATTTAAAATGCATTGCTGGTGTCCATTTGTCATGCAAATTTTGTGGTACAAATAAAATAGACGTAAGATGAAAGAGCAAATATTTTAGATGCATTTTAACCGACAAAAAGATCTAATTAGTTATCTTGGAAGTTGTTTCATCTTTGAGTTTTCAGAGTAAAGGTAGACCTCTAAATGTAATGATTTCATTGGTGCACCAGGTGCATACAGGATTCAAAGCACAAGCCAAATGTTGTTTAGGAACTTAAGACAAAAAAGCTAAAAAAACTGGAATGAAAACAACTTTTTTTTCAAAATTCCCTGAAATCTCCTCAATTTAATTTGGAACTTATGCTTGATTTCAAAAACAGTTATTTCAATGAAAATTTGACCTCATTTCTGCAGGGCCTCTCAAAACCCCCCAAAATCTGTCTTTTTTCCAACCTTAGACTACTTGCAGAAAATTTGTACAAATAAAAGCTCAGTTATTTCTGGTAATATTAAAAATGATCCATTGACTTTCCTACCTCAGTATCATCCGTCAGTTCGTCCTCATAGTTATAGATGTCTTCATTGTTGTCTTCATCATAGTTTGCAAGGTCATATGTGTCAAAGCCTGTTTGTCGGGAAAATCTGGGACTGGCCATTGCCGCTTTGAGGACAAAGAGTCCGAACACAAGCCGCACAAACATCCTCATAATCCACCTTGACAAGGACAGAAAGTCACAGAGTTAATGGGGAACTCTGAGGATCAACAGAAGCAGAATATATTGTAGCTGAAATCAAAGCATCAAAACAGGAGTTTGTTCAGGCCACCGTTTATTCTAATAGGTACTAAAGAATCAAAGTACTATAAAATACAAAACAAAACTGAAACGGAAACATTTTTTACACAAGATAATAAATGTTAAACTGCCAGGCTACTGAAATACAAAGAGATTTATTGTTAGAAACAAGGTTGTGGTTTTCATTAGGATGTTGCTACACCACATGAGATGCATTCTAGTCTCAAATGCTACAATATTAACCTTATAAATCATGTATAGTGCTGAAGACAGAGGCTTGACTTTGGATCCAACCTCTAAGGTCATTGACCTCATTATGAAGGTGCAGACAGCCGAGGGATCAAAATACATTGGCGTCTTTTATCACTGAAGCCAGAGTATTGTTGTTTGAAACAGAATTTAGTTTTATTTAAATCAGAATTAATCAGAAGATTTTTTCTGTGATGACATTTATTGTCTTTGCTGTGCTGGTTGATCTTCAGTTTTTTGTTTCTATATTTTTCCATAAATACATTAAATAAATTCTCCCAGGACAGGAACACTAAATATGATGTTATTTTTACTTTCTTTGCATTGTCAGAGTGACAGGCAAATGTTTGGACACACCCAGAAGAGAAGGATCCAACAATGGCTGCCAAGGACCCAGAGGGCTTTTATATAGAAAATATTAGGAAAGGACAATAAAAATACTCTTCAAGAAGACATTTCTCACAAATTACATGACTTTGTGGTTATTTCTTAAGTATTAACCAGTAATATGAAACATTTTATATTTAAAAAATGTTAGGAAACAATGATTTACAGACCTTTCAATATCTCTGCGTGAAGATTCAGCTAGCTTCGGGCTGCAACTCATTATGCTAATTTGCTGGACTCTGACTGGCTAACAAACTAGCCTATGAGAGCACAGCTTCCTGTTTCCTTCTCCACTGCGCATGGCAACAGCGCATGTAGTCTCCTCCGGTGTTTTAACACCCACTATGAAGGTAAGAACACCCGTAGAGCTAAAATATTCAACAGAAACATCAGAAGAACTGTTTTTAATGGAATGGCCTCTTTAAATGGTAAATGTCATTCAGACCACTCAAAGCACTTTAACACTGCAACCCATTCACGCAACCCGATATGTAAATCGGGGGGAGAGGGGAGGGGCTAACATTCACACAACCCGATATGCAAAATTGGGCGGCAACATGGGGTTCAGTGTCTTGCCCAAGGATGCTTCGGTGGGGTTTGGTAGCTGGGGTCGATCTGCCAGCCAACGATTGGAAGGCAACTGCTCGAATCACTGACCCACAGCCGCCCCATCTTTAAATAAGTAACAGGACACACTCGCCTTAAACAAAAACACTGTATAAAATTTGAATGACATTTCATTATCAAATAAGTTGTCATTTTGTACTTGTGCGGCATTTTTAATCAGGACAGCATAAATCACCAGAACACCACTTCTGGCTGTGACCCAAATTTCTGAAGTTATTTAGTCTATTGTAAAGCTATCTGAGGTGTCCAGAGCAGTGGTGGCTGGCCAATAGAGGGCGCTAGGGCGCCGCCCTCCCTATCAAAAAGATGATGTGACAACAAATAAGAAATATTTCTTTTTCATTAATTACATGTATTTAGAGTTAAAAACACTCATATGTATATTTTTATACTGAGAAGATTGTGTAAATGATTTCTGAAAGACAGAAAGTAAATATGATCAAACATATTTAATGTTTATATTATGTTAAATGTTACTTAACACAAAATTTTATGTTAATACACAAAATGTGTCTGTTTGGCTGATTAGATTAACCTGTTCTGGTGATTTTTTTTAATGTTTTATTTTACCATTGAAAAAAGTCTTTGTTAAATATTTAACTGAAGTTAAAAATGTTTTGTTTTATACAGGGTTTACATTAACTCATCTTTACAAATGTTTTATTGATTGTCACTTAATTTGATTTATGCAGCCCCACCCAAAAAATATTTCACCAGCTGCCACTGGTCCAGAATGTCTAATAGGAAGCTGAACATGTTTTTCAGTGAGTATCCACTTAGACAAGCTTCAAAACATTAGCTTAAAGTTTTAAAAGTTATTTTGTACTGCTTTGATGTTAAGACTAAGTTTTGGATTTCCTACTCTGAAACCTTTTTTTGCAACGAAATATGATCTTGTCAGTTTAATTTATTGGCAGTGGCTACGCGTCTGTCATGCCGGACCCTTTAGCTCACCGCTTTTGATATGGCGGACTGCCAGGACAACCAAGTAGCAAGTTATTGGGTTGCAATAAGCAACCCAATAACCTTTGTACCTTTCCATATCTGTTCCATATGTACATCTATCTGTATTTTAAAACTTTTAATCCGATTCAAATAGTAATTAACTTTATAATCTAGCATATATGAAATATCCAACCTAAAAATAACTTCTCGCAGCAATGGTACCGCGGTGAAGTTCATTTTAGGTTGCATATTCAACAGATATCCAGCAGCAACGTCTTGAATCACGACTATATCGATGCTAACAGCTAGCTTACTGGGCACCAAGTGAAACTGAGCATAAAGCAGCGTCCAAAGACACTGCTGAATATCTGTCGAATATCCAACCTAAAAATAATTTCTCCCAGCAATGGTACCAGGGTGAAGTTAATTTTAGGTTGGATATTCAACAGATCTCCAGCAATAACATATTGAACTGCAGCTATCTCTTTGCTAGCAGTTAGCTCACTGGGCACCGAGTGAAACTGAGCAACAAGACCCGGTTGAAGACGCTGCTGAATATTTGTAGAATATCCTAAAAACAACTTCTCACAGCAATGGTTCGAATCTCTTTTGTATAGCTGGACACATTTTCCACGCTAATATTCTTGAACAGTGTGATTAAAAAACTCAAACTTTGCTCCCTTTGCTAGTAAACAATCCGCAGCCATTTTCAATTCTGTGGCACATGCGCAAACAAGGCCATATACTGTATATGGAAATTGATGCATGCGCACTTAGTAATGGACTGCGACTGACATATCAATAACTCAATTTGTAGGGGCACGGTAGCAGATGTGCCAATAGCCACTCCCTAATTTATTGGCTTCTTGTTTAGTGACTCTGCATTTCTGGGTCATTTCAAGTCACTCAGCACTTGACGAAAATGTTAATAACTAGCTCATTCATGAAGCTTCTATAGAAGAAGAGCTCAAACTACTTGATTAATAATAAGAAAACTTAGTTGCTGTAAAGTTTATCAGCTTATAACTATCCTGTAACATCAGGTAGCACCATTCTACCTGTTTAAGAACTTCACCATTCTCAACACTGCCTGACAAGCTGCAGCAGGTATCCATTCTTTTAAATCAGGTGTGTTTGAATGTCTAATACCTGCACAACAGTGTGCAGAACCAGGATTGTGTAACACTGGCCCAGATAAAAGAAAAGCACAAGAAAAGTTCAGCTTTTAGGGGTGCAAATAGTTCATACAGGCATTTTTGTGTGCTTGGTTGCCTAAAGTAGCTTATTTTGGCGTTGAGAGCTCTGACTATTTTCCCAATCAGACTAAAAAAGTGTTTGCCAAAAACATACAATAAGATTCTTTAGAAAAAGCCCCAAATCAGGGCTCAGACAAGAATTTCTTTCTGCTTGACTGCTAAAATAGCATGTATAATTTTTCATTCTGCTTAGAGCGGCGTTGTACTGCCCTGACCTGGATAGCCACTGCTTATAATCTTGTTGATTTCCTCTGTCGCACAGACAGGCCTCATGAGTTTAGCTTTTAAGTTCATGTGTTATTCCAAAGTGGGAAGCACTAATAGGCTTAGCATATCTTAATTAGTGCTTAATTAGCTGACCCTTTACATTAGGAGGAGGATTAAATGATTGAAATGTCAACGAGTTGGTGTTCAAAGCCCAATGACGACAACTTGCAGCAGACTTGTGATATTAGACACGAAACCCAAGAAATGACAGTCTTTAAAGAAAGTCCTCTAGGCCAGGGCGAGGAAATGGAGAGCAAGGAAAGAGAAGAAGAAGAGTGCGATGGAGATAGAGACAAGATGTTGGCCCTCAGGGTTAGATGGAGAAAGTATGTGTGCGGGGGTGGGGGGTATATGAGGAGGAGAGCTCAAGTAAGTGAGAAAAAGAGAGAGACAGGTTTTCTAGGCTAACCCCGACCCCTGGTCCTTTACAGAGAGTCTTTATGAGGCCTGGTCGCAGCCCGTCTCAGCACTCAAACTCCAAATTCCACCGAGGTTTGTGGACAGCATGGCAGCGAGTTACTGCTGCAAGGAAAAGCTTCATTCAGCAGTGATGGCCCAGACACACACACACACACACACACGTGCACATATTCATGCACACACTTGGAGAGATGCACTCCTTACTATGTCTAGCTTTCAGAGACAGAAAACTGAGAAACCTCTGCTGCCATTTTGGATCGAGGACAGATAAATATAAACCAAATGTATCCAATATAAATACATTTCCTGTGTTTTTAATCTGTGAATATAAACAAAACACAAGGATTTTGATGTTATCTATTCGAACCACTGTCTGTGAGGTGAACTTGATGCACTCTGTTGAAAAACTTGAGTTGGCTCTGGTGCTGAAACAGACTTTCTGTCAGGAGCACAGCACAGCTTGGCTGAAAGGACTATACTGAAAACAGCACAGAGGTTTGCTTTTACACAGGCCATCACAGCGTACAGTTTGTAGAAACTGTTTGTGTGTTGCCTCCAGACTGCTGTCTTGTTATGTTTGGCATCACGCTGGGCATGCCTGATATCCAGTGATTCTGCCTCTCCCCCCTCAAAAACCAAACACACAAACTCGATGTCCCTTCGTTGCTGGTTGCAGAACAGTTTTTTACTCTCGCAAAACACAAAGGTTTTGTAAAAACTCGTGCAGGTCCAACAGCTGATCTAACTGTGGAATTTTTATCTGCATCTGTAAAAACTTTGTGGTTTTAGAAATTTGCTGCAAAAGTGTGAAAAAGTTAGATTTTTAAAGTGTAATTACAATTAGTCACTGAAAGTGCTAAATATGTAAATGACACTTGTCACCTGACCAAAATTCCCAACTTATTTAAATCCACAGAAGCCCACAAGTTTACAACCAATAGCTTACTGCAAAAGAGAACATGTTTTGACTCCTAAAGCACCTCCAAGCAAATAATGTTACATCTCTCGTTTAAACATTGAACGGAGTTGTATTTCAATGATTATTCATGCACTTTTGCCAGAATGATCTGTAGCACCGGGAAAGCTTACCTCTATCTCCTGCTTCCTTGAATGGTCCCTGCAGCCGTGATGCTGAGGGCTCCGGGACTTGGCCAATGGCGAGAGGTCGCACAGGGTGTCTTGAAGAGGGGAGGGTGTGTGAATTGTGTGGGACGTGTGTGTTTTTTGTGGACGTGACAAGTGTCTAGGTGTGTGTGTATGTGTAGGTCTGTGCGCTCCGGTGGACCTGAGTGCCCTGCCGCTTATGTGTGAAGGTAGGCACTGAGGCTGATTGGACCAGAGCAGATCGCTTTTGGTCACTCTGAGTACACCCACCCCACACTGTGTACCAGCATGCACAAGCCTCTCAAATACTACACTACATTACTCTACACACACACACGCACGCATGCACGCACACACACATACACACACACAGTAGATACAAAGAGAAATCGACAACTAAGGCCTCACCAAAGACTAAAATAGTGTTTTATCTTTTACAATCGTATCCTTTATTATTTAAAGAGTCAAATCAGAGTGAAATATTTGTCCTTTACTAAGGTGAAACTCTGGCATGTGTTACTTTCATGTAGGGGGGGGGTGTTGGGGGGATCCATGGGGCCCTTGTACACAATGGGACCTCTGTGAGGAGTCCCTGTAAGCATGGTGTTGAGAGGAAGTCCCGGCTCAGAGGAAGGTCTCTGCCCCCTTTCCTCCTCGGATTAAACAGCATTCTCTGCGTTGTCACTCGCTCAGGGATGTGATAAAACTACAGATCTGAGTTCAGTCATGGCAGAAATTTAGCAGTTTGACTTGTGGGAAAATGATCTGATCTGGGTTCAGAGCCAAAAGTAGGAAAGTAGTCCGTTTGTAGTTCCCCACGGATTTAGGAGTGATTTCAAAGAGATCTTGCAGATAGTTCATAATTAGTGTCCATAAAAAAGGATTTTGTCTCAACCTGTCCTTCTCTCCTGCTCGCTAATCTCAAGGTAACTCTAGACTGTGTTGATGAGTGACAAGCAAAGGAAGAAGAGACAAAGCTAGAAATCTGTCTGCACCTGCTTTATGAGCTAAAATTTCCATTCACGAGAAAGGCAAAGAACTAAATTAAATTTTGTACAAAGTATCACATCTTTAGAGAGTGATTGATGGATAGAATACATGATAGAATACACAGACAAAAGGACCTGCTGGTTTTTTTCTGTAACTGCTGATTGAAAGGGAAACATACTGAAACATGTTCCTGTTACTAAATTCACTAACAGAACTAACCTCAGTATGTCCTGTTCACATGAAGGGAAAAAAAAAAACTTAAACCAGACTTTTCATCTCAAAAAAAAAAAAAAAAAAAAAAAAAAATTGTTACACTTGATGTATCAGCGTCGGAATTAAACTGGACTCCAAACAGTCCGCCTCCTTATATTTTTTTTCCTTCTCTTTGAATTCTTGCTTGTATGTTCTCTCAATGTAAGTCGCTTTGGATAAAAGCGTCTGCTAAATGACAGTAGTAGTAGTAGTCATAGTGATGTAATAATGTTACACCAGGTCCTGCCTGGCATATCTGTGCTGCCCCTGCAAATTAAACACACATGCCCCAAGCTGCAAGAGTCCACAGCAAGACACTAAGCACCACCGTTTGTAGTATTTTACTTTCTAAAAATGTCTTGGTGAAAAGGCAGCTCGAGGGGCAGCACTCATGAGGAGGGGGCCTGGGGGAGAGAGGGGATTTTAGGTAAACTAGGCATTTTACTTCCTGGTTAGAGATCTATGGAATTAAATTTCAGTCAAAAAGCCTGAGGGAGATTTTCTGCAGCGCGCACAATCCACAGCACGCGTGTGAATTCACCCCACACACCCACGTATGATTCATTACACAAGTATTCATGAACCGCGAGTGTGGATCTCCATACAGGGGCCTGTACATGAAGCTCTCATACGAGCGTGAAGGCAAACCAGGAGAGGCTGCGCGCTCGAAAGGAAAGTTTGCCCCCGCAAGTAAAAGTAATTATGACTGTTTGGAGGAGGAGACTAAGGCCCGGTGTGATCCTCATGGTCATTTTATATCAGTCACCGCCCACCGAAAGAACCAGCGGCAGCTTCCTGCTAGTGGTGGAAGAAGAACCAGACATAGAACCAGTTGCCGTCGCACATTTTTTTAACATCGAAATTTCTGTACAATACAAAGCAACAACAAAACATTATTGTAAAATTTGGAGCTCAAGCTCCCCTTGCAACTGTCGAGAGGAGAACCGTCACTCCAGGGTGGATGACAGGACCCTGTGCACGTCCCTCTCCCTAGCCAGAGTGCCTCCAAACAGGCTAAAACCGCTCTAAAATGAACTGGTCTGCTCTGGAGCTCAAGGGACCGTCCTGGCGGGATTTTTTACACGTTTGGGCTGCTATCTCCTGGGCATGGAGGCTGGATGTTCTCCCCTCCTGCTCTGGAGCTCAAGCTCCCCTTGCCACTGTTGAGAGGAGAGGGAGAACCGTCACTCCAGGGTGGATGACAGGACCCTGTGCACGTCCCTCTCCCCAGCCACAGTGCCTCCAAACAGGCTAAAACCGCTCTAAAATGATCCATGAAAGCCGGTAATACAGCCCCAAAGCTAACCCTAAGTCTCAATATTGCTTTCAAAATCCCGCCAGGGCAGTCCCTTGAGCTCCAGAGCAGACCAGATTTTACAATAATGTTTTGTTGTTGCTTTGTATTGTACAGAAATTTTGATTTAAAAAAATGTGCGACGGCAGCTGGTTCTTCTTCCACCACTAGCAGGAAGCTGCTGCTGGGCGGTGACTGATATAAAGTGACCAATCACATGAGGATCACACCGGGCCTTAGTCTCCTCCTCCAAACAGTCATAATTACATTCCTTTCGCGCGCAGCCTGTCCTGGTTTGCCTTCACGCTCGTATGAGAGCTTCATGTACAGGCGCCTGTATGGAGATCCACACATGCGGTTCTTGAATACCCATGTAATAAATCATACTCGGGTGTGTGGGGTGAATTCACGTGCGTGCTGTGGATTGCACGCGCGCACACGCGCAGGGACACTTGCTTTAGTTTTGACTCTTGAACATTTTGAGATTTATGTGTCAACCTCAGATCCTTTGTTGGTTTATACAGACCACAATCCTTTGTTATTTTGGCAAAGATCTGCATTCACAAACCGTAGGCTGAGTTTAGCTTTGCAGGAATTACCACTTAAAATTCAGCACGTCAAAGGAACGGACAATTTGGTTGCTGACTTTTTGTCACGTGTGGTCATGGAAGAAGCTAACGTTGAATGAATACATTGTTTTGAAAAAAAAAAAAAATAAATAAAAAGAGAACATAAAAAGATTACTGAAAGCGTAAAAGACATCTCAAAGTCTATTTAAGTTGATTTGAACGTTTGAGAATTTGGTCTGTTCAAATGTTTTGAACCAAGAGTTTGCAGGAAGCAACATTTATTTTTATTTGCATTATGTTTTGATTTGCCAACAAATCTACAAGGTAGACCTGTTGTAATTTTAGATGGGAGATGTTATGGATTGTTAGATGCAAACTAATTGATTTGATGAAATTGGAGGGATTCTTTGTCTGTTGTTGTTTTTTTGGTTTTGGTTACTATGGTTCCTGCAGTTGATTGGGACTCATAGGTTCCACCTGGGAGGAGGAGCACACCTGCTGTAGGAATCAGTGGGAGGGCTTTATAAGGCAGAGCAGAATCTTTCTCAGATGGCTTTTTGGGGAGTTTACAAAGCACATGTCAGTAGTGTTTTGAGTTTTAAAAGATCAGATTGTCAATTTATTGTTGGCTTTCTGTTTGCACAAAAGGATACACCCAGTGTTGTGCCAGTTCATGCTTAAAAAGAACTAGCTCAAAGTTCAGTTCACACAGATAAAAATGAACTAGTTCATGTTCATAGTTCATTTTTTTGAAAAATGAGCCAAGTTCACATATCTAAAAAACAACTAGTTCATGTTCATTTGTTACATTTTGTTAGTGCTCAATAAAACCTCTTCTAAACTATCCATCACAAATCACTGCCACTCCAAAACTAAACAAAATTCTTGAACCAATAAAGAATCAAGAGACTAGAGTTAATTATTACATCCAGGAGAAAAATAATGTTCAGATAGAGAATAGATTTTACCCCTGAAATAACGTGTGACCATAACATGTAGAAAATGGAAAATACAAGGTGCAGTCAAGGTATGTTTAATGAAACCTTTATTTAACCAGCATGAACCAAATTATGCAGGACTTCAAAAAAACAAACAAAACAAAGCACATTGAAGTTCATGGGGAAAAGATCTGTCCACTGAAAAAATCCAGAATATTCTGCTGACGTACGTACTTGCTTGTAAAGTCCCGGTGGGCACAGTTTGCACAAAAACGTTAGTTTTTTTCCGTCTGAGTCTTGCTCTGTTTGTACATAAAACTCTCCCAAGTGCTCTGCAAAACTGGCTTCAGCAATGCCTGTAGCTGAGTCTGGATCGCGGGAACGAGCCGTAAACAGTGTCGTAAAACCTGACTTTTCAGATGAGCGTGAACGTGAACTGCGTGTGCCACTCATTCTTGCCAAAATGAGCTCCGCTCTCTTTCACGTTCATGGTATGAAAACTGATTCGTTCAGTTCACAGTTCACCGTAAATATGAACAAGTTCATTGAACGCGTTCATGCACAACACTGGATACACCTTTGTTTTCCTCATATCTCCCCCTTTGGTTTATTGTTTCCTTCACATTAATATTATTCCTTCTATCCTTTGATAGAATCAGTGGGTAGTAGTGTGTTTTTTTTTTTTTCATTACTACCTTTTAGAACCCATTTTCTACACTTTTGTTCTGGAGTTTGGGTCGGTTGTGGGCTGTTTTGTTAATTTTCCGATTATACGACAACAAGCCTGAGTCACACTTGGGTTTTGCTTTTGGGAAAACGTAACAAAGTATAAGTATATTTCAGGACAAATGAAGACTATATAACACTAAAGGTAATATTTTATTATATATGTGTCTATCCCAGATGCTGAAAGCTGTAAAACAGCTGGATACAGAACCTTTAAATAGTAGACCTATGATCCAATTTCACTGCTGGCACCTGCCACTTCGTGTTATCCCTCTGTTTTGTCTGTAACTGCCAAGAGATAATGTGTCCCAATACTTTCTTGGATTTAAAGGAAAGTGATCAGGTAACATGAGCCCACATACTGAAACTTTTTTTTAAAAAGGACCTTCCAATCAGAATCTTTGAGAATTTACACACAGTCTATCACACAGTCACCACACAATTAAATAAACTCACTCAATTCTTTTGTACAATATGCATGTTACTTTAACATAATAAATAAGTCACTGGCTACAAGCTAGTTAGAATGAGCCTAGAAAAGCAACATTTGTCCTCCATCCACTAGCTTTTTCAGTTGTTTAAGATACATACATATGTATATTTGGTTGAACTTATTTATCTTGCTAGAAAAAACTTTAATGGATGTACAGTGGGGCAAAAAAGTATTTAGTCAGCCACCAATTGTGTAAGTTCTCCCACTTAAAAAGATCAGAGAGGCCTGTAATTTTCATCATAGGTATACCTCAACTATGAGAGACAAAATGAGGAAAAAAAATCCAGAAAATCACATTGTCTGATTTTTAAAGAATTTATTTGCAAATTATGGTGGAAAATAAGTATTTGGTCACCTACAAACAAGTAAGATTTCTGGCTTTCACAGACCTGTAACTTCTTTAAGAGGCTCCTCGGTCCTCCACTCGTTACCTGTATTAATGGCATCTTTGTGAACTCGTTATCAGTATAAAAGACACCTGTCCACAACCTCAAACAGTCACGCTCCAAACTCCACTATGGCCAAGACCAAAGAGCTGTCAAAGGACACCAGAAACAAAATTGTAGACCTTCACCAGGCTGGGAAGACTGAATCTGCAATAGGTAAGCAGCTTGGTGTGAAGAAATCAACTGTGGGAGCAATTATTAGAAAATGGAAGACATACAAGACCACTGATAATCTCCCTCGATCTGGGGCTCCACGCAAGATCTCACCCCGTGGGGTCAAAATGATCACAAGAACGGTGAGCAAAAATCCCAGAACCACACGGAGGGACCTAGTGAATGACCTGCAGAGAGCTGGGACCAAAGTAACAAAGGCTACCATCAGTAACACACTACGCCGCCAGGGACTCAAATCCTGCAGTGCCAGACGTGTCCCCCTGCTGAAGTCAGGACACGTCCAGGCCCGTCTGCGGTTTGCTAGAGAGCATTTGGATGATCCAGAAGAGGATTGGGAGAACATCATATGGTCAGATGAAACCAAAATAGAACTTTTTGGTAGAAACTCAACTTGTCGTGTTTGGAGGTGAAAGAATGCTGAGTTGGATCCAAAGAACACCATACCTACTGTAAAGCATGGGGGTGGAAACATCATGCTTTGGGGCTGTTTTTCTGCAAGGGGACCAGGACGACTGATCCGTGTAAAGGAAAGAATGAATGGGGCCATGTATCGTAAGATTTTGAGTGAAAACCTCCTTCCATCAGCAAGGGCATTGAAAATGAGACGTGGCTGGGTCTTTCAGCATGACAATGATCCCAAACACACCGCCCGGGCAACGAAGGAGTGGCTTCGTAAGAAGCATTTCAAGGTCCTGGAGTGGCCTAGCCAGTCTCCAGATCTCAACCCCATAGAAAATCTCTGGAGGGAGTTGAAAGTCCGTGTTGCCCAGCGTCAGCCCCAAAACATCACTGCTCTAGAGGAGATCTGCATGGAGGAATGGGCCAAAATACCAGCAACAGTGTGTGAAAACCTTGTGAAGACTTACAGAAAACGTTTGACCTCTGTCATTGCCAACAAAGGCTATATAACAAAGTATTGAGATTAACTTTTGTTATTGACCAAATACTTATTTTCCACCATAATTTGCAAATAAATTCTTTAAAAATCAGACAATGTGATTTTTCTGGATTTTTTTTCCTCATTTTGTCTCTCATAGTTGAGGTATACCTATGATGAAAATTACAGGCCTCTCTGATCTTTTTAAGTGGGAGAACTTACACAGTTGGTGGCTGACTAAATACTTTTTTGCCCCATTGTATATCTTTTAGTTCAAGCAGCCTTTAGGATGTAATTGTATATCCTCCCTCATGTTACAGTGTTTTCCATGTTTTTTCCTTCTGGGAGGAAATGAATATGGATGTGACTCTGTTTGTCAGTACAAGAATGTTTCTCTCCACATCAAGGTTAAACATATTTCTACCAATGATTTAATTGGCTTCTATTAGGAGCTGTACTAACATTTGTTTAACCCACAACATCGTTAAATTTGGTGTGTGAACTGTACATGAGAGACTACAACAAGTGAATGGGAAACAACTAATGATATCGCTCTAAATTTGGGGATTGGAGCTCCAAAACTCACAAGGGCCTAATAATTAATACAGAGATGAAGATCTAGATCTTAATTAAAAGCATAGATGCTTAAATAGTGTATGGTTGGTAATATCATAGCAAAGTAGTTTGTTGCACAGCTGAAGTATTATGATGCATGAAATGATATACTGTGCTTTTTTCATAAGAATCCTGAACAAACATGTGGAAATCTGAACTTTAATACCTATTCTATTCTATTCTATTCTATTCTGAGATAGTAGAGTGAGAAAAATGTCACCTTTCTACATTCCTTCATAATGAAACAACATAAAGAAAAAATAAACAACTTCTGATATAAAATAACCCAAAGATGCATTTTTATTCAGAGAAGTTTTATTCACATTGTTGAGTTTAATTGAAATCTACAGCTCAGTTTATTCAGACCCCCCCCCACACACAAGCATCAGATTTAAAAAGTGTCTTGGCAAGTGTTAACATTTCTTTTGGCTATAAAACATTAAGGAATGTTGTCCAGAAATATTCATTCTAGTTATTTTTCCCTATATTAAATAAAAATAAATTACCTACATTATATGACATATTCATTAAACAGACTTTTTTTCTTTATGTAAATACAATAATTATTACAATTACAATTATAGAGACGTTAAAGAGAAAAACTATTTTATCTAATACTGAATTTAGAAGCTTTGGCTTCTGCTCAAAATAGCAGAATTAAATTCAGTCTTTAAAACTCACAACATTTAAAAAAATACATGTCTGTGCTATTTTTTACATGCTAAAATGTAACACATTTTGGGTCTGAACTCTGCTTGTATATTTTTACACCAACGTAAGGCACAGCTAATTTTCATAGTAAAAGTCTTTCTATTTATATATATTTTAGGTGTCAAAAGTTGGTGAAAACACCTGTTCTAGATGTACAGATCCAAAAACGTGGCAGGATTTCTGCAGGAATTCTGCTTTCAACTTCTGCTTTTGACACCTTTTTTTATTTATGTTTTGTTAAACTCCACTTACAACTTGATGGCAAATTCATTTGAGAAAATTACAAATATATACGCACAGCTTTGAAAGACTTATCTTACAGATTAACATCCAAATTAGTTCAGTATTTGTAGAAAAACGTACTATCCCTGTAGACATTGATTTTTTTTTCTTTAGAAAATAATAGATCTTAGGAGGCGGAAGCAGGTAATGACGTCCCTGGGAATTGGCGGGCTAATCTCATTGCCATCCAGTCTGAGGTAACGCAGTCGAGGTACGCTTTCATTCAGTGAGTCATCCAGTGAGTCGACAGAGACAGGACACATATTGGAGCCACTTACACCTGTGAACGAACAAAGAAACCAATCTGATGAGTTCCCTCTTGATCAACAACCCTTTTCTTAGACACAAAAAATAGCTGGGAAACAGCTGGGAAAAAATATCCTTTTCCTGTTCTCATCTATGGACGTAAGTCATTACTTACTTGTGATCTTGTTGTGGTCAAGGTGAAGGTGTTCAAGGCCTGATGAAATTATGGGAACCTCAGTCAGCTGATTGTGGGAAAGTTGTAAGTCTAGAATGCTGGAGATATTGAAAACATCTTTGGGAACCCCACTGCTGCCAAGCTTGTTGTGATTGAGCCTCACAAATGCAACTTTGGGCAAACCTTTGAAGTAGTCAGCTGGGATCTTCTCAATGTTATTACCATCAAGGAAAAGCTGGGTGGTGGTGGGGGGTAGTCCAATGGGCATGCGACTCAGCTGGTTCTTAGCCAGATTGATCTGTACCAGGTTGGTGAGACCCTTTAGGCTTGTCTCTGTCACTGCATCATCCATCAACTTATTCCCCTGGAGATCTAGGAGGTTCAGTTTATCCAGTCCAAGAAATACACCTGCAGGAATCTTGGAGATGCGATTGCGAGAGAGACGTAGATGCTCTAGGGTGGCAGGCAGAGGGGATGGCACAGAGGACAGGAGGTTGTCATCCATGTACAGATGTGCTAGCTTTGTCAGTGCACTCAGTACACCATCTTCTATTCCTTCACTCTTGATTTTGTTGCGGTTAAGATTCACCCAGCGTAGCTGTGTTGCATTCTGAATTGCATCTACAGGCAGGGACTCAATCATATTGTTCTGCAGATAGAGATACCATGTGTAAGGGGGGATTTTGGGGATGCTCTTCAGGCCTTTATTGTCACAGTAGACAGCACGAGGGAAGTTTTGGGGGCAGTTGCACTCCTTAGGACAGGCTTGGATCTGGGCTATGAGTTCCTCATAAGGTATGTCCTGGCTGAAGACTAGCCCACACAAGCCGAAAACAAAGAGAAGCTTCTGGAAAAGGGCCATACTGCTCAATCTGAGGTAGAAAAGGCGAGAAAAACTGTCGTCAAAAGTCAGTAAAATCAAACACCTTAAAGGTGAAAAAATATTAAATATTTTGAACAAACAGTATCAAAATTAAAAAAAAAAACTATGAACAATGAGGATTGGATTCACCTGTTAGCCCATAAGCTATTTAATCATTCCATGTCATAAGTCTGTGATTTTTCAGATAACCAGGAGTCTAGTCAGGGCTCTTCATGTGGTATAACTCTAAAAATGCAACAATTTTTCAATATAAAAACATCACAGCAAGAAATCAAACCAGCTAAATATTAATAAAAGACCACTGTCTTGAGAATCAACTTGCTTTTACAGTAAGGTGTTTTTCTGTTGTTTCTTCAGTCAACTCCCAGCCTGACGAAGGAATTCTTTTCTAGCCATTGTTTTGCTTGTCAAATAGATATAATGCTCAGGAGACAGGAAGCAGAGTCAGGTCAGTTTTAATTGTATCAATGATTTGATTTGCTGATTTCATCAGTTTTAAACTGCACAATATTTACAAAGCTAACCACAACACCTACATTTGTACAAATAATGCAACAATGCCTGAAAAATGCACACATGCAAGAATAATCTGTAAGAAAGATAAATGAAATCAAGAGAAACAAAAATTCTAGAGTAAGCTCTGCCATCTTCTTACAATCCACTTTGATCAGCTTCAACTTTGTCTCAACTACCATCTGGGTTTTGTTTAAATTTTTGATGTGCTCCATGTTTGTCTGGAATTCATTTTGAGTGGGCCAAGCTTTCCATGGATAGGCAAACTTCAAAAACATAACTGAATCACATCTTTTAGGTGACATACCTCTAGTTACAGAGGCTAAAGCTTTGCAAGATTCCCTATAATATATATAACATGATAAGGTGGAAATGAACTATAATAGAGCTTTAATAGCATCACTGGAGCTGGTAGGCAAATACCAACAATGCAATTATTCTGATGAATTGACTGAGTGTCATAAGAAAAAGATGGATAAAATAGAAAATATTCTACCGTCTCCTCTACAGTCAGTCATGGAAGCACTTTCTATCCAGCAGTCTCTTACCTTCAACTCTATAAGTTTTCCTTTGCAGGGATCTTCCTCAGCAAGTTCTCAAGGAGGACAAGGATGAGCGTCTTGCTTCCCTGTATTTGTACCACTGGCTGTTTCATTCAACATGTGCCAATCTGTCAATTAGGAGGACACCAAAGCTGCTCTAAGCCAATCAGATGGCCTAAACACGAGGACTTACAAACTTAAAGAGGTGGGGGTTGCTATGTGTTTTGAGTTCTTGAGACATGGCCCACTTTACGCAGATGTACCTGTTCTTATATTGCCAATTGCTACATGCACAACCCCTCCTCTCCTGGCCACAAGACTGATCTCAACGAACAAATCCCATGCCCTTTGCTAACCTTTGTGCTAATTTTGTACCTCCTTTGTTAACAGAGCAATTAGGATCAATTACTCTGCAAGTCACACGGTTGTACTGCTTACAGTCAACAGGAAACTTTAGGTATGCAAATACAAACACACTCAGTGCAGTTTTAATTTTATCCAACAAGAGTCCATGTCTGCCAAAATTCTATGTCCATTATCACACGATTTATGCAAAAAGGTTATGCGAGGTGACATCAGCTGATTCACCAAATTTTTGAAGTTGAACGTCCTTTTCTGAAAATATTAAGGATTAAGTTACCAGTTTTTAAAAGAGAGCATAGCGTATTTAATTTCAAAAACAGGATTAAAAAAGTCTGCAATAACTGCTTAAACAAAATCAAGAGCAACCCCACAGGATCATTCAACTGTAGGAACTTTATTTTTTTCAGATTTTGGATTTGCAATTACATTGTTTGGAGAAAAAATGTGTTGTTCAGAGCTACAGCCAAAGCATATAGCACAAAGATGACGCAGCAAAAGTATTTCCTTCAGGCATTAGAGGCAACAAATTTGTTGGAGGGAGGTTGAACTTAAGTTGAGAAGATTATACTACAGGCTTGCAACGCAAATTGTTTTGCAGAAACTAACTAACATCAGGATTAGTGACCTTTCAACATGCAAGCGTAGGACTGGGCCAGTTTCTGGTGATGACGGCAAAGGGTTGAATGCAACAGGATAATCCCTGCTCACTTCTGAGCTGTGATCAGAGAATCACACCCTTCAGCGCTCCTCTGGTGTTCTCCAAGTTGCATTTATACAGAGATAATTCCTTCAAACGAGGAAGATTGCATGATCAGTTAAACATGCAAACAATGATTTGAAGAAAAAAAACTAAATTGCAGCTCTGGAGTAAATATTTTTAATAGTAAACATTTCAGACAAATTGAAACACTCATTTACGGAACACGCAAATATTTTCACTACTAAAATATTTAGCAGTTGGGGTCCAAAAGTACATTTTTATGAATTACACCTCCTTTCCATGAGATGCGTAAGCGGCGTGGTGCATTTTACTCACAAAATCAGCCCTTCCCTCAGGAGCATTTTAGACGAGTATCATTGGCAAAAGTGTTCCATCCAGCTGGTCTCAGGAGATCATGAAATCACAGGAGAATTGTCAAATCACGCGTAATTTCTTCAGTACACACAACAACAAGCACGGAGAAAGACAACATGTATACAGAAGATATGGGATTTATGTTCACAACCCCTACAGACTTTAAACCCATCACAGGTAATGTATTTTTTTGTAGTCTCGCAATTGGAAATCTGCACATGTCCTTTATTTTGAAACTTCCGGGTGTTTTACTTTTCACAAACTGATTTTCTGTCTGGTCCAAACTAAGCTGCAGAGCTTCACGCATTTTAGATGAGTAGTTTGTAAAAAAAAAAAAAGAACTGCCGCGTAAATTTAGGAGAGGGCCGCTACACTACGCTTCTGAATGCTGCTATGCATCCGGTAGAAACTGTCCCATTGACTTTAATAGCGGCTATCAGCCGCGTATTACGCGTCATTGACGTTACGCGCTGCTTATGCGTCCGGTGGAAAGGAGGAGTAAACTGTTTGTGGTTGGGGTCTGATACTATACCTGGAGCATTAACAACTGGAATCCCTTCAAATAATTCAGAATCGACACTGTGCACAATTACTAGAGTTAGCTGTCACTGATCGACCCCAACATGTGTACGATGCAATTGTGTACAAACTACGACGTCTGATGGGGAACGGTGGAAATGAATGTTTATTTGTAATAAAGTTTGCAATGGATTTGACCAGTTTGTGGTTTTTGCAGTAATTTTTAGTCATGAAAGTATCTGAGTATACGGTATATACACTCACCGGCCACTTTATTAGGTACACCATGCTAGTAACGGGTTGGACCCCCTTTTGCCTTCAGAACTGCCTCAATTCTTCGTGGCAGAGATTCAACAAGGTGCTGGAAGCATTCCTCAGAGAGTTTGGTCCATATTGACATGATGGCATCACACAGTTGGCGCAGATTTGTCGGCTGCTCATCCATGATGCGAATCTCCCGTTCCACCACATCCCAAAGATGCTCTATTGGATTGAAATCTGGTGACTGTGGAGGCCATTTGAGTACAGTGAACTCATTGTCATGTTCAAGAAACCAGTCCGAGATGATTCCAGCTTTATGACATGGCGCATTATCCTGCTGAAAGTAGCCATCAGAAGTTGGGTACATTGTGGTCATAAAGGGATGGACATGGTCAGCAACAATACTCAGGTAGGCTGTGGCGTTGTAACGATGCTCAATTGGTACCAAGGGGCCCAAAGAGTGCCAAGAAAATATTCCCCACACCATTACACCACCACCACCAGCCTGAACCGTTGATACAAGGCAGGATGGATCCATGCTTTCATGTTGTTGACGCCAAATTCTGACCCTACCATCCGAATGTCGCAGCAGAAATCGAGACTCATCAGACCAGGCAACGTTTTTCCAATCTTCTATTGTCCAATTTCAATGAGCTTGTGCAAATTGTAGCCTCAGTTTCCTGTTCTTAGCTGAAAGGAGTGGCACCCGGCGTGGTCTTCTGCTGCTGTAGCCCATCTGCCTCAAAGTTCGACGTACTGTGCGTTCAGAGATGCTCTTCTGCCTACCTTGGTTGTAACGAGTGGTTATTTGAGTCACTGTTGCCTTTCTATCAGCTCGAACCAGTCTGGCCATTCTCCTCTGACCTCTGGCATCAACAAGGCATTTCCGCCCACAGAACTGCCGCTCACTGGATATTTTTTCTTTTTCGGACCATTCTCTGTAAACCCTAGAGATGGTTGTGCGTGAAAATCCCAGTAAATCAGCAGTTTCTGAAATACTCAGACCAGCCATTCTGGCACCAACAACCATGCCACGTTCAAAGTCACTCAAATCACCTTTCTTCCCCAAACTGATGCTCGGTTTGAACTGCAGGAGATTGTCTTGACCATGTGTACATGCCTAAATGCACTGAGTTGCCGCCATGTGATTGGCTGATTAGAAATTAAGTGTTAACGAGCAGTTGGACAGGTGTACCTGATAAAGTGGCCGGTGAGGTATATGCTGTATATGTCATTTAATATAATTCCACTTCACTTAGGAAGAATAACTAAGCTAAATATTCACACCATTAACAATGTATTTTATGCCGTCAAACATTGTACCATAATGTTCACTAACGATTATGTGTATTACTGATTTATTAAGAGACGTTACAAATAGGCATGAGTATAAATAATTTATTTTTTTTGCAGGTATCAACTCTTTTTATGCATGAGGCAGCAGTTTTGAGGTTAGGGCTGATGAGCAAGTTAGACTAAGAACTTGAGGAGATGTTTCACCTAAATTTTCTAACTTAAAAATGTTGTTTTCCAACTACAAATTGAACAAAATGAGTTTGGTTGGTTGGATCAATTTGAAAAGCCTAATTTTTACTCTTTGTGCTTCAAAAATTCAAAGATTTTGCTGGTGTTTATTTCTTTTGTAACATTTAAGGTGCATTCATGTGTTTTTAGTACAATGTAAGTACAATGAAGACCTTTTATTTCTTGGCATGATATAATCTTCTGTGAGACTTCAGTAATACTCCTTAAGCATTGCGTTCAGCTGTACAGCAACACATGGCCAGAATGCATCTGCAGTCCTGAGAAAATGTTTTCACTTAGATTTTTAACCCGTTTGCCAAGGAGATAAATTCAAATGGGCTCATCTGATAAAGTTTGGCTTGGATTTGCCACATTTTCTTTTTTCAACTAGTACCATGAAGTTAGAGTTATTAAACCACTTAGTATCAGGAATAGGTTTTTAAAATAAAAAAAATAACAAAGCATCATGAACAACTGCAAACATAATATTTGCTTAAATTAAATGCTTCACACGCAAAGCAATAGTGTACCCCTTTAAATTTTATTCAAAAAGTCATTAGGTGTAAAATTTGCTGTTGAAAATGTGAAGTCAGGGCTTCACAGATGCCTGTAAAATGAAATACATATTTACTGAAAACAAATATTGGGAACAATCTGCTTGACAGACTAATGAGAAACACATGCAGGGGAATATACAGCACTAATTTCCTGCCAGGTCCTTTATTCTCAGCCAGCTAATATAATTATACAAAGGCTTTATTTGCAGTGCGGGAGTTTGCAGGATTGTTTCCAGTCAACGGCTTTACTGAAATCCACCTAATGATTTCGATATTTTTATGAGTTTGTTAGCATGGGTCATTATATCCAAAATTAAGAGACATTAACTCTGCATGTACATAATTACGGTTTGGAGAAAGTTTCATTAAATGACCAAAAAAAAAATAGTTGCTTTGAAAACTAAAACAACTTTTTTTTCACAAAATTCTAACTAATCCAGTTGTGAGTCTGATATTAAAGCAGTGGTAAAATAATTTAAAGGTATTTATTGAAAAAAATGTCAACTATGAAACTAGCCGGGAGAGGAGAACCACATTAAAGATAACAATAAATCTAATGAAATGCAAACCACAAAAAATATGCCACTATTGTCCAACCAATTCTTCTTTAATCTCTTTAGAAGATTTATTACAGAAAACACAGAGAAAATACAACTTTACCTGTTTTTCTCGTGATGTCAGTGGTCTGCTTGCAGCCAGATGAAGTTGGGGTCTTTTTCCTAACGATTCACTCAGTCAACTTTCTTCTCTCAGTGGCCCTTAAGCAACTGATACTGCAACCAGTTGGAATTGAACTTGAGTTGATGTTGGAGTTGCTTAGAGCTACACCTGGTACACCAGTTGAATGAGGATGTATTGTGTTGGTGGGAGGACGATCGTGTGACTCAGGGATGTCCTTTCAGAAATCGTGTCACGTAGTCTTCTGCCAGCCCAGCACTTTTCCCCTCTTCCTTCACTTTGTTTGCATCTTTTTATTGGTAAAACTGAAGTCTTCACTGTGTCGTAGAGAAGAAGTCTTGCAACCCCACCCAACTTAACCATCTGTTCCTCTGCAGAGGTTGTACCCTTCACCCATGACTCCAGGGGAGTCATAGGTGAGTTTTGGCTCATTTTATCACAGGGAGACCTTAGGGTGTGTTATTAGTCTGACAGGTGAGGTTAAAGGGGTGGGGGTAATTTAGACATTTAAACTTAATATTTCATCAAAACATTCCCCCTTTTTACACCCAAAGGCAAATGTTTCTCTTTTTCCCTTGTCTGTCAGTGAGGGCACTTTCAAAATGACATTTATTACCTCAGGCCTTAAAATGTAAATCTATCTTATTATTAGTTTCAGATCATATTCAAGGTTTATTAGTAAAGTGCATGGATAAGAGTATATAACACCGTGTTATTCAATAAATGATGTTATGAGATATAACATGAATTGTTCCAGAACAATTTAATGACAGTATAATTGTATATGACACAATATTCAACTGGTAGCATTGTTGCTATGCTCCAATGCAGTCCTGGATTAAAAATGTTCTGAACCACAGAAAAACACAGGAAGAGTTAAATAAAAATACATTCAGAGGAAATGTTTAAGATATTAATACATTATGTTACACAAAAAAGAGTGAGCTGAGATGAAAAGTTAGAAAATAGATCAGGTTTAAGACAGATGATACAGAGTATGAATACAAACAGAGAAAACAGCTGGAGAAGGTTTGAACTGAAGAACAATCTTGGGTCTCCAGGCTGTAAAAGCTGATTGTACTTTCACCTACCATTTAAAGTGGGAAGACTCGAGGCTTAAGGCTTTATGAAGGACTTTATTGTCTAGACGCAGGCAGCAGGAGCTCTCCTCCCGGATTTAAAAAAGGGCAAGACCAAAGGAAGAGGAGGAAATTGTCCTAGATTAGGAACTGGCACAAAATACCTGTATAAAAACATGTCAATCATGATAAAAACTGTTAAAGCAAACATGTCAGTAACTGTTAAAGCACACCTTTAAATTCAGTCCAGTAATTCATGTCAGAAGGCAGAAAACTACTGACTTGCATCTTAGATCGGTTAACATATCTGCACGACTGGCTGTAATTAAACACCCTTACCAAGATGTGAGGGTGACATCTGGAATGATGTAACTGACTGAGTCTGAGTAAAAACTGATTTAGTAGAAGACTCTTGATAAAACAAGCAATGCAGTGGCATCTGTAAACCCAGTTAACAAACAAGCTGCTGGAGAAGAACAGAAGATCTGGATGGATCAGGAGGTTTCTGTTCTACTAAACCTCCAATTTGATCAGATTCTGTCAAAGTCTTTGAAATATCCTGGAAGTATTGACGTGTTCTCTGTATAAAAGACTCTAGTTCTTGAAATAATAAGACTTCCATAGTACATGCACATGACTATACCCCATAAACTCCTGTGCTTTTAGAGATCTCATGATAAAATATTGGTGGATTCTAACAGTGATGTCACAGTCCAGCTGAATTGTCTTTCAAGTAACACTATTAAGCATTAAAATGCACAAACAATCAAAAACAGGAACAGTAATACTTACTGTATATGTAAATATTTTTGCGAATAAAAATTACAGTAAAAACCACAAACTGCTGAAATCCTCTGGGAACTTTATTCAGGGGCGCAGATAGGATTTTGAGACTGGGGGGGACCCAGCTGTCTCCCAGTCTAAAAAAGTTTACTTTACAGTTAGGATTCTTTCGGAGAAGATTAATGCTGGGATTTTTTTTTTATGTCAGAATAGCTAGGCTACTCAACTTTACAACGTTTAAAACGAGATTATCTGCCACATTTGGGAAAGGCAACAGGTGTGCAGAATACGAGTAGGACCTACTTACATTGTTAGTATTTTTAAAAAACGATGTTATTGTCTTTTGGTTTTTCATTTTGTGCCTCACTCGACTTGAAATCTCCCGCTGCTCTAAGGTAGTAGAGCAGCGATAACCGCGACAGGCGCAGGTGGCGATTTCTCCGTAGGACCCTTGTGGTATGTTCAATTGAACGGCGTGTGTGGCGGAAGTTTGAGTTCGGATCAACATATAATGCCATGGTAAAATGATACGCACTTTGCAGCCTTTCAGATGCGCAACTAAGCTTGCTAGTGTTTACCAGTACATAAGCAGCAGGTACCATATGGGAAGATTAATCCAACTTCCGAGTAAGAGATCAGACTTCATGGCGAAAGATTCTTACTTGAATTCAGGAAATTCCAACTTTTCTGTATAACAGAAATGCACCGTTGGCTGATTAGCACAGGCGCCGGGCTTTTGATGCGCGCTGCGATAGTATTCTGTATTACTGGTGGTGTTTGTCGTCCGTGCTGTCTGTAAAAGTGGGGGGGACCAATCAGTCTCACTATGAATCTGAGGGGGACACGTCCCATCCGTCCCCAGTGCCATCTGCGCCCTTGACTTTATTACACGCAAACATTAACTTTTACCAATCTGTCAATGGCTCACTCAACAGCAATTGAAGCCCTCCAGCTGAGTGTCACGAGACATTTTGTGATAGAAATTTCAACATGGTTGCCATAGTCAAAGAGTTTAAAGAGACCCTTCCATTAAAAAAATATATTTTTATATTTTAGCTCCACAGGTGTTCTTACCTTCATAGTGGGTGTGAAAACAGGTCAGCAACTTCTCTTTCAGTTTTAATCTCTCTAACTACGCAGGTGGTGATAAAACCCGAGTTCTCCCGAGTCCGAAAAGCCTGTATTTGTTACATCACAACTCCTTTGCTCATTAGCTGTCGTAGGTGAGACCACGCCTAGCATGCTGCTGGCTAAAAAGCTGTTAGCACAAAGACATATCAAACAGGAAGATACGCAGTGCGATATTGCCATGTGCAGCGGGGCAGGAAACAGTATACCTTGCTCTTATAGGCTAGTTTCTTAGCCAATCTGAGTCCAGCAAATTTGAATAATGAATATTAATTAGTTTGTGAAAACAGATTGAAAGGTCTGTAAATCAGTGTTTCCTAACATTTTTTTTAGGGTGGACATACATCCGGCTTTAAGACGGACAGTCCAGAATTGAAAAGGAGTGTCTGCCTACCGGCACACCCAAAAGAGGGACACCCATTTATCCTCCTTTTGACATTACTCTTTTTTTCCCATTTGTGTTTTCTTCGGCAGAACAAAGTGGTGTCGTGTCGTTCGAGAACGGCTCTAAGAACCAGCTCTTTGAAGTGAACGACGGGAGCCTGCTCCTCATTGTTTTTCTTTCTCCCATTCTGTCACCCTCTAGCTCTCCCTTTTTACTCTTCACTCACCATAGTCACCAATATTTATTGCAAATTTGATACCTAAGCTGCTCAGACTGGCTGCACAGCTCTCCTTCGGGAGTCAGAAGCTGGGCTGTATGCAGCAGCATTCATCACACACCTGTGGTGCATTTAAGGAATGTTTGAAATCTATGGTGAGTTCAATAATGTAGGACATTACTAAAACACAGACAATAATACTATGAGCCATAAACCTATTTACTGGCGGTTGGCAAGCAACATTCGCTGCATACTAAATACTATAAATGGCCTAAAGTACTAAAAATAAACAAAAAAATCTATATTCTTTATTAATTTTGTCCTCTTAAAATATTGACTTTCCAGGGAGAATCCGAATTTCAGAGCTCCTCCCGAAAATCTCCTGAGCCCACCATTCTCCCAAAATTATTTCCTGATGTCCATCAAAATTGCAAAACCATCCGTATCCAGCTGGCCCATATACCTTGGAGTTACCATTGCACGCAGACTCCTCCACCCTCCCCCCAGGTTGGAGGTCTGCATGGCTCCCGAATGTCCTCCATTTTTGTGTTGTGGAAATAGCCACCCTACGTTTTTTAGATGCAAAATGTTCCATATTACAGGTTAATACTTAAGAAATAACTTCAAAGTAATGAAATCTGTGTGAAATGACCTCCTTAAAGATACTAATTGATTTTGTAAATTAAATGTTGCTTGTCTTTACGGTGGTCCTTCCAACTAAAGATGCAGCAGACTGAAGACATTATTCTCAGAAATTAGTAAGTATTTATGCAGGTTTGGATGCTAGGTTGGACCCCAAAAAGGATTTGTCAGCAAATTTCAGACAATGGCAAGATCTTTTTTATATGCTATGCATTGTTTCTTTAGTCATATTCATGTCTTGGGTTTTCGGTGATTCAATTATTTCATTCTAGTTACATTTTATTTCTGATTCTTCATTTCTGCAGACCTGCCTGACTTCTTAGCAATGATCTTTGATGGAAAGTATGTCTAATTGTGCAGCCCTCATGGCTAATTCCACTTACAAAATATTTGTGGTGCTGTGAGATTCTGTGCCGACCCCTTTGTTATGCGTCCAGCTCAATTAATTTTGTGTTTTAGATATTTTTTTTATCCATTAAGTTACTGGTATACCAACAACTCCTGCCATTTTCCTTTTTTTTCCAAAGTAAAAATAGATTTTTTGTAACTTTACATCATATGCATCTCCCTTATTTATTTATTTTTGAGCCAGACTGAGAATATCTACAGTATTTATGTTAAACATCTCAAATCCAAGTTGAGCCCTTAGAAAACCAAAGTTTGATCATTTGGTTATCTTTTTATAATCCAGTGAATATCCCGTTTGGCTCCTATCATAAACTTGTCTTGTGACGCAATAAAGACAAAAATTACAAATCAAACTTTTTTATAAGCAGAAACACAAGGTTATTGTAGACGTGATATACAAATATGTTAGAAACAATTCATTCAGCTGCATTTGCTTTTTGTTGCAATGAATCTAAGAGCATTTAATAATGAGTCAAAAGACCAACATACGATTGAAAAAAGGCCTGAAATTAAATGATATTATCTAATAGGAATATAAAATTCAATTAACATGACAATATATTTGTGCTGTAATGTCAGCGTGAAGCATCTACCTGTCATGGCAAACAGTTATAATAAAAGCACTTTATCTGCAAAAGCTTTAACTTAATGTTAAACAGTGGAGCTATTGGGTGCAAGTATTAAAACATTTTATAAATGAAAAGTACATTGGATGGCCTCTAATACAATATCCATATATTTTATTTATTGCTTAAAAAAACAGGGACTTTCTTATTGTAAAAGCTGGACATTTCTTACATTGCGTTCGTTCATTTTATTTCATCATAAAAGTCATTTGGTCATTAAGCAGTTAATGATAAAAAAGATTAAAATATGAAGCAACTGGACATGAGCTCACAACAATCGTGTTTTCCTTTAAACCACTGACACATTCAAGATGTTAAAAATATGACTGCTATGTATCTGCTCTGCGTTTTTTTTTTAATCTTCTCACATTACTGAAGTCTGACTAAGCGATCCTCTCATGCTGGTAGCTTTTTACACCAGTTAGACAATATACATGCTACATATTTAAACATGCAAGTCGTTTATCTATTGTGCTAATATTCAGTTTGGAATGTCTGTGTGTGCTTAATCTTTTTAATTTTTTTTTAACATGTAATCAATAATACACCCTTTCATGTTTTTAATGAGTCTGTTGTGAAACTTTCAAATATTACAAACTAAAATTTGTTATTGTTTCCATGTATTCGCTGCATATTTTGCAGAATATTTTACAAACATATTCCTAAAACAGTTGATTGTCATATCTTCTATTGCATCTTAAGACAAATTAACATGATCCACATGAACGATATTGCATATTTGCATAATACTTGGGTTGGAGGTGCACGGATACAGTTCAAACATTTATCATGGCAGTAGATCGTGGACTCATTGATCTGAGGGTGGTCCTTTACTCAAACATGATATCTGAAGCTTGACGTAGGCAGTTGGCAGATTCAACGGGCATGTCACTGTGTACGAGCTGGTTAGCATCCAGACGCAGATGCTTGAGACGGGAGTAGTTGAGCGGTCCAGTGAACTTGCAGAAACTTGTCAGGTCAAACTCTACAAAAGATCAAAAAGTCGGAACTTGTTATAAGAGCTAGTACACGTTATTATACTTAAAATGCATTTATGATAACTAGTTTTATTATGATGTGGAATTCTCAACCAAATACAGCCATTTCTTTATATTTTCTGCAGTTTTTTACAATTTAATACTTTTCTTTTCAGACAAATTGAGGTAATAAGATCAACGATGTGTTTGCCAGATTACAGTTAGCAAACAAATTGAAATCATGAAGAAGATCAAGGTCTATCTAACTTATTTTTATGTTTTTCTGTCTGATTTTACAATGTGGGTAGAGGAAGTAAAGGCAAAGATCAAATGGGTTTCAAGCTTTGTATTGTTAATGACAATTTATTCAAATGTGAGGGCTTTTAAAGGTTGGTGCCAAAGACACAACCAAAGTCAAACCAAGAGCAATTAAGAGAAAGACAAAATAAAATGAATAAAAAAACAAGGACATGTTGTGATGAAAACGTTGAAAAAACATTGAAAACATGGAAAGTCACTGGAGATTTAAAGACTAGAAAGCTGAACAATGCATCTCAGTCTGTTTGTGTTGGGCAAAAGTGGAGCCCAGATATCTTGTTTTTGGCTGTTCCTGATTAACTTTGCGCTGCAAGATAGATTCCTGCGGGATTTGGCGTTTCCCAAACCCACGAAAATCCATCTTGTAGAGATGTGGCGTTGTAAGTCTACAGACCTGCTCCCAGTTATGGTGTTACATCATCCTTATCATCAAGTAATTATTACAACTAAATGAATAAATAGAATGGTAAATTAAAACGCAAGCATTTTTAGTCAGGAAAATTTCCCATTTTGTTACATCAAGGAGTGAAACTTAAAATTAACTCTTCAGCCAGCCATTAGGCTTGTTTTAATTTCAGTGTTTCTTTTAAAGGTGCAATATGAAACATTTTATTAAAGCAATATTTTTTTTTACAAAATAATAACTCCACAGGGTGTTTAGAGGGGTTCAGATTAAAAGTACAGTATTTCCTTTAAAAATTATATTTGATGTGAAATATAATAAAATATTTATTCTGAGGGGCACAACGTTGGCATTATGTTTACATCTACCAGCCAATAGGGGGCAGAGCAGCAGGCACCATTGTAGGTTGCCTAATATGGTAAATAGTCCATAATAGTGAAGCTGGTACTGTGGAGGGTGGCGGAGTTGGCAGGGATTTTGTTGTCCCTCTTGGGGGAGGAGTGGCCAGAGAGGATCGGGGGCCAGAGTGGGTTTGGGGTCCCAAGCCTGGTGCCCCAATGTCTCGAGGCCTTGTTCCGCTGTTGTGGCTATGACAGCTGCACACTGGATATTATTCTAGTGTTCTTGTTCCATATTTCACCTATAAGCACCATCCACTTGTGTCCAGTTTACATTTACAGTTTCTAACAAAGAATTGCATAAAATTCTTTTCTTTCAACCAAATAGTTGAAAAAACAATGTGTCACTTCCAACTGTCATCCCGAGTGTCAAACTCTGTGGTTTCAACTGACTCTAAAACAATATGGATTCAAGTCTACAGATTTGCTCACATGGACATGGAAAGCATTTTACTCTCTTCTCCCTAACCCCCCAAAAAACTACATTTTTCGATTGGTTGGGCTTGTGGAAGCCTTGTAAATCCTTCCTAAGCGAAAAGCTTCCTGCGGAAAGCACTCAAGCAACTTCTCAAACCTATCCCTACATGTTTAGTTTTAGAACCTTTTAGTCATAAGAGCAACATCTGCTGCAACAAATACCCCAGTAAATGTTTGTTAAATTAGCTCTTTCTTCTGGAAAAAGTTAATTTTGACCTTTCATTACAAAATAAATGAATTCTATATTTTCTACTAATGTTTGAAAAACTCATCTAAACTGGAGTACAAGACATGTAGTTAGGTTGTGTTGTCTCAAAGGGATTTAGTTTTGGCCTTTGGCATTTAATACACCATTTGAAACTATAAAAATCATTGCTCCATATGGGACATTACTTTAGAAAAATCAAGTACTTTTTAAGAAATCATCAAAATGGACCCAACTGAGAAAATATTTATCGGTATGATTAAATTAAATGATGCATTTGACTTTTTGTTGACTTTTTTAAATCATAGTGCTCATTCTTTACTCATCTTGAAATGCTGAGTAAAAATCAAGACTCACTGTTGATCTCATTTGCCTGAAGGTAAAGTTGCTCCAGCTGCTCATTGACTTCAGGGATTGACTGGAGTTTGTTGAAGGAGAGGTCCAGCTCCACCAATGAAGTCACATTGAATGCTCCAGAAGGGATTCCAGAGTCCTGCAGGTTGTTGTGCGAAATCCTCAGGTACTGAAGCGAGGGCAGCTTCTTCAAGAATCCCCCTCCGATTTTATCAATGTCATTGTAATCAGCATAGAGGATTTCCAGTGAACTAGGGAGTCCAGTTGGCAGCTTTTTCAGCTTGTTATGGCTCACATCCAGGGACAGCAGCTTCTTAGGCCCTTTGAATGCATCTCCAATGGCTTCAGAGGTTAACTCATTGTGCTGAAGGTTAATGGAAGTCAAATTCTCCTTGTCAGTTAGAAGTCCGGAGGGAAACTTGGACAATTTGTTGTGCATCATCTTCAGCTCTTCCAGGGCTTTTGATGGAGGGATGACTGGCTCTGTGATGTTGTTGGAGCTGAAGAATAATTTCTCCAGGGCTGTGAGCTTGTCAATTGTGCCCTTTTCTATCTTGGCATTGGTTAATTGATTGTTGTCAAGTATCAGCCATCGCAGGGTGTTGGTGACATTATCAAATACTCCTGCCTTGATCTCTTGAATAAGGTTGTTCTGGAGGTACAGGTATTTGATCCCAGAAGGAACTATCGGAACAAACTGAAGCTTGCGGTTATCACAATACATGGCACTTGGAAAATGTATTGGACAATCACATTCCTTATTGCAGTTTGGGCCTGATGGCCCAAGCATGGAAAAAGGCTGGTAGTCACCATAATCATAATACTGGCAAAGGCCAAGGTTGAGCAGTACAGCCAAGACTGGTATATGCAGAGAAAACATGGCCTCTGTGGAAAGCAAGAGGGGAAGAAAGCATGAAGATAAACATGACAAACAGGTTGCACAAGCTCAGAGACATAAAATATTGGACATATTTATTGAAACCACTCTGATAGAAGCATGTCTGCAGGAAAACATTTTGACTGTTATTTTTCTTGATTAGCCATATTTAAATCATGTATCAACAATGATAATACAAATAATGATTATAAACAAGAAAAATATGAATAGTGTAAATATCAATTTGTTTAATAATAATAATAATACTAATGATAAAAATAATTAATAAATGTGTTTCTAAACTGGAAACAAAACAAAATAGTGAAACCTGCTCATCAACATTCACAATGGCCACACCCACTCAGCAGTATAGTTTGCATAGATAAACCACACTGATGAGAGCAATTTGTTCATGTAAACTTTCATGTCCAACAAGAGGAAAAACAGTTTCATCTCTGAGCAACAATTCAGTACACCAATTCACATATCTGCAAAACAATGAATTCTATTACTTTATTTTCAAAGTACTACCGATCTTTATATGCTGCAAGTAAATGGTTTAAACTTGCAGAAAAGAAGTAGTAGTTCAAGATAGAGGTTGCATTAAATCAATCTTGCTGATGTTGCATTCCCAGTTTGATTTTTTCCAGATCCATGACACATGCAGAAAAATTCCAAGATGTGTTCAAATTCCTAACAATCCAACTTTATAAACCTTTAAGTTCTAGGCTGAGCTGTTAAAATGCTTATTATCTAACGTGTACAATTCATTTTTCTTTAATGCACTAGTATTTTTGACTTCTCTGCAGCCCCATCCAATACCCTGAAGCCTAGTGCTTCCTTCCACAAAACACAAATGAAGAAAATTCTAACAGGAAATCTTAAATCCATGCAAGCTTACCTGGGCTTTGTTCTTGAGCCGAAGGCCAGGAGGTAAGAACAGTGTGGTGTTCAAAAACTGGAAATCTCTGGAGAAAATTTAGAGACAAAGAAGAAGAGAGGGGGAGGAGTGAACAGAGTTGATGGAGAGACTGAAAAAGAAAGGGGAGGGAAGGAGAGGAAGGAGGTAGATGGGAGTCAGGGTGTGAATGTAAAAAGGGGGGATATCATCCACAAACTGTCTTTAAATAATCAACAGCAGGTGCAAGAAAGACATGGAAAATCTTACCTCCGGTTCAGTAATACCCACATATGTTTCTCAGTAAAATATTTCATTTGCATCCCCGTCAGTTTCTCATTCCACATGCAATTTTTGAGAGTGTTTGCAAGCAAAACCTTTGCATGAAAAGTTGGTTCTGGAAAAATCCAGACGAGGAAGCAAAGTTATGTGGAAAACATGTACAAACAATCCCTGGCTGCGAGTTGAACTGATGAATAAAGCTGTACCCCACAGTCTGCAAAGCAGGCAATGGAAAATATGACAAAAAGGATGTAAAACAACTAAAACAGACTTGCATAACACTTGGGGAAACTTTTCCTTTCCACTGTTTTTGACAAGAAAAAATAGACAACTGAAGGCTGAAGTGAATCAATTGATCCCATATGTGTCTGGTATAAATTATACTTCTAATTACTCTACATTTACCTCTAATTATATGTATTTTTCTTTACCTTCCTGCACTGATTTTCTATATGTTACAGAATTTATTGGAATTAATGGTGAAACTAAGCATAAGAAGTGGCACAAGTTCATCCTCTTGATCTTTTTAGTGAGAGTGAAAAAGAGCAACAGAGAATAACTTGAGCGAATGTTTCTTCCAGTTGTTTCATCACATCAGTGAAGAGCGGACACCTGGTATTAATTGTTCACAGTGAGGTCTGGTACTCTACTTGCATACCATTGTCAGACACCATCTTGGAGACACCTCTCATCGGGGGAAAATGCTCATACCACAGATTCTACAGCAGTATATCATGTTTCTTTCATTTTGCAGATATTTTTCCACATTTTGAGGCAATATGAAGTTTTTAATCTGAGAAATGTTGTGACATCAAGCAGCTTGTACACTGTCAAGAAAGGTCAAGTATTACAAAAGATGCTGCTGTGAAACTAGCAGATGTCCAGATTCTGCAGAGTAAATCAATCAATCAATTTGGAGTTTATGAAATCAAACTTTTAAACTCATATTTAGAATTTTTTAAGTGGGTAACTTAAAACTACCATTTAGTTACACACAGCTTGGCGAAAATTTCATAACAACAAACAGATTATTTTCTACTGTAATGGGGAAAAAGGGCTTTTGTTTTGAGAAAGACTCAAACAGCTCAAATTAGAAACTTTCCATCAGGTCTTGTTTTGTTTTTATAGATTACTTTAGATTCTCTGTGTATCTTTCCCCTCTTCTATGAGTCATTTCTCTTTACCTCAAAGAAAAACACTTACTTACTCATTTTCTGCATCCAGTTAGGTTGTGTTTAGAGTTGCATGGGGGTGGGGGGTGGGTGTCAGAGCCAGATCTCGGGTGAAAAGCTGGATGCATCATGGAAAAGTCATCAGAGTGTTTTACCAACCTCAACACCTGTTTAAGAAACTGTCATGGTTTGACTCGGTTGGTTTGAATATAAGTCTTAAGCAGTTTATTACAATTTACTGAAACAGTAAACACTTTGAAGTTATATTGTGAAACAGACAGTTGTGGTATCAGTCACCATGTTTGGTACCTCCGTAATCTGCTGCTTTACAGCTTCACTTACTGTTGCAAGACCAAATGTCCAAGTATTTGCAGAATTTTCTCTCTGACACCTCACTCTGTAAAACATTAATGGCGATGAATGAGGAACCGAAGGTGGAACCATTTATTGCTTTTGAAACCCCTTTCATTAGAGTTTTTTGGGAACCATATAGAGATGTGTTTTTATTAATGTAAAACTGAATTAAAATTATTATTACAACAGGAAAATGGAAATATGCTTTAACATATAAACTTATGCCACACTATGAAGATTTATGTCCTTTTCCAACTAAAGTTAGCCCAGTTTGTTACTTTAGCTGTTTTGTGAATAAAAGCTGAAGCACAACAAAACTGCTGAAGGATGAATCTTTTAGACTTTGTTTCCTCGTACAGAAGCTTTTATACTGAAATACATTTTTTTTTCTGGGATCGGACATTTAACATTTATATCACTCCCTCAAAGAGTCAGAAGTATTTATTTATATGAGATCACTGTTTTTTCCTCTGTGTTTAGTATAAACGCAGACTTAAACTATTCCAGGCGTTTCTCAAGCAAGAGGCTGAAAACAGACGTTTTATCATTTTCAGCGATGACACCATGCTTCCTTTTAAACATCATCTTTTACTTACACTCTCATATCCTTTCCATTAAACTAGAAATTGGCTCTTGGTACTGGTTCCCTGATACTTAGACGACCCTAAAATGTTCCCTTTTTATATTTTAGATGTCCGGCACATCTGACAGTTGTAATGCAAATTATTTTAGGTCAGACATTCTTCAGTTACATTTGTCACATAGAAATAAAATAAAACAGCAAGTTTTTTCTTTGAACTTTATTAAATGCCTTTAATTATCATTATGAGGTTTATAATATATTTTGTAAACAGCTTTCAGCTCATTTAATTGTTGGACATTCTATAAAATATAAAAGACAAACAAGATTCAAACCCGAGACGTTGCTGTGATGAAACGTAGCCTTGACATTCGTTAAGGGCACTGAGATTTTAGAAATCTTATTATTGTCACTCAAACTCATTTCTTAACTCCTAAAATAAAAATTTGACTCACTCAGACCTTCAAGTGTGAGTGTGATGCTTCTTATTTCAGATGAGTGACTCACTTTAAATGTTGTTGCATAACAGAAAGATATTTTTATTTGTACTTGATTCTAGGATTGAACAAATTGTACCGCTATCTGATTGATGGCTCAGTTCTAAAGTTTAAAGATGGTTGACAGATGTTTTGCTGTTGAGCCTAAAAGAGTAAAACAAAAACTGACTCCTGCTCTATTTTTAATCAATGTGTCCTCACTCAGAAGTTTCAGCTGAAACATGTTACTTATATTTATTACTAAGTTATGAAGTGAGAAAATGATGCTGGAAATAATTTGGATATTTTAAAGGAGGAACTAACACAAAAATCAAGAAAGCGTTGTTTATGCATGTCTGACCATTTAACAATGGAAATGTTAATCTGTAGCAGCCTTCATTAATAACAGAAGTAAACAACAACAACAACTTCTCATCTCATTTGTTTTTGTTCTGTTTTCATAATGCTTAGGTCCTTCCATTAAAAACAGTTTTTCTCAGGTTTCTGTTGAATATTTTAGCTCCACAGGTGTTCTTACCTTCATAGTGGGTGAAAACAGGTCAACAACTTCTCTTTCAGTTTTAATCTCTAAAACTACGCAGGTGGTGATAAAACCCGAGTTCTAACGGCCTGTATCTGTTACATCACAACTCCTTTGTTCGTTAGTATTCATCAGCTCCTGCAGTTTTAAACCACGCCTAGCATGCTGCTGGCTAAAAGCTGTTAGCATAAGATGTAGCAAACAGGAAGAGAGAACGTCTGACGTTGCCATGCGCAGCGGGACAGGAAACAGTATACCTTGCTCTCATAGGCTAGTTTGTTAGCCAATCAGAGTCCAGCAAATTCGAATAATGAATATGAACGAGCTGCTGATGAAGCAGTCGAAGCAGCCTGACGGAAGGAGCCGTAACCAGATACATTTTAATGCAGACAGATTGAAAGGTCTGTTAATCAGTGTTTCCTGACGTTTTTTTAGATATAAAATGTTTCATATTACTAATTAATACTTAAGAAATAACCACAAAGTCATGAAATTTGTATGAAATGACCTCGTTAACATGAACAACAGGTGAAGGGCTAAATCTGGCTTGACCTGAATAGCCAAA
This sequence comes from Pachypanchax playfairii, assembly GCA_006937955.1. Taxonomy (NCBI): domain Eukaryota; kingdom Metazoa; phylum Chordata; class Actinopteri; order Cyprinodontiformes; family Aplocheilidae; genus Pachypanchax; species Pachypanchax playfairii. The sequence goes on from SSNP01000065.1 coordinate 808,033, forward strand.
AAGTTCATGGTTATTTACCCTGTAAGCTCTCGTCTTGTTTTTTGAGGATGGATAAACCGCAGCATATGTTGATGTTGACCTCTTGACACCTTTGAGGCCAAACCAAAGAATCTTGAGGATCACAGAAATAAAAACACCCACATCTGTAACTCTGTCATCAGGCACCTTGCTTAATACAAGTTTAGACAAGATAACAATAACAACAAAGAATATGTCTTTAAAGCTGCGAATTGACAAAATATGTTTCTATGGAAATCAAAAGACCACAAATTTCTTATGACCATTTATGATTCAGAAGTTTTCAGAATGATTTTTATGTTTGCAATTCTAAATAAACTAAAAAAGGTCAATATAGATTATGTTTAAACTAACCTTATTAGCAACATAAACTCTTTCTGGCTCCTAAAAGACGATAAAATTAAAAACACTCATTTTACATCAATATCTAAAATATGAAAAAAAAAACTTTTATCATTAATCGTCAGATTTATTTAGGCTTCAACAACAAAGAGCTCACAGCAACAATAAGTCAAATAAGACTAAACTGTTGATTCTTCTGTAACTTTGAACACATAATTATAAGAAACATTTAATCAGGACTTTTATCACAAATGAAACATAAAACTTTTGCTTTAAAAATGGTGAGTTACCATTTTCTGTTCTTCTCGCCTACGCCATGTAACCCTAACACCACTCAGACACATTTATGGCACATGATAAAAAAACAAAAAAATACTTTACAACTGGAGCACAGATGCACATGCTTTGTCAGAGGGTACACATATGGAGATCCAAGCAAGGATATTAGCAAACAGGATATTCTTGGACTTCTTGGCGCAGACACACAGAAGCCTCTAATAAAACCTCAGACAGCACCCAGACACCACCTTCTGTTCCTGCCGTGCGCTCGTGTGTTAAGTACTTGTGCTTTAAACTCATCCATGTGCAGACCAAGTGATTCTCTCACCTCGGGTCTCATGGGCTCACATGTGCTGCAAGAGTGACCCAAGAGTGATAAAATCCGATGAGAAGATCTTCTTAACAGCGAGGACGTCTGATTCTCTTTGCTGAAATCACCTTACATCACAGAGACAACCTAAATTTCTCCAAATCCCCAAATTATGGGGTAGAGTGTAATTTAAAGCTGTTGAAGTGTATTGTTTCTTATTTCCTTGCAGTAATAGCCAGGTTTAACACTTACACTGTTGTTAGGAAGATGGATGGAGGACTTTAGACAAGTAAAAACACAGATGTTAAAGTATAAGCTCGGTTTAATTGATGTCGTTTGGATTTTCACTCATAAATGTGACACATCGGCTTTTTCCAAAAGGATCTCGTCTCTTGTCTGTTTTGACAAAGTTAAAGAGCTCAAGTTGCTTTAGTTACGTAAGCGCTGCAGCACAAAACAGACACTCACACCTACAAACACATGCACATACTTAGCAACAAGTGCTCATGCGATTTCATTAAACTGACATGCACAAGCTAACTATTTCTTACACAGGAGCTGCAGCTACAGAACACATGTCTGAACACACACGGATCCTGGCACTGAGCCTAAAGCAATAGGTGTGAGGACCTATAGGGGTTTGGAAGGTAGACGTCTTTTCAGAGCATCAAACTGGACGACCAGCTTCTGTGTGTGTGATTCATGGAAAGAGGTGGAGAGAAAATAGAAAGTGCTCATCTGTTGATCACCACATGGGGGCAACAGATTGAAATACATTCATGCTGCAGAGCTGAACGCCGTCTGAAGGTCCTGAGATGAGCTCCAGAACTAAAACACTGATGCTTTGTCCAGGTGCAAAGAAAGCAAAAATCTGTAAACTGAAAATCCAGAGCCGTTTTTTATTTTAATGTATATTTCGTTTGACCAAGCAGCGGTTTAAAATGAGAACATTTCACTCACTCTCTGCTTTGTGATTTTATTCTCTCCCATTTCATTCAGTATAACTTACATATTAACGTCTATTTTAACTCGCGTATATTCCATCAAGAATTGTTGAAAAGTTTGATGAAAAAAATAATTGTTTTAAAGTATGAAAACAGTTTTTCTTTTAATTTAATACTAAGAATATTAAAGCCAATCTTTTGGAATGAATGCTCAGCACTGAAAGTTAAACCTCATAATAATACATTCAACATAACTAAATAGATAGTAACCTGATCCAAAGATTTGTAAATATTACTTGGATTATAGCTGAAAAGCAGCTCGCCTTTCATTTCTAACATCTGAACTTGATTTAAGAGGCAGGACGATTATTTTAAGGCTTATTTTAGATCAGGTTTTAGTTTTGTTATATGAGGATTGGATGAAGACCAGGTTACCCAATTCACATCCATCTAATGAAGAAAAATCCCTTTTTTCATGTTTTCTGAGATTAAATCTGTTGATTGGGAACAACTCTTTTATCTAATAATCTAATTACTCATGGAATATCATTAATTCTGGATAGTACAGCTTCAATTTGTTAGCTTGAGCTGAAACAAACTAGACAAGTTTCAAATCTTTCTGAATCATACTGTAAGATTATGTGGATATTATAACTATTTTGATGCAATAAGCTATAAAGATAAGCAGATGACTGAGGATATTTTCTTCTGTCAAGGTAATTTATCTCAAATAAACAACAATTAATTGACAAGACATTAGAAAACATGCGCTTTAAAGACATTAGAAATAGAATTTTGTTAAGCGTTGAACTTAAAGTTTTGCAGCGTGAACATGAAAAAGATGATGAATTAAATGCATGACAGGATCATCAAAAGATAAAAAAACCTAGAGTCAAAGTTTTATACAAAACCTGTTGCTGGATAAAAAGTACTTCATTGGATGAGAATAAATTACTTAGATGCCACACAGCATGCTTTATGGGCCGACGTCTCCACCAATAAATGCCATACAGGACTAAATTTATTTGGTTTACCTAAAACTTCACATTAAAGTGTTGGGATTGTAAATTTGTAGAGTACATAGGCCAGAAATGATCCCTATATAAACATATATAACCACAAAACCCACCAATATAAGCAGGGGGGTGCATATGAAGGCAATAAATCTAAAATAACTTTTTTTCTTGACACCATCCTCTTGTTGTTTTCACCCACCTTGTCAGCTAGCATGAAAGTGAAGTCATTAATCAGTTTTTATCCTTTTTTTTTCTATCTTTAAAATTCGACTGTGTTACCTTGTATGAGTCATTTGTTTCTGTATGGTCTCGTCTTGAAGCAACGATTTTCTCCCACAAACCAAAAACCTGGTGGACTGATGTGTCCTTACTGAACGTGTTCTTTATTAGTATAAATAGATTCATACTGTGAATGTATACAGTGCATCCTGTCCTGAGCGTTTCCAGAGTGTTGGCCTTTACATGCTTGAAATAATTCTTGAAAACTGCACTGAGTGTAGATTATTTTCTTTTTAGAGAATGTGACCCATATTTACTTTGACAGGAGGCAGTTTCTGTAATATGAAGTAAAATCTGCAGTGAAACATATTGTTACCAGATGGCTAGAAAGCAATGCTTTGTTCAGAATAAGACCTGAGTAGGATAAAAGATAAAGGTTAGCTTTAAATGTGTAAAGCCAGACCTCTTCTTAATTTATTTTTATTCATATTTATCTTATTTATCTGGTCAGACTCAGTGTCTCAAATAAGACATCTGCTGTTTGGACACATTAAAAAATAAAAAAGAAACTCATATCTTTGTGCCCTCCCCTTCTTGTCTGCCTTTTTGTTCTTGTTGAAACCACTCAGACCCCTAAAGTGAATTTCTCCAAGTGATAATGATACAAATTCAAGTTATTTCAAACATTAAAAAAACCCTGCTACTTTTTTAATTAGTATTTTTATTTTGTTCAGGACACCTTAGCTGGAGCCCCTGCTCCGGAAAGGAAAAAAAAGAGAAAAAACACCGTTTGTTGCTGATATATTAAGTCTGAGCAATGGTAAGTGCTTGTGCCTTTAAGCAAAGAGTTTTTTACACAGCATTTATATACAGCATCTATACACAAAACATTCACACCAGCACGGGTGTTGTGGCCACACCCTCCAATATCCCCAAAAGGCAGGTAAAAGGAAGAAGAAGGAAACAGATACACAAATAAAAAGATTCCAGAAAGCACGTGGCTGCAGTTAAACAAAAAAAAAAATATTAAGAGCATGCATATAATCTTTGGAAATAGGGCTTGTTGAGAATGTATATGGTTTATTCTGCAATTTTAAGAAGCTGTTTTAACCTTGTTTGAAGACAAACACACACCAGGAGATGAACGGTGGATGAACTGACAGAGAAAAAATCTGTAAAAACTAAAAAGACAACACAGAAGTGAGCACAATGTGATAGAAGTCAGAGTTGCTTTTATCTACTTGAATTGAGTTCAATGCAAATAGAAACTTTAGTTTTTCCACAACATTGATGTTACACTCTAAATGCTTTTTCTCCTACTCAGGCAAAATCTAATACATTCAAAAAAATCAGTTGCTAATGGGAGTTTAAAACACAGGTTCCCCTCGCTGCCTGCTCTACAGGCCGGGTTCTGATGAAAGAAAAGGAAATCTAACTGGATTTGTACCATTTTTTTTTTTTTTACTGAGTTATGCTTTACATCCTTTTGATTTGGGTTCATTTCTGCTTTTGTTGACTGAATAAGTTGCATATTAATGTAATAATGTGTTGGTGAAGATATGCTGTGTGTTAGAATGTCACAGTAGTGTGGTATTATTTGCAACAAGCTGTGTGTATAACTGTTATTTCATCCTTGAAGCTAAATATTGTAATGCTGTTATGGTTCAGGTTCATGTCCACTAGGCTGTTGAACTGTGAGTGTGTTTAGAATATCACCATGTGTGGGGCGTTGGGTTGGTAAAGTGGGAATATGATCTAACACACATTTACAAAACTTTCATGCGCGAATCTACAAAAACACACTCGTCCTGGAGGCACTGGGATCTACTTCTTCCTGTAGTTTCCAAGCTGGATGGCGGAACGGTCAAAGACGCAGCGGAAGGTGATTGGCTGAACTTCCCAATAAGGAACGGGGTTGCTAAACAGGCTGATGCCGGAGTACATGGCCTTCTTGGTGTTGTAGCCAGGAGGACAGAAGTCCTCTGTTCCCACAGCAGCAATCTTGTTGGCATGGAGGTAGACCACCTGGAGAGTGGATTTAAATAATGACAACATTGGGTACTGAATAAGATTTGTATTGCAGTATATTTTTCACACTAAAGTCAACAAAACTGATAATTATGTGCCTCAAAGTGAATAACTGCTCCAAAAAGTAAAACATTTTTTAAAAAAGTTTTCTAGGATGCATCAAATGTTCATGTTGAAGACAACCTGAGCAAACATTTTAAGATCTCACTCGAACCAACGGCCTCATCCAGCTCTTCAAAGAGGGAAATATAAGCATTCCCACACCTGTATTGGGAGATAATCTCTCTAACTTCTACCCCAACGCCTGCTCTCAGTGGGAGGTGTTATAAATGAATCTTTACTGGATGTGAAAACTACCCCAGCTGGCTTCTTCTGAGAAGCTGCTCTCTTCTTTGGTCCTACTAAATCCTACCACCAAGGATTAGCCCTTAGAGGAAGCTACTTTTTGTACTTGACTGCTTTTCCTAATCCACATCCACCAGGTGTTTCTTAAATTTAAAATCTGAGATGAACTCCAGGAAGAATAACAATTTGAAAATGACTACTAATAGCATATTTGTGCAATAATTGTGGCAAAAGAGAGAAAAAGCTGAAGTTATAAATGAATGAAAATAGTTAAATGGTTTGAGCTTGTTAACTCGCATATTAAAGAGGCAATTTCACACAAATGTCATGACTTTGTGGTTATTTCTTAAGTATTAACAAGTAATATGAAACATTTTATATCTAAAAAACGTCAGGAAACACTGATTAACAGACCTTTCATTCTGTCTGCGTCAAGATTCGTCTGGTTTCGGGCTGCAACTCGTTAATATTCCCTATATGAATTTGCTGGACTCTGATTGGCTAACAAATTAGCCTATGAGGGCAAGGCTTCCTGTTTCCTTCCCTGCTGCGCATGGTAACATCAGACGTCGTGTCTTCCTGTTTGCTATGTTATGCTAACAGCTTTTAGCCAGCAGCATGCTAGGTGTGGTTTCAACTGCAGGAGCTGATGAATACTAACGAACAAAGGAGTTGTGATGTAACAAATACATGTCGTTTGAACTCAGGAGAACTCGGGTTTTATCACCACCTGCGTAGTTTGAGAGATAAAAACTGAAAGAGAAGTTGTTGACCTGTTTTAACACCCACTATGAAGGTAAGAACACCTGTGGAGCTAAAATATTCAACAGAAACCTCAGAAAAACTGTTTTTAATGGAAGGGACTCTTTAAGAAACATTTGTTTTAGTTCAAGCAAAGATAGTTGAGCTTGCAAGTTCGTGAAGGCTCAAAATTGAATGTTAGATCAATGTTAAATTTATTGTTAGGAAAGTCGCAGTATACCTGGATGTACTTGTGTTCAGGCAGACCAGGAGGAACGCTGGTCAGAATGTTGTTGTCAAGGTGCAGCTCTCGCAGGTGTGGTACATTAGCCAGAGTTCCGTTTTCCACAGAGCTGATGACATTATAGCTCAAACCGAGCCTGCAAAATAAACAAATGTAAAAAACAAAACAAAAAATAAAATGACATCCCACAAAAGTCTGTCTTGATCAGTGACCTGCAATAGTTTTTCAACAGATTTGATAAAATATGCTCCAAATATGTCAGGTAGAGACAAGTCACTGTTACTCTGAAGACATAAAGGTAGGAATGTATATATATTTGTTATTACTTGGCCAAGTTCTTCAGTCCTTTCAGGCTCGCAGCCGTCACTTTATTGATCTTGTTTCCATCCAAGTGAAGCTCAGAGAGCGAGCCAGGCAGACCTGCCAGCAACACAATCATATAAAAGGAATATTTTAACAACAAGCTTCATTTGCCTCAAAAATCAGTTTTATGTAGAAAAACTTTTTAAGTTGAACTTTACAACTAGATTAACAGAAAGTGTTTATTTCTTGTTGATCCAGAAACCAGAAAACCAGGAACTTGTGGGTTCAGTTCAGACCTGATGCAACCTGATCTGTTCTGTTTGACTCTACTGTGCACGTGCATCAGCACGCTATAAGGCTTGCTCATGCATGTGCATGCTTGTTTCATGTATTTGTGACATGACAAAACAGTTAACCAGCTGAACTGTTACCAAGACGTGTTGAGATGCACCGTCATGCCAGACATTTACATATAATTACAGTTTTAATTCCAAGTGTAAACCCTCCTGCATTGACTAAATAAACACACTTTATAAGTGTTTTATCTTCAACGTTAAGCCTTTAGTTTCACAGTAGATAAAAATCTAGTTACCTGTTTCCTGTGACAGAAGATGGTTGTTATTGGATCTAAATCTTCCAGTTTAAATTACTGGTGGAAGAAACCACGAGAGCTTTACCTTGAGGAATCTCTGTGATGTTGGTGTCAGCAATTCGGATGTAAGAGACCCTTTTTAGGTCGGCAAAGGCACCTGCCTCGACTCCTGCACCCTTCAAAGGGTTGGACCCAAGCTCTGAAAAAACAAGACTGATGAAAGCCTTGAAACTTCCACATACAATTAGAACCGGTGTGAAATAGAACGTCTCTAAAAATTATTTATTTGATGGTTTGTTATGGAAAACAGACACCGCCTCAGCTAGAACAATGGAGAAATAATATGGATCTTTTAAAGTGGGTTGCTATGGAAACATATCGGTGGTAGAAAGCTTTTGCCGCCATCTTAAAGAAACTATAATCTCAATTTTATACTGGTTAATGCAAACACTATATTATTAACTAAGATTTGTGGTTAGAATTTCATAATGTTTCTATGGGAATGACCAGGGCATGCCAAATTTATGATCATAGAAAAGTTTACAAAACATCTTTTGTATAAAGAGCAATATGGAAGAAAGTCTGGCCTTGATACTGATAACCTTTTAATGTAAAAGAAGCCAAAAATTAAAGAGTTAAAATAAAAATTAATAAAAAAAATATATATATAAACCAAAAGTTACTTTGCCCAAGGAAAAATATACATCTTATTGTATCAGTGTAATTAATGATAACTATAGTTGATTAAATAGTCAAGCCATTCTGCAGGAAAAAGTAAAACTTCACCACAGTTTCTTTTGGTTACATGCTTCTTTCTACATAGTAAGCTAAAATGGTATCGCTTGTTAGATAGTACAGGCTCATTGTGAATAAAATGGTTAACGGAACGAGTTCACGCATCTAAACTGAAACAAGTCTGCTAGTTGCATGCATGAACCATTGTTCCATAAAACCGATTAAATGTACCAAACTAACTCAGATCCAAACAAGCTACATTAGATCACAGTTTAAAAATACTTCTGGTGAGCTGGTGCCACCCAGTCACAAAATTAAACTCTGAGCCCAATAAAAAAATTATGTTTGAATCAAGTTTTTGGTGTCGTACCCATGACGATGACTTGAGACAGGCCCTTGAAGGAGGCTTTTTTGATTTTGGTGATTTCATTCTCGTGGATGCGAAGCTCATGCAGGCTCTTGGGCATGTTGGCCGGCATGTCCTTCAGCATGTTCTTTGACAAGTAGAGGCGCTCCAGCTTGACCAGAGGAAGGAGAGCTTTAGCGTGGATTGTAGTGATTTTGTTGTTCACCAGGATTAAAGTCTAAGAGAAAAAGAGCAGGAAAATGAGAAGCACATTAGAGCATGGGAATTTTGGAAAACTGGATCAAAATATGAATATATCACAACATTAAACACTGTAAACTTTGTTTTTTTTGTGTATCTTTTCAAATACCAGGGTGTTCACGGCATCTTAAAAGTATTAAAAGTTGATAAATTCAGGCTCTTAAATATTAAAAAGTCTTAATCTCAAATTATTGCATTTTCTTTAGCATCCAACCATGTCCAAATAATTTAACTGCAAAATATCTCGTGAATTATTTATCTTTATTATTGTGACAAATAAAAATAACGTTGTTCTCACATGCTTAACCAACCTGATTGACATATAGTTGCATGTGATGTTACATGTTTTCCTTGTGGCATGAAACGTTTTTGGACTCCTGGTTGGAAAGGCTTGATTGTTTTTATATAAAGGACAAACCAGATCAGTGGAGCCTCGATAAACGCTGTCAGGTTCAACACGTAGGTGCTACAAGCTTTGCTTTGTTAAAATAGATGATTTTATCATTAGTAAGTAACCATGAAATGAACTTTCCTGTCTGTTTCTCTTTTTCTGTCAGACTGTTGAAATGAGAGTAGGGGTATTACTATAGGTATTGTTGTGTATTTGTATAAACAATATATTTCATAAAACCCTAAAAAGACTCTTTAGCAGTGTTTCTTTAACATCCACTTCAAGATGAGACTCTGTGGTCATCTCTCACAAGATGAAAGTCTGTTTGAACATATTTTCTTCCTTATTGGATGCTGCACTTCGTTTTAATTTTTGAAGCACAACATGCTCTTATATCCTCTGGTATGCCATGTGACTTTGCATATCCTATAGATACCTATAGTGGGTTTCAGTGGCTAAAAATACCACTTATTATGTCTCAGTTCAGTCCTTGTGTGAACTAAAGTATTTCTATAAATCTTGTTTTTGGCTGAATTATTCTGTTGAGGTTTATTCCTTCCCAACTTCATTTAGTTCTGTTGTATGGTCGTGCTTTATGGATTTCAATGCAGAATAAAACTAAGTTCAAAATTCTGATTACAGCTTGAATTAGTGAGGAGGTTTGGAATGTCTTAAAAAAGCCTTAAAAAGGTATTAAAATGAATTTCAGGAGTCCGACATGTACCCTGAATAAAAACTGTTCTCGTTGAAAATATTGTCAGTTTCTCGTTTTTAAGGGTTTGAACTTTGAACTTTGAACTTTATCTTTTAGTATTTTTCCCCTTAGTAACAGTCAAAGGATTAAAAGTTTAGACATTAAGACGGTTTAAAACACAGCAGCTGCGTTTAAAAAGCTTTTAAAGATAAGAAACCAAGTCAAGTCCACTATGAGTTAACTGTAAAACATTTTCTGCTGGAAAGAGACGGATGCAATGTATGGTATGTGGATAGTTCCCCTTAAGAGGCCAGTTACATTATAGTGAAAACAGCCCTGGCTGTCAGATAGAGGTATTTACTGGAACTGAGAAAGTGCAGGAATTGGGAGGTGTCAGACTATAAGGAATACTTTCCTTGTGGCTGGGGGCTGGTGGGGGGTTACTGGTGTTACGGTAAGCTGACTTAAAGGTGGGGTTTGGGTTGAGGGAGAAGGGTTAGACACTGTAAAGTCAAGTTGTAAAAAAAAATCATTCTTTTTCAAAAATTAAAGACTGTCAGCAAAGCAGCTCAATTTGACATTCCCTCATCTGGACTCCCTTCATATCATCTGCAGAGCAAACAGGTCTGTAAACGATGCTGCGAACATAGTCTTGGATCACACTCTCCAGCATCTGGACTCCTTGGGATCCTACGCAAAAATCCTGTTTGTGAACTTCAGCATTCAACGTAATGATTGAAGCTCTTCTGCAAGACAAGCTCTCCCAGCTGTGTGTGCCCAACTCCGCCAGTAGGTAGATCACAGACTTCCTCACCAACAAGAAGCAGCATGTGAGGCTGGGAAAACTGGTTTCAGACTTCCGGACCATCAGCACTGGATCCCCTAAAGGCTGCGTTCTTTCTCCTCTCCTCTTCCCCCTGCACATCAACAGCTGCACCTCCAGTCATCAGTCTGTCAAGCTCCTGCAGTTTGCAGATGACACCACCCTCATCGGTCTCATCTCAGATGGTGATGAATCTGTGGTGCATGCTTGGTCACAATGACATATGATAACATCTGGGAATGTGCTAATAATGATTTTTGTACCATTTTCTACACCTTCCTTAATGCAGCCTTACAGTAGTCCATAAGACCCTAGTGGCTGTTTCAGACGTTCATGCATCTTCCAACAAACATATTCATACCATCATCATCAGTAGACCAGAGGAAGGTTCCAACACATCTGTATGAAGAGAGTAAGAACTCTGCAGCCAGATTACAGCTGAAAATCACCTCATTCTGAAGTTATTGATGCTGCAGCTGTAACAACTTCCTGTAGCAACCAGCGCTTGAATGTTCACAAACCCCACATGACATAGCAAACGAGAGATTCGTACTAATGATGTGATCATATGGGTCATTATGACTGAGGTGCAGATCATTGTGGACTTCAGGAAGAAGTCCCCCTCACCCCATGTCTCTCAGAGAGTACCCAGTGGACTCAGTGGAGTCGTCTACTTCCTGGGCACCATCATCTCTCAGTTTATGTGGGAGATGAAGATCAGCTCTCTCACCAGAGGATGGACTTCCTGCAACATCTGAGGAAGTTCTACCACTGACATGGATGATGGTGCATTTCTACACTTCCATCATCGAGTCCATCCTCCTCCATCACCATCTGGTTCACTGCAGCTTCAGCCAAGGACAAGGGCCAACTGCAGCGTATCATCCACTCTGCTGAGAAAGTGATTGGCTGCAATCTTCCTTCCCTCAAGGACCTGTACACTTCCAGGACCTGTTCACCTCCAGCACGAAGCATTCTGGAAAGATTGTGGCTGATTCCAGACATAAAATCTTTCAGTAGGATCAGGACCTTCTGCCACAGCAACAGTTTCTTACCCTTTGCTACTGGCCTAATGAATACGGCTCAGTAGAACCCACTATATGTAAAGTATAATATAAACAATCACATGCCAACTCCCTCCCTGACCCCATTGTGAAAATAATACTCTGCAATAAACCGATTCTGATTCTGACTTAGAATTCTCAACCTAAACCCTAATAAGATCTCCTAAAACAGTTAAAAAAACTCTCTGACAAGTGAAAATGACTTTTGCCTCAGTTTTTCTATAAAAATTGTACTGCAAGATGTTACTTTCGAGTTTTGTGTTCACTTTAAAATATAAGTTTTATTACTATTTCAAAAGCTGTAAGTCGTATACATTGATAAACAGTCAGTGCCACATCTTTCTGCTTTTCTATCAGGTGCAGATGAGGATCAATTTGTTTCTCATCTATTTTTGAATGGGGGGGGGGCAATTACTTTTTTACACATGGCCAGGTTGCTTTGAATACTTTAATAATCAAAATCATAACTTATAGACTAAATTTAGTACTTTCTCAGTTTATCTTTGTCCAATATTTGTTTGTTTGCTTACCTGATAATGTTTCATTCCATTTTTCAATGAAATAAAAATACTGATTAAGTAGAAAGAATCATCAGGATTTCATTTAAATGACAGAACATTATAAATAGAATTGTTACACAAGACCACAGCTTTATGAAACACAAACTGTCTGGATGTGAAACTAAACAGAGAGATGGGAGGTTTTACCATCAGCCCTTGGAGGTTCTTGAAGTCATTCTCCTTGATCTCTGTAATCTTGTTGTTCTGCAGGTCCAGGAGGGAGGAATCATCAGGAATGTCTTCTGGAACTGCCTGCAAACCTGATAGGGGTTTTAACAAATAGCTGGTTAACTCTGTGGGGGTATGAGGTTTAGCAGTTATTAAACCCTTCAAAATAAAACTAACTTCAAGATATCTCGATGTTAAATGGATCTAAACAGAAGAAACATAGAGGTCACCATGTTAACGCATCCCCTGCAGTAAATTAACTAAAAACTAACCCTTTTAAATCATGTATAATCAAGTGGTTCAGTCAATGCGTTGATGTTTAAACCCTAATGAGATGTTTTTGAACTTTGGTTCTCTTCTCATAAATATTTAATGTAATGGGAAGAAAAAGAAAGACTTTTACCGGGTTTGGGGTTTTCCGCTCTTAAAAAATTGTGACATTCCGCAGGGACTAAATAACTATTTCATGTGGTCTGATCGACATATGGTGGAAATTGACCTTAAAACAAATTTCCGTTGGACTAAATAAGGAAGTGCATACCTGGACATTAAAGTCACATGGAAATTATTTTACTAAGACTTTAGCTTGACAGACACACACACACACACACACACACACACAAGTGTGTTTTGTTATCCTTATGGGGACCGTCCATTGACTTCCATTGATTTTAGTAACTAGATTTATACCTAACCCAAACCCTTTTACTAACCTTAACCATTACTGATCTATAGCTAACCCTAAGACTAACTAAAACTCTATTCACACCATACCTATAAACCTAACCCCTAACCCTAAAAAGGGGAGTCTCCCCCATGGGGACCAGGCTTCGGTCCCCACAAGAACCCTCGGACCCCAGAAAGATAGTAAAAGTCAGGAAACGGGTCCTTAGGAGGTCAGAAATACACACACACACACACACACACACACACACACACACACACACACAAGTGTGTTTTGTTATCCTTATGGGGACCGTCCATTGACTTCCATTGATTTTAGTAACTAGATTTATACCTAACCCAAACCCTTTTACTAACCTTAACCATTACTGATCTATAGCTAACCCTAAGACTAACTAAAACTCTATTCACACCATACCTATAAACCTAACCCCTAACCCTAAAAAGGGGAGTCTCCCCCATGGGGACCAGGCTTCGGTCCCCACAAGAACCCTCGGACCCCAGAAAGATAGTAAAAGTCAGGAAACGGGTCCTTAGGAGGTCAGAAATACACACACACACACACACACACACACACACACACACACACACACACACACACACACACGCACATGCGCATGCAAACACAAAATAAACAATTGACTGTTAATTAATAATGAGTTTAGATAAAAGAGAAATCATTGTCAGTGCTGGGTTGCAGGGAAACCTTTTAACAAAGGAGATGTTACTCTGTGTTTCCAGCAACCAACACATTTTGGCTCTAAATTTTGCGATGATCTCTTCTTTTCAGATCACCCAAACATTACCTCTGAGATGGTTTGTTTTCCTGCCAACTTTTCCAGCCCTGCACTGCAGTGAATGACCAATGAACCATTCCAGCTGTTTGCAGCCGTAGCACAGTCTCACTGTATACGTCTTGCTCCAGCACAGATAGTTTTTTTTGTAATGGGTTTCTTCACTTGACGCTGGTTTTAAGATGAACAATTGTGTTAAACAACCTTTGAGGATGTATTTTTGCCATTTAAATTGTTTTACAGAATTCTTTTTTTCATAGTTTTTCAAGTTTTTACAGTAACACCAGAAAACCCCACAAACATAGAATATTGTAAAAGTTTAACTTTTGATTCTTTTGCTGAAGTATTTCAAGTAATTTTTTTTTTCGTATTAAAAAGTCCAACTTGATTTTCATTATGACTGAGGGAAAGTGTCTAATATTTGCACTTCTTCATTTTCTTCACTCGACCTTGACGTCATCTTTCCAGCTGCAAACTAACTGTAAAATCCACATTTTCACAAATGCATGTTTTTCAAAAGGTGAGCAGAGTCTTGGTCTTGCCTGGGCCTGTGTGTGTTTGAACACAGATGCTCATTTCCACCCATGTGTCTTTGAGCCTCTAAGTGTGTGTTTGTGTGCACGCCAGCTGGTCTGGGAAGCAGATGAGCGATCAGGGCCAACAGAGCTTATGTAGCAACGAAGAATCAAGGCGTTGTGCTGCACCTTCCGGGAGAAGTGCTGATGTTGTTTGTTTCAAGTGAATGAAGGATGTAAGCGATCCAGAATCTGAAGATCGGATCCACCATCTTACTGTGTCCAAAACATTTTTTGTTTACGTTTATCACAGAACTCCGTACAAGTTCCCCTCCCTCAATTCTACTTGAAGAACTTGCCTCTCCCTTTAAAAGCAACACTAGAGCCAAAAAAAACTAATTAAATCCCAAATTCTTTTCTATGTAATAAGCAAGAATAATGAAAGTAGGAGATTTTTGGGTAACGGTGTTTGTTGAGATGACATCAGATTAAACACAGCAGATAAGCTCCCAACAACAAAAGGTGACAACTGAATAAACTGTTTTGACTGCACAGTGTAAAAAATGTGACTAAGTAATTGCAGTTTTTAGTCATCTGTGAATAAACCTACAGTAAGCTTTACACTGAGAGACACATCTTGGATTACTTAGGTTTGTTCAGGACTTTCCAAAGTCCAGACTAACCTTTAATCTTCAGCACTGTTTAGAAAAACAAATTGCCCTGAAAGAGCAGATAATGCATTTGTTACAGGAAGTGAAGTAAGACTCACGGCATCTGTGAGTGATTAACATATCAACACTGGCTTCATGTTCTCTGGAGTATTTTGGAGTCCTGTGCAACAAAATACACCCTTCAAATGACCCAGTAAGTCTTCGTAGAGAGAGTTTACAACTTATTCTGCTGTTAAAACAACAGATCAGTAAAACGACTTGAGCTACTCGTCTGACTCCAGCATCTGACTCAGTATACTGGGGTCAGTCCTACAGTAACATATAGCAGTAAAAAACAAATGACACTAACTTTTTTTTTTTCCAGAAAACCACAAATAAGCATAAACTCAACTTTTTGGGAAATGCTGTGGCAAGTTCAAGTTCCCCTTTAGTGACTCAGAGAACCAGCCTCCAGCAAGCTGGGATAGATTGTGCAACACTCAAACGAATTCCAACTGTTGTACAAATATGGTAGTGACACACATAGTTTGAAAAATTTACATGTTTGAAAATAAAAACAAACTGAGTCCAAATGAAAGTCATGCAGCTTTGCTGTGTTAGATGAAAAACATCTCTAAGTCTTGTGGGACACAGGACTTTTAGGTTTTAGTGAAAACAGGTTTCAGGCAGTTTCTAAACTCAAGAAATTTCACTTTTGGATGTCAAAACTGAAACTGAAGTGAATCGTCAGTTATGGAACTATAAAGGACATAATGAGATACTTATTTTCTTAAGGTTTTTGGTTATTCTTAGACCAATAAGTCTTGTCTTGGTCTCAGAACATTCCTGTCACCTGTCACCTGATAACCTTAACCTATGTGATGGACTGTTACAGGCTTATACACTGTCTGACTATAGATGGTCAAAAGAAACATAACTCTATTACTCAGGTGAAGGTGGTCTAACGTTCTTTGTCAAACTAAAAATAATCTTAATAATGAGTCTTACAGATGGACATAAAGAGCTTGTACAACCTTTTTAATTACCATAACAAACAACTCAAAATACATGAATTTTGGGTATTTTGATGATATACAGTATGTGCAAAACAATTAATAATAGTTTGTGGATCAGCACATGGATGAATGGAATACAAATTTATGTGCACCTTGTCTGGAATGTGTTGTCTTACCAAGGTCAGAGCACTGCACCACACGTCGTTGGCACTGGCATCTGAATGGACACTTGATTTCTCCAGGGGGTTTGGGGACATCAAATAATCTTGGTGGTGGCGTCATTCCTGATCCAGCGTCATCTTCCATCATGAAGTCTAGGAAGCCAGTTTGATGAAAGGGCAAAGCCCAGCAGGCCGTAACCAGGAGCAGGGAAAGACAGGCTGTCCTCATGGCGCTACGAGCAGAAACCTGCAGGGAGAGCAGTACAGGGTCAACAGTCATGAGGATTTGAGAATTATACAATATTAGTTTCCACAAAGTTCGCTCTTTCAGTTTTTATGATGGAAATCTACATAAACTCCAGGATGTTATGAAGATCAGATGAATTAAAAAGTCCTTCTTTGCCACGAAAATGAACTTAATCACCCAAAACCCATTTCTACTGCGTGTCATCGCTGCTATAAAAAGACCTGCTGAGACCAGGTCAATAATCTTCTCACTAACAGGTGAGAATGTTGACGAGCACAAGGCTGGAGATCATGATGTCATGACTGAGTTAGAATAACAGACTGGATGTTAAAAGGAGGCTGATGCTTGAAATCATTGTTCTTCCTGTAAACCACCTGCAAAGACACGTCACTGTGTTGCATAAATCAAATCAACTTTATTTATAAAGCACCTTTCAAACTTGAGAGCTTCTCAAAGTGCTTTACAGTTTAAAAAAAGCTTCACAGGCAGAATGTTGTTGCTACTAAGATGCACCTAAATCAACCGTTTATCAGATCATGGAAAAAGGTTCAGTTGTTGTGAAGAAGCTTCAGGGCGTCCAAGAAGTCCTTCTCAGGACTGTTTCCTAAAGATGATTCAGCTGCAGGATCAGAGCCACCAGTGCAGAGCTGCTCAGGAACATCAGCAGGTAGATGTGAGAACATCTGCACAGAGAGGTGAAGACTTTTGGAAGATGGTCTGGGGTCAAGAAGAAGCCCCTTGTCTTAAAAACATCAGGGACAGACTGGTAGTCTGCAGAAGAGAAGATTAACTCCCCAGACCTTAATCCAATTGAGAACTTTTGGTCAATCCTTGAGAAGCAGGTAGACAAACAAAAACCTACTGATTCTGATAAACTCTAAGCTGCCAGTCTGGATTTGGTCCAGACGTTGATTGACAGCAGGGTGAAGTGCAGAGGTCTTGATAAATATCAACTCTTTGCATGAACATAATGCAACTGTCAATAAACTGTCAATAAAATCTTTTAAAACTAAAGAAGTTTGTAACTATACTGTAACTAATCTTAAAACGTTTCTTCATGATTTGAATTCCCACACTGGAAGTGTTACTGATGCTCTATATGACAATGCCAAATATCATTTTCCTCGCTGTTTTATTTCTAAACATCAGAAGTCCTGAAACAAAGGACAAAACAAACAAACTTTTCAGGATTCTAATCTCTCTGTATGGAGATTTTATCTGGACTCCTGTAACAACTGTGTGTGCTTAAACAACAGTTCATAGCTTATAGCTTCCTGCAGCCTTCCTATGTGTTTGCATCACTTAATGAGTTTATTTTAACCTCCTTTTTGTCTCTATAAAAGTTCAATTTCCTAAACCATATGTTTTTATGTTTTGCAGAATGTTAAAACTTTTGGAGGACTTGGAAATTTTGTTATTTCACTTTGCATACTTCAAAAGGACTCAACTTACTCATTACCAAAAAATGAAGCTATTTCAGTGTTTATACATGAGAATAAACTCACCTGCATGTAAATAACTCCTGTCTGATTGGAAATAATGAAGGTCAGACATCCATTTTGGTGTGCATCAAAACAAAAAGAAGATTTCTAGTTTATAGTTGGTGTGAAATTGGAGGGGAATCGGACTTTCATGAAATCTATTTCTATTTAAAACTAGAATCAATGTCCTGAACTCACACAGACTGTAGAGGTATACCTATAAACTTTGTGACCTTTTGCACAGCAACACCCACACACACACACACACACACACACACACACATTCATTGTTTCTTTTTTCCCCTCACAAAGTCTCAAGATGCAGGCAGCTTTTGGCTTTCTGTTGGTCGTACATGAAGCCAAAAGTTGTTCCTTTCATGGCGGTGCCACAATAATTGAAGGGCTGGTTTGAGCCACAGCTGCAGTGGACCTTGACCCAAACATCATGAGCAGGATGAGGAAGCCTACCCAAAATCATCAGTTGGCCAGGCCTAAAAGCAACTCTCTGGAGATTTATATGGTGTGTAACAGGGATGCTTATGGGCTGTATCTTTGATTTTTTTTACCTCTTTACTTTGAAATACTTGCTACACTGCCATAAAGTGTTAATAAAAGTATTATTTTCTAGTATATTTATGTTCTGAAGTATGTGCTCGATATCTGGATTGTAAAACTAATATAAAGACAAATGGAAGTGTGTTTTAAAAGCCTTAAATGATTCACAACGTGTGAGAAAAAGTGAAGAGAAAATGATGTGCTGACATGGTGTAAATCCAATTTAGGGTTAAATCAGGTCAAGCATAGGGAGTGCAGCTCAGAGCAGTAATTATAGTCTATATCCACAAAACAGCCAATGATTTATCACACTGTACAGCTTTGTGTCATACAGTAGATTTAACTAGAGTCACAAGGGAAGATGATGGAGAAACGGCTTCTTTTGATCTTACCAGACACGTAAAGTTCTTGAAAAAAACAGCAACAAAAGTCCTTAATCAGCATTTTTTTATCTGAATTTCTTTCATTCTTTGGTGTCAGTTTATTAAGAACATGGTGAATGTACAGCAGAACCAGATCCAGAGGTTCCATTGTTCAACAGGCTTGTTTAGTTCTCATAAACAAGCAAAGTTGATGAATCAAGCCAAACAAAACTTTGGTTGCAGCTTTTCTTCGTCTATCATTGGAGATTTGTGGCATCTACAGGTTAAACAGAGCTTCCAAATACTTTTCTGCAACTGTTTCATCCTCTTTAGATACCAAATTGGTGCCGTGCTGTACCAGAACACTGACGTGCTAAAATAAGGAAGCATCTCTGCTGCTATTTGCCAGGCTGGTTGTTCTTGCCAGAGCCTCCATTAGGAGTTTATATAAAGCTACTAATGTTGTAAATTCCTCACATCTGGCATATCTGGCAGGGTCAAGCAATCTGCACGGCTTGTGTGCCAGTTCTGCCTGAAGAAATAGCATCGCACCAGAAAAATAACATCGACTTCACTGCTGATTACTGAACCTTATTTCCCTGCTTGAACTATTTGGCACAAAAGTAGATTACACAAACATGTTCCCTGGTGCAGCATTTTAGATATTGTTCTGTGTCCTGCTATCAATTTGTTGTTTATAAAAAAAAAAGCAACTTTCTTGCAAGATTCAAGTGTTTGTTTCCAATCACATAGTTAAAAAAGAAAACATGCAAAAGGATTTTTAGGATTATTATTCAGGACATAAAAAAAAAAACCTATTTTGTGAGTAGAGCTTTAGAATCAAATTTAAGTGGCATTAAATGTTACAGTTATTGATTGAGGACTGTAAAACCAGATATTTAGACGTGTTAGAAGTACAATAATCAAACATTTGTCATCACCCAGGGTTTGTATAAAGGAAAAGAAGTTATTTTATATTCCAAACATGATGGAAATGGTTCAGATCCACAACTTTTAGGGTTTTTTCAGTAAGGATGAATACATGGAGACAACCTGCTGTGCATCAGATACCCTTCCCTTCATTATAATTCAGCTCAGAGGCGGACAAGATGATGGCCAAATCCCCCCTTTTTCCTTCCCCATGTCAACACACGCACGCGCGCACACACACACACACACACACACACACACACACACACACACACACACACACACACACACACACACACACAAGTGTGTTTTGTTATCCTTATGGGGACCGTCCATTGACTTCCATTGATTTTAGTAACTAGATTTATACCTAACCCAAACCCTTTTCCTAACCTTAACCATTACTGATCTATAACTAACCCTAAGACTAACTAAAACTCTATTCACACCATACCTATAAACCTAACCCCTAACCCTAAAAAGGGGATTCCCCCCCATGGGGACCAGGTTTCGGTCCCCACAAGAACCCTCGGACCCCAGAAAGATAGTAAAAGTCAGGAAACGGGTCCCCAGGAGGTCAGAAATACAAACCCACACACACACACACACACACACACACACACACACACCTGTCCTCTGCTCTGAGCCCTGTCAAAACAACATGCAGGAACATGACGGGACCAAGAAAACCTTTGGTCTAATCAGTATTTTTACTTTATGCAGCTCACTTTTTTTACAATTTGAGAGATTCTGCCAAAATGAAACCAAGTTAATAAATGTAAAAGTTTTCATTTAGAAGTTTAAAGAAATTGAAAAGAAAATAAATCTGTCAAAATGTAGCTTTAGAAGTTTGTCTGGAAATGTCTGGCAAATCTAACATTAAATCAGTCCAACACAATTTGTGTGTTTTATATGGAATAAAGAGTTTTTTAATGATTAAAATTGTATTCTTGACATACATCAAAACCTTAGAACCATTTTCATCAAAGAACTCATTTTGGATCTCTTGGCTGTCAAGGACAACATGTGTTGACCACGTTCATCAAACTTCTGCACTATTTGCATGAAAATGTAGAATCAACTAAATCAAACACATTTTTATTTTCTTCATTATTATTCAGGTCAGAATGAATTTATTCAGGAAATATGTGAGAATCATGTTGGTATGACTCTATTTAAGGCTAGAAATATAATTTAACTCTGATACTAAATACTGCAAGATGAATTGTTTCCTATCAATGAAGATATAAGAACTTTATATCATCAGTAAACCAGAAGCACAAAGACAATAAATTGTGCAAAGGTGGACAAATAAAGTTAAAAAGCGCATCTGATAAATGAAACTGATTTAATTACAAAGTTGTATTACTGAACAGATCAAAAATATTATGGAGGGCTACTTAAATGATGCACAAATGTTACTCAGTTATACTGGGTTCAGCAATAAATATAATATAAAACACTTTAAAAATAGTCAATAGTAAGGACAGAACAGTGATGTAGTATATGCATTCTTAAAATTCGATTTATGATCAATGTCCTCGTGTCTCAGCTGTGAATAATCTTTCATTCCATGGTTGACCAAGAGAAAAGGAGGCTGTAGATGACATTTCCTGGTGCAGCGGCATCCTTTTCAGTTCTCCCGTTTGTCTCCTGTCTCTCATTCGTCTCTTTGCACTCCCCATAAGTCTGTCTGTGGCGTTACTAATGATTCCCAGACAGGAAGTGAAACTTGCATAAGGGAAGAGAGTCGTTTTCCCGTCTATGTTCTGTCACATTTTTATTTGTTGCTGCTGCTTTTCTTTGAAATCTGCATTAAAATCAATAAAGTGCACCAGTCAAAGCATCACAGTGACTGGAGAGTGAAAGCAGCAGATTTGAGCAGTAGCTCTCACGTTCCTTTATTCTTTCAAATTAAACAATAAAAAACAAATCGGAGCATACTATAACAAGCAGGCTCCACCTTTTCCTCTAACTCCTGTGAGGTTTGCTTCTGCAGAGCGTCTGCTGGCAATTAATCACTGGAAGGTATTTACAAGGTCACAGGACTCTAAAAACATGTGTGGCCTTTTCATCCTATCAGTAAATGAACTGCAGTTCCCTTTCCCCATGCTTGTATAAACACATAAATGAAAAAGCTCTTACTTTAGCTGTTTTTAAAGGAGTCAGATGAATCAACGTTTTAAGAATCAGAGTAGCTCTGAAGGTCTGAGAGTTGATTTTCACTCAAATACATCCATTTCAAATGATATCAATTCTTTCTGCAGCCAACAAATGAGAAAAATCAGTCACACCATAATTGGAAGATCACTTTAGGGTCTGTAATGTTCCTTTTGTGAGCAGTTGTGTCATGAAACAGCCAGTAAGTCAGTGGTTTAACCACAATTTAACTGTTTCACAAGACGAGCTGTCAGTCTGCCATCAACCTCAGTCACTTTATCAGACTGTACTTCAGATATAGACCAAGATCCCAACCTTTTCTTCCTTTCTTATTTTTCCATCTCCTTCACTTCCTTCTATTCTGAGCTTCATGATGCCCCAAACCTTCATTATTTATCTTCTTTCTGGGTCTAAAGACAGACTCAGCTAAAGTCCAGGGATCCAGTTCTTTTTGAAGTGGTATCTCTTTAATTCTATTGTTCTTTTACTCTTTTTTTATTCAGAGAAACAAGAAAAATGTCAACCATGAGAGTTAATTCTGAGCTTTGACTCCTTCAGCCTTCACTTTACACATTTCTGGTTCAGCTTATTTAAAGAGTTTAAAAACACTTTTATTGCTCTGGGTGTATTTTAAGTTGAGTGTATGTGCATTTAGCCTCTATTCAAGTCAGAGAGTTGTTTGGTTCTGTTTTGTTGCTCTCAGTTTTTCCCCTGTTCCGTTTCATTCAGTGTAGCTGATTTTTCCTGACGGCTAAAAAGATGTAATGAGTTACATCAGAGTTGTGTAGTGGCTTGCTGGGAAGCCTTTAGACCTCTTTTTGTACCATTACAGGATTAATGACACTGTGTGTTCCAGGTAAAACCTTCATTCATCGTATCTTCAAAGCCTCCTACTTAAACTGGCACTTAGCAGTTTGGGTTTGTGAAAAACACAACAGCCAAAGTCTGGTTGGACAGAAGAGGTTCACGTTGCAAAGAACCATGACTGCTGAGCAGACAGATAAGAGATTTGGGGTTAAAATGGTGGCAGTAAATTCTGAAAGGAAAGTGCAAGAAGCAGCACAAACAACTTTTCCATTCAAAGTCCTGAGCAGAAGACACGAGTTGAATCCACAGACAGAAATCTTCACAAATCCTGATCAGACAGGGAGGAAAAGAACCAAGAAGAATGAAGAGAAACTTCCTGGTAGAACGTTAACACAAGTATTAAAAACTGATAGAAGGATGTGCTTATGGATTACATCTAAACAACTGTATCTACAGAAAAACAAATAGGTTGCTGAAACCATCATCTGAACATTCACTGTGGATACTTTGGAAACCAAAAGAATAAACCTTGTGACAAAGAAGTGAAGCACCAGCCTAAACAGCCACTACCACACCCCCTTCTCAGCCACTGCACTTCTCTCTGAGCTGTATGCAGATTGGACTGATTAAAGTCTCTCATCACAAAAATCAAGTCTGCTTTGGGAACAAGACTTGGCAACATATCTGGAACATTACAACACAAGCAGTATGATTCATGCAAAAGAAGGAAAAAAAATGCTTTCACATCTCTACTAACATGGATTTTTTTGTTATCTTCAAACCCATTTGTTAAAAGTCCGTTAAATGATAATGTTTTTTATCTCAAGTATACCGTCTTCCAAAAGTTGTTGAAAGTAAATCCAAACTTTGATCAGTACAAAGAGTGATCTACCTTTTCTTAGTTGAAGCCTGGCAAGTGGAGAAGAAGCCGGTGAGATGAGCTTGACTTCCAAATCCAGCAAAGAGGGGGGATGAGACGATGAAGAGGCTGACAGGGCCTTTGAGGTTGTTGGAATCAAAAACGTGTGCAGCCAAAATCAAGCAGGTGTGCTCTCTCACAACAAGGGGAGGAGAGAAAAACACGAGGGGAAGGAGAGCAACAGGCCACAGAGAGGAGAGAGACAGAAGGGGGGTGGGGTCCAACCATCCAGCGCCTCTCTGGACTCAGACAATTGGTGGAGAACTTCCCTCGTTCCTGCTGCCTCCGCCAAAAACAGCTGGAAGCGGAGAAGAGAGACGAGGAAAAAAAAAGTGGGGGAGTGTGAAAGGGAAAAGGAGACAGGGAGAGTGAGAAAAGAGAAAATGGGAGAAGGAAGGTACACGAGAGGAAGAGAAGAGAGCAGAGAGCTGGAGTTTGAGGGAATAGGCAGTGTTTTGGCCAGCAGCCACCCTTACAGTGACATCTGGTAATGATAGGTCCTGGAGCTCTGCAGAGCTGTAGGGAAACTCATTTCTCCTTCATTCACATTCAGCCCTGATTCTATCACAAAAAATAAAATAAAACAAATATATACAACACTTCTCAGATTATAACTTTTTCCCATTCTCAGATTTTGTTCCTATCCCCCCATATGATATGGATGAATTGTTGCTACACGATAATCTCAGTCTAACCTTAAAAGATGTTGTTGAACTGCTTCAAAACCTGTTTTCAATTCCACTCCCTGACAAGTGTGACTTCCTGTTTTGTTTTTTCTCCTTCTAGGATGGATAAGTACCATGAAGTGTCCACCTCAGTGCCATGCAGAACAGAAAAGTTAAGCTGGAATCAATAAACACTGAAGACATTTGATCTAAGAGAAAATGATGAACGTCCGTTCCAGATAAGACAAAAGCCAGATGTTGGTGGATGTTAGTGGTTTTTCTGTCTGTCCTGAGCTTTTTATCCAAAAAATAAAACTGCTGTGATAATAGAAATAAAAGGCAGTGTGGGTCAATTAAAGCTGGGTGATTAAAAACACCTTGTTTTACACTTTTAGAACCGTAAAGTGGACCATTCAAAACAGGATTTAACCAGTTCTTTAGTCTGATTGCATTAATCATTCTGACCCTTAATGCAGCTTTGTTTGTATAAAAGCTGAGTCACGCTGATGTAAAGAGGTTATATCAAGTTTTTCATTACTCAACATTTCCATCAGTGTCCACGTGTTCAATTGGCAAGTGACTCAACCTCTATGTTAGTGACCATTCTGGTACATGAAATTAAAAAAATAACAGAAAACGGATCAAATCATGATCAAAGGATTAAAAAGTGGATGTCTTGTGATCACTAATTACTCTACAAAAATGTTCATTTATTTAGAATGGACACCTGAAGTTACTGCATCTTTTTACTTTTATCATTATTCATGTCTCCGCACTCTTCTTCAAGTAGAGAGAATGTACTACCAGGTTGCTCTCTGCTTCCATCACACCTGGTCTTCAATATTATTAGCAAACCTGTTCTTGTTTTTAAATATTCTCTGAAATGTAAATGTGTCTGATTTCTGTGTTTTGTTTTTTCAGTGTCTTTAGTTGGCATTTTTAAAAAGAACATCAATTTATAGAAATAAGTCGAATGTTTCATCATGTCAGTAGCTCAAACACAGTTCAAAGATGATCAGTTTACACATGACGCTCACAGTTATGGTTTTGGAAGAAAATAATATGGAGAGTAGCCACATTTAGTTCAGCACAAGTTTGATGATAGTTTCTATTTTGGTAAAGCCTCCAAGCTGCCAAAAAAAGGCAAAAAAAAAATACCTGGAACTTTTCTTGCTTATACATTTTGGGAGGAAAAGAGGGTGTGGCTACCTGTATTCCAATTTTCATAAAATGAATTTAATACTGACCACCTTAACTGCTCCTCATAAGATCAGGACTCTGATCATAAAACCAGTTACTGGATCATCCCGTTCAGAGAAGACTTCCTACTTTGACCCTCTGACTTTCCTTTTTGCTCTTACTAATTAAAACCATGACGGATCTGTGGATTAGTGTGCGAGCAGGCTCCATCTTGTCTGAATTTTCTCCTCTCAGCTTGACTGTCTCTGTAAAAGGCAAAGAGCAGACCACACATGGTGGTTGTGGTTGCCGATTTTTGTCTTTGAAAAGCTTTACACGACAATGTTTTCTTTGGAAGCGATATTCTCTTTTCAAAGTTTGACACAAACTACTGATCATTATAATGAAACTCATGAGTTTGATGGTTCCAAAAGAAAAGAATGGAGATGAATGAGCAAAGAAAGAGGTCAGAGGCCAGAAGTATTACGACATGTTGTGGAGTGTTGGACAAAACCTGCTGTCCAAGACAAACACTGAGATCATACCTGGCTCACTTTGTTTTCAGTAATGGGGATTCAGAAAGAAGAAAAACTTGCCTGTATTTCACTATACTTGAAAAATGATAGAAAGCAGACTCTTGGTATTTATGAGAAGGTTGTTTTGCTGTGACTTGTGACCTTTGATTAATTGCTTACATCAGAAGGATATTTTGAGAAATCAGCTTCCATCAAGGGGAGAAAAAGAATATATTTTTAGGTCAGTGCCAATAAAAAGTTTCGCTCTTTTATAGAAGAGAAGCATTTTACAGTCATGTGACCTGGAGTCTCCTAGTGCCATGTGCAGTTTACCAAACACTCAGATTCTTGAACAGGGTATTTGTTGTGGACACTAGCACAGCAGTCCCAACTGGTTGTTTTTCCAATCACACCCCTCCAGGTTACACTGAAACCCCCAACAGGAACACAGAAGTCCAGCAGCAGGACAA
This sequence comes from Pachypanchax playfairii, assembly GCA_006937955.1. Classification (NCBI taxonomy): domain Eukaryota; kingdom Metazoa; phylum Chordata; class Actinopteri; order Cyprinodontiformes; family Aplocheilidae; genus Pachypanchax; species Pachypanchax playfairii. Next base: position 834,566 of record SSNP01000065.1, read on the forward strand.
AAACCCCTGGGTGGCACAGCTTCCTGCACCAGACACAATAACCATGTTTTTATCCTGTCAGTTGTAAATAAAACAAAACTTAAACTGCTGACAGCTCGTTGCACTTCTGCTGCTGACAGGACAGTAACTAGTTGTGGTGTTGGGTCATTTTCGTGGAAAAATATGAACAATTGCAGCTTAAATATGGGGCAAGGAAAATCTGTGAGAGAATCAGTCTGTCAGAGTTTGACTGAAACAGACTCAAGTTTCACTACAAGCCTGGATATGTAAAAGAAATGGATCATTTTTTGGGGGAAGATGGAAGTTTGTCCTTGGAATAGCTTAACATGACTGGATTGATTTAAAATAGAAACGCTGATTTAAAGCAGAACTAAGTAAGCTTTTTCACCTCAATAAATGTTTTCTAGAGTCCCTGTGGGGGTAAACAAGGACTTGGCGGGGTGATTCGTGGGTCCCTCCCCTCCCTCAGGGGTCTGTGTCCTGAAAGCAGCACTTGCAACTTTCAGTGGATCGGACCCGACTAATCTCGCGAGAACAAACCTGCTTTACGGCACTCACACTCACGTACATAAATACAAGCATGAAGCCCTTGCCGTTGTTAGCAAAGCCACCCTTAGGAGAGCAAAGATGACAATAATACTCACCTGTCAAGACATTTTCTTGGTTTTGTTTTTCTTTCTTCTTGTAAAAGCGTTCTCTGCGCGTTGTTGTTGGGGGGTCGGCGGCGGCGGCGGGGGAACGTTACGACAGTGAGCTTTCACAGGGGACCAGTAGGGGGAGAGCGAGAGCAAAACTTACTTAGTTCTGCTTTAAAGCAGAAAATAAAAAACTAATCATGGGGAATAAACAATGATGAATAAACAGTTCAACAATGATCCGGGCAACAAATACTGGAGAAATAGATTACGAAATGAAAGGCAGGTGAGCTGATTAAAGACAGGTGTGTGGAGGTGCAAACAAGGATTACTGAGGAAACTGGTGGTAAATGAGTGTAACACAACTCAAAATTGTTTAAATATAAAGAAACTAGCTCATATTATATAAACTAACTAGCTCAGTCAATTTATTTGCACTTGTTCAGCAAAAATATATATTTTGCAAAATACATCGAAGGGGAAATGTGCAACCTGGAGAATTTTCTGGGAATAAAAATTTCTGTCATGTTCTCACATTCCAGGGATTGCCTAGCATGTCGTTTGTGGTCAGCGCGACAGCTAACCATAATGAGCCGAAATTATGTTTCATTTTGAGAGTCGATGCACTGAGAACATTAATGTGGTTGATCTACCAGTAATATTACAGAACTCATAAAATTCTCTCACTGCACCTGTTTTCTGATTACGTCTTATAGAATATGTGAATGAAGATATTGTTTGGTCAGTCGTATGCTTGTCATTCTTGATGCAAATCCAGCAGAAGCTTTAAGAGGAGAACTCAGAACTAAAGACACAAACCTCCAAGTCTCTAAGTGATTCACCAGCTGTGAGATGGAGGAGACCTGTCATTCCCATCTGTGAATAGAGCAGCTCAGCTGTGATGGACTAAACAGATTGTGGACTCACACATACACAAAGTCAGACACACAAATGCAGAGAGAGGCACCAGCGACTTGGGTGACAGGCTGACAATCGCTGTTTGACCCAGCAGAACTGTGGGAAATGAACTTTTTTTGACCAATCAAAGCACCAGGCAGTGTGGCGATGCTTATTCATATGATAATGTCTGTGGAATAATCCATCCGTTTGGTTCAGTGTTTACACTCTTTTCTTTACAGGCCTCACACAAACACAGACATGCAAAGTTTTGCCTGATATTTTTCAGACTAAAGAAGTAATTTCCTGCCAGTCTAAGAGATTATTAATCTGCAGCCAGGGGTCTAGTTAATTCAAAAGGATTTAAAAAACTGACTTTCACTAAAGAGAATTTACTCCAAGTTATTCCAAGTGAATGTTGGATACAAATTTTAAATGCACCAAAATATTCACCTATTTTAAAAAAACTAATTTCTAACTGCACAAAAGCCTTTTCAAGGGAACACATTCATCATTCTATCTCTGCTTTACAAAGCTCACAAATACAAGAAAACTAAAGCCAACAGAAAAACCCCACTGGTGACAGCAACATGCTCAAGCGGTGTTTTGGTGAAAATGTGGCCATTCAGGCATTTTTTTTCCCTTCCATGGTGACAAACTCCTCTGGAGAAATCGGGGAAAAAAAGCCCCTCACAGTCTGCAATGCTGACATCATAACCACTGAATAAGCAGGATATGATGAAATGTTCAAATTCTCACAATTTCAAAGCACCATTTTACTGTAACTGTATAGTTTAGTTGGAATATTACTGATGAAGCATTTACACAACATGTGTATGAAATAAGGCAGGAATTATGAAGGAAATAAGAGTTAATGTCTCCCAGTAACCGTTTACACAGTACATATGTATATAAAACTATGATTCACATTATAAATCAGATTAGAAATAACTGGTAAATCACTTGTGCAATATTTGACAAATGGTAGCTAGACCCTTTAAACAATTCCCTTAAATGTGATTTTTTTTTTTATTCAGTTTGCATCATTTTAAACCCAAATGCATCACAAATTTTAGACATACGTTTCAAATAAACACATTTGGCAAGTTATACGGATCACAAAATGCACCTAAGAAGGTTAAGAACAAAAATTGTAAACACAGTAAACCAGTACAAAGCAGGAACAACAAGAAGCATAGAGCAAACAGGATACAAGTGAATTAAAACAGCAACAAGAAACAGGGAACCAAACATGGAGCGAACAGTAGGATTTAACAAGTAAGCAAAGAAAACAGAGGACAGTATCTGGGAGGGATGATGAGCTGATGAACAGATGGGACACAGATGTGAGGAGTTGAGTAAACAATTTACAAGAAACACAAAGTGAAAAGAGAATAACTGAGAATGTGAAAATACAAAATTACAAGAAACAAGAGAAACTAAAAATGTTGGCTTTACAGGCTGCAGGTCGGGGCTACAGAGCCCGCAGGTCGGGGCTACAGAGCCCGCAGGTCGGGGCTACAGAGCCAGCAGGATGGGGCTACAGAGCCCGCAGGTTGGGGCTACAGAGCCCGCAGGATGGGGCTACAGAGCCCGCAGGATGGGGCTACAGAGACAGCAGGATGGGGCTACAGAGCCCGCAGGATGGGGCTACAGAGACAGCAGGATGGGGCTACAGAGACAGCAGGATGGGGCTACAGAGACAGCAGGATGGGGCTACAGAGACAGCAGGATGGGGCTACAGAGACAGCAGGATGGGGCTACAGAGACAGCAGGATGGGGCTACAGAGACAGCAGGATGGGGCTACAGAGACAGCAGGATGGGGCTACAGAGACAGCAGGATGGGGCTACAGAGACAGCAGGATGGGGCTACAGAGCCCGCAGGTCGGGGCTACAGCCCGCAGGTCGGGGCTACAGCCCGCACACCTGAATATATCAGTATGATCAGGGTGGGATGCATCCCTGACCTTTGACCAAATCATGCTAAATCATGAATGTGTTTGATTGCACATACGATAAAGTACACTATTTCACCATCATTTAAAAAAAAAAAATTATTTGATCTCTTTTAAGTTCATTTTCTGCCTGAAATATCAATTAAATGACAACTTTTAATGTGGCTGACTTCTGCACACATTAGATCTTCTTTATTTTTTCTTTCTGCACTCCGACGAGGATGGTCACTTTTCTTTCTGCTCCCGCTCTGACGCCCATCGCCCCCCATCGCCCCCCACCCCACCCACCCCACCCACCACCCGTTCCTGCTTTGTGTTTGTTTCTGAGTAAGTTCTTTGCACAATCTTCAAACTCCAAATTATGGATCTGGTATCTTGGTCACTCAACACCATGGACACATTTTTTTTCAAACACGAGGCTCGTGAAGGGGGAGCCATCATACCTGGATTTGACCCACCCAGCCGGATACATCATGGATTCCTGGGGCGAATGGAAGATTGTGTGCCTGTCTGTCCTGGCAGTTGAAGATGTTGAGGATGTTTATATATTTGGATTACTGATATTGGGTTACCGACTGATTGGAGCTGGTGGTTACCTGGTGTATCGACAAATTCTAAAACCATGGAATGTACGGTTCTTATCTGGCAGCTACAAGACTAAAGGGTTCAGGGATCTGATTGCAAACTGGATGTGATTCTGGAGCAGAACCCCAAACTGTGCGCAGTGCTGGATCTCACTGGAAGGATAGGCGCCAACTTGGAGTGGCTGCAGGTTCAGCTCGGCGTGGGGAAGTGATTGAATGGCTGTTTTAATGTGATTCGGTCTCGTTCGGCTGCTTGGATTCACCATTCAAGTGATCAGAAGGACTCAAGGCTGTTGAAATTTCTTCAGTCTGCTCTTATCTGTCTTATCTTATTTTGGCTGGCCTGGAGGCCAATCAACTCCAAACGACCATGAGAGCCCCTCTCCTCTCCCTTACCTTCCCTCACCCAGGGGTGTGTCCAGAAGGCCACCCCAAAGCTGAGACAATCAAATTCAATCAATACTTTTACATTAATATAAGAAAACGATTAATTAAAGCATACCATTGACATTGTGATTTTTTTTATCATTTTGGTTTAAGGGTCTATAATTTTATTATGTCATGGGCCATGGGCCATGTGCACCCCTCCAACAAAAATTTTTGAGACAAGTTATTCCCCTCCCTTCAGCCCCATTCTGTATCATCTTCTCTCAACTTCATGTTCTCCTTCACTACATCCATATGTCTCCTCTTTGGTCTTCCTCTAGGCCTCCTGCCTGGCAGTTCCCACCTCAGCATTCTTTTCCCAATAAACCCACTCAGCCTCCTCTGTCCATGTCCAAACCATCTCAGTCTTTCAGACTGTCTAACATGTGTTGTCCCTCTAAAGGACTCATTCCTGATCCTGTCCATCCTTGTCCCTCACAACAAACTTCAAGATTTTCATTTCTGCTTCCTCCAGCTGTGTCTCCTGTCCTGTCCTCAGAGGTACTGTCTCCAAACCAGACAACATAGCTTTCCTAGATCTATTAGGAGACAATATATCCATTGACCGTTGTTTTTTTTTGAGCAGCTCTAGAAATTAACAGTAAAAAACTTAAATGTTGTTGTTTGAGATAAAAAGAAATTATTTTTATTTCATTTTATTTTTCACCACAAGATTCATTAAATAACTAAATTATTGTGAAGGTGGTGCCAAGAAAGTGAAAATTACTATTTTTCTTATTTAATAACCCTCCAAATTTTATTTTTCTTGGTGTGGTTTTACTGAACAGTGTGTTTAACCAAAGGCTCAGTGTCATGGTTCAGAAACATGAATTTTTACAAATTTAAAGTCCAAAAGCCCGGATTAACTTCTTTTTAAAACTACTGAGGCACAATGAATCTCTGAAAAATGGACTTGACCATGTTCGGAAAACCCTTTTCTTTTTTTTTATTCCATTTCAATCTGTTTCTGATTTACTGGACCCCAGGTGAGTGGCCAAGCAGCTCTCTTGTTTGCCAGCAAAAGTGAATGTGACCCTTCCAGAGCAGTCTGTGTTTTTATACAGACGCATTAGCAGCCAAGATTTTCGTAGAAAGAACCTTTGAGACCTGCATTTTTTCCCTGTGTCTTCAATTTTGATGTCATGGAAACATAATAAAATTTGCTTAAACAATGTGCTGCATTTAAAGTTGCTGATGATCTCTAAAAAACACTGTACGTAGAAAACTGAGTGTCTTGGATTTTCACCTTTCTTAGATTTAGTTTATCAGGTGAAGGGTTTTGAAATTTTTTCTGCCTTTGCATTAAGTTTGATCAGGTAGATTACAGACAGTTTGTTGTCATTCCTTTTTAAAAGGCAGCTGATTTCTTGTTATGCAGATGAATGTGTTTTTTTGTGCATGTTGAAACATTTTTTTCTTTGTGGCTGCACATTTTGTTGAAAGGTCGGAAACCAAAGATAAAACATTACTGGGAATTTGATGTGATTTATATTGACAGAACATATGGTAGAAGACAGCAGGCAGGCAGCATTATGTGATCACTAATTAACCATCTAAAGGGGATGAATTTACACAGAAAGACTCCAGTCACATGCAGTTTGACTTCTTTTAGCGATTTATTTTCTGTGTGACATACAGTAGATATATTATTATTATTATTAGAGCTATAAAAGTTATTTTAGTAAAACACAACACCAAAACATTACTTAAATTAACTCCTCATCTTATTAAACATGTGAAATAACTGAAAAATAAAATTTTGCTGACAGCTAATTTTGATGATCGCTTAAACAAAAAGGGAGTGTCAGATTGTTCTTTGGGCTTTCTTCCAACCGTGTTCACATTTTTAAAAGCCTAGTGAGTCTGTCTCAACAGTTCAAGTCATATTAAACTGTTTTCACGCAGCAGGTCGAGCAGATATGGAAATGATGATGCAGTAAATGCCTGTGCAGCATTTATAATGCAAAGCTTGGAGCGAACTGATGGCAAATCAAAAGAAAGTGAGTCTGGGTTGAATCAAATGAAATGTGTTCTGGGGCACAGGTGCTGGCTCTACCTTTGTCCACGTGCACATCTTGTTTCTCTGATGTAACAGAGGCTTTGTGTTGCAGTTTTTAATTACACTGTATTTAGATTTGCACCACTTTTATTTCAGCCAGCATTTGCACACTTCAGTGGAAAAGTCTGGCTGTAAAATGTAAAACTACTGCCTGGGAAAGACATTAGGAGGGAAACCCTGTTGCTGTATCGTCAACTCAGCAGGGCATCTTTGTTAACATGGATGTGTCCGACTGCCATGGCCTACGTTTGACAGAAACATGACTACATTGGCTCTTTTTATACTCATAAGGCTGTAAAATAGTGATGACATTTGGGAAAAGTGGTAACATAGTATCTAAAATTATTGTAAAAAAGACCTAGTGTCCATCATTCTGTTACTATGGAGGAACCGCAGCTGCCAGAAAGTGAAACAAACAGATGCTAACACTCAAACACTGACTCATAAACGCTTGTAATAGGCAATATCTAATGCTGCAGTCCAACAGAAATATTTTCTATCCAGATAGTACAGATGTTCTTCTGAGGGCCCGTTATTAATTTACCTAAATGTCAAATATCTTTGGTATTTGCAGCAAAGAGCAAAAATGGCATTGCGTAAACTAGAGTGGCTCTAAAAGTACACGGACAGAGAAAAAATTGTAAACGATATGTCAACAGGACAAGAGCAACATGTTCCTGAAAGGAAGCAGTAATCATTTCTTTACATGGATGCAACCAGCAGTAAGAGAAGAGAAAAACAAAATAAACAGTATGTTGTACCACCATTAAAACTATAAATGAACTGCAACAGTCTGCAGAGGTTTACTGTTTTTACTGCTGGTTCATCCTTCATCAGTCTGGTTAGCCTTCTTAAAGGTGCAATATGTAAAAATTAGACCTTGTTGTCAGAGTCCTGCAGTTCATGTAGCCACTAAACCACTCCCCTTCCTGATTTTTCTGCTGGGTTGCCAGTTCCAATGTTGATCCTCATTTTGTTCTCTTGTATTTGTTGAATTTTTGGGAATGTCTGAAGGCCTATTTGTTCAGTGTTGTTTTCCTAAGTGCATTTGAACATCCCATCCTATGAACAATGGTTGCAGCTCGGCTGCTCAGTTGTTTCTATTTACAGAGAAAGATGCCGTGGTTTCTTAGGGTTACTACAAGTTACCTCAAGGCTGCTTCTTTTACTCTTTGCTGCTGCTTGTGTTGAAGACTTGGCAACCTTGCAGGCTCACATGTGATTCGCTATGAAACCAGGAAGTCTGGACGTGGAATAGTTATTGTAAATAATGATTCCGTCCTATAGCAGCATTTTTAAAATGGCAAAACTGGCAACCTCACAGCCGGCTGAGATCGAAATCTGTTACAATGTACATGTTGCACATTTAATATGACACATTTACTCTCTTCACTCTCTACAGTTTCATGTATGTAGAATGTTTTGGCACTGGGGCCATGTTTCTCACCTCCAGTCCTTGAGAACCATGTTCCAGCAGACCTGATTCAGGTTATTTCAGTTTAGCAGAAGCCTGTTGATTATCCACTAATTAAAATGAGGCCTCTTGCAGCTGAGGAACATCTAAATATGCAGGTCTGTTGAATCTGAGAATTTGAGAAACACTGAGATTGTTAATTAGCATTTTTAGCTGAGATTAAATTATTTCTGAAATTAAAAGCATCGCTGTTGTCCTTGCTAACAAACAACACCACTGTGCAGACAGACAGATGTCTTCTTGCATTTGTTTTATGATTCTGAACCAGGGTTTCTCAGTCCTGGTCCTCATCTGTCATGTTTTAGACGTGTTCCTGCGTCCACACACCTGGTTTAAACTGACGGCTGATCAACAGGCTGCTCTTGAACTCAAACAATGAAATCATTTGAACCAGGTGCGTTTAATTAGGAAAAATCTTTGTCACTTGTTTTTTTTTTCTTCATGTGTTCTTTTAACTATCTTAAATCTGTTCTCCGTTTGATTTAACACTTGGTTTGAACTTTAGTAAAATTTAAAAGCAGGATTGATGACGGCTTTTCAATACTTTCAGTTTATTTAGCCTCAGCTTTGCTGTTTCAGTGGAAACAGCAGTTTTTGCATGTTTGCCAATAAAGTGTTCATCTTGGTTTATTCAAAGCAGATTTGCATAACTCACCATTTCTTTTTTTCTTTTACCGACACTGCCAAGCGTTTGGCATTACATCTGGCTACATTTTCAGTAGATCTGATGAAAAATTCTTGCCAACCATCTTGAACTGTTCTACCACAACATGAGAGCTGTCTTAAATCCGTCATATATCGGAGTTCTCAAACACAGCACAAATACACAGAGCAAAAAGAACAACAGTTGCTCATGAGAGAAACTTCAATGTGGCATATCTGGACAGTATCATCGCTCATGAGCTTTCTCAGAGTCCACACCCTTCTTTGGCAGGATTTTTGGCAAATAAAAGTCCTGCCTTTCTTACAGTGAAGGCAAGATGAGCCTCAGGCTCAGACAAAACACTTCCTTTGTATACGTTGGAAAGCTGTTTCCAGTCAGGATGGTTACACTCTGCTCATATTTATCACTTTACATGCCAGAATAATACTGGTCCAACCTCCATTTTTAGCTTTCAAGTTTATTCCATCAAGATGTGTGACAGGATCCTCCAGTTTTATACAAAAATCAGTGACAGAAAATGGAAGGATGCAAATAAAAGGACAGTCAGGAGACTGTTCTACTTCTGTAAATGAAAATGATATTTCTTTGTCATTAAAAACTACATGTTATAAATGAGTTATAAATGAATTTATGTATTTTTTGGGAGAGGAGAATTTCTCATTTCTATTGTGTTATATAATAGAGCAAAATTGGCCACAACAGGGATTTCTGGTTAAGCCAATTAGGTGTTGGCCACATTTGGTCTATTGCAGACTCTTGATAATTTATTTGTGGTTAATGGCAGATCTGCTTTGTATGGAATGCATGAGATGTGGTCAGATTTTTCTACAGTGTTCCCATGAAAGTTTCCAAAGTGCTGTGAACTCTCCAAAACTTGAAAAAGGCCATGTGTATTTCTGTGTAATATGAAATCAAGTATTCTGGGAGCAGTCATTTTAAAGCCACTCATTCCATGCCAGTTTATGGCAGAGAAACAGAAAGATCCTAAACCAGGAATAAGGTCTAATTTTATTGGGCTCCAAAATTTTGATCCGGAACCTTGTGCCTGTCTGCTTGAATCTGGAAATTTTAGCTCTTAAAAGACCAGCAGGCCAGACAATTGTTCAGTTGCACTTGGATCACTCTGAGTTTACTTTAACGTCTGCCCCCATTCTTTCCACATACCTCACATTTTCTTGACTGGGACTGTGTGGTTCTGCAGAGTCTAACGTCTGGAGTCGAGGTGAGGAAAAATGACTAAACTGGAGTCAAAGTGTTGTCACAACCTCTATTCCAACTTCAAATTACATTAGTAACTCCAGTATTACAGGCCTAATATCCACTGTGAGCCTGTTTTACATGTAATATTCTTGATTTATGAAAACATTTCCATTACTAATTTTCATTTATCATTGGGCAAATAGCAGCCTGGACCGGTCATAATCACAAACCCCAATAAACCTCATAATCTGATTAAAATCATTGTGAAGAAATATTCATACTCCCACCCTGAAAAAGTTAAAAACTTTTTTCTGAGGTGTCTGTTGAATATTTTAGCTCCACAGGTGTTCTTACCTTCATATTGGGTGTGAAAACAGGTCAACAACTTCTCTTTCAGTTTTTATCTCTCAAACTATGCAGGTGGTGATAACACCCGAGTTCTCCCAAGTCTGAAAGGCCTGTATCTGTTACATCACAACTCCTTTGTTTGTTAGTATTCATCAGCTCCCGCAGTTGAAACCACGCCTAGCATGCTGCTGGCTAAAACAACAAACGTAACAAACAGGAAGAGAGAACGTCTGCTGTTGTCATGCGCAGAAGAGCAGGAAACAGTATACCTTGCTCTCATAGGCTAGTTTGTTAGCCAATCAGAGTCCAGCAAATTCAAATAATGAATATTAATGAGCGGCTGCCCGAACGCCTGATGAAGCCAGCTGAATCTTGACGCAGACAGATTGAAAGGTCTGTTAATCAGTGTTTCCTAATGTTTTTTAGATATAAAATTGGCAGGTGTCTGGGCTGGTCTGTGCTTTTGTTTTGTTTATTTTGAACTTCCCCTCTGTCAGTTATTCCTCACTCTCTCCCCCCTCCCTTCTAGTTGTTGTTTTCTCCTTTCCGTGTGGGTTGCAGGTTGCATTTGCTGATTACTTAGACCGGATTCTGCCAGCAGAGCAGGCTGTGATCACTTCACTCATCAACTACAGTGACAGTTTAAAAGACAAGGCTGGACAATCATTCAATTTCAGACTGTTAAACCACTTTGGGTGACGTTGGCCTCATGTTCAAGTCATAGTCTTTGAATCTAATTTTGTGCTTTAAAAGTTAATGTGTGATTTTTTTTCCTTCCACTGTGTGAAGATCTGTTTTGGATTTTTGGAAACACTGCTGTCTGTGTCTGCTGGAACCATTTTGCCACTCTCAACCTATCACAACCTGCCTTCTTTCACCATCTCCACCCGCCTGCCCCTGGACCTGCTCCCCCTTCATGCTCCTTGGTTCGGCTCACTCAGGCTCTGTAGTCCTCATCTGTTCATCTCCTCCTGGACCACGTAAGAAAACCTCCACTGGCTGCGCACAATTCTTGAACTTCATTCCCAGCCTCTAATCTTGTTCTCCCTCTGTTGCAGAGATTCCCCCCCACAGTACTCACAGCTCTTGTTTTATCATATTCATTATTGTTGTAAATAAACACTTTTTACTCATAAAGCGAGTGTCTGGGTTTCAGCATTTGGGTCTGGCCTTGTGTGATCATAACAAAATGTTTCATATTGCAGGTTATTACTTCAGAAATAACCACAAAGCCATGAAATTTGTGTGAAATGACCTTTTTAAACAATTAGATCTAAATGTTAACATTTTTTAAAGTTTATATTTTTGAGTTTTATTTCTGTTTTGTGTTCCCAAGCCTTGTCTTATTTTGGGTTATTTAGGTTGTTAAGTTTTGTTTCTGTATGCTGAGCTCCAATGATGTCAGACTCATAACCGAGTTCCAGTTGCAAGTCAGTAAACCAGTGAGATTTACTAATTGTTGTGCTCGTTAACCAGGCAAACAATTTACCAATACAGGCTAACAACACTGTATCTCTCTGCATTCCATGTATTCAAACACTGTAACATCATGTTCAATAACAGTGATCGGACAAGATCATGTGTGGCAGAATTACTGAGACACAAAGACTAAAAAATGGAAATATAATGTTTATTACTGCCGATATGGCGTTTCATGAATGAGACAGACAGCATGGAAAACAATCAGTCACTTTTGAAGTCTGAATTCTGACTCCTTGTACGTTTTCCCCTCAGCTCATTGTCAGATTTTATGTTTGTATCAGCTCATGTTTTAACAGTTCCTTGTTTGACCGTTTTTAAAGGTTAATTGTTTTAAAAAAATCTGGTTTGCTCCATAGAATCTTGATAGATAAATCCCTCTTATCAACATGTCTAAAATGGTCTTCATCCTTAGATGTGTCTGCAGTGAAGGATGTAAAGTAATAACATAAGTCTTGTTTTTTTAAAAAAACTGTATGTCAAACTTCTAAAAAAAAAAAAAAATACAAATAATATGATTAACTTGATAAACATCTTTGTCCAAACCAGGAGTTTCATATTTTGGCATTATTCCTCACATTGCAGCTGTTGGGTGTCTTTAAACATGTACAGAAGACTGATGAGCTGAAAAATCTTGTTCCCCAGATAAAACAGATGAATCACTGTTACTGTAGCAGTTCTTTTTCTTAACTAATACACACAAAATATGTTTTGTCCCATCTCCAAAGATCATAATGCTTTTATTACAAATTACAGCAATACATGTCAGAGCCTGAACAATGATGACACTTTGGAAAATGTGTTATTTTTCTGGTGTGCAGCATCAGACATCCAGATTACACTCCCGGGTGTTTTCTCATGATCTTCCTGTGATGTTTCCTCTTTCTAATACAACTTAAAGATCATGGAAATGAGGACAAAGTGTGCAGATGTTAAACTTGACTTGAACTTTTTCTTACAAAACATGGAATGTCATGTTGAATTAAAGACTCTCGCTGTTAGTGAAGTGTTATATAACAAACATGTTTTGTATTTTTTTTGGCAGAATTATGGTTGTTTCATAAATCTTCTGTTCCAAAAGATAAATACTTAGTGGATCTGAGCAAGTTTTTTTTAAAGCTTTTATAAGAACCACACATTTACCAATATTTAAATCATTGATAACTTTTTCTTAATAAGTCTGATAAAAATAAAATAATAAAAATGTATTTTTTTCATGTATTTTTTGTTGTTGTTGAAATATTAAGTGTTAGAATGGAAACCTTATTTTACATTACTGAAGAGTTCAAACATCTTGAGGATGTTTTGGTATAAAAATGCTAAAATTAGGAGCACACAGGCTTGTACTGCCCAGAATATGCTATCTAAGATGTAAATATTATTGAAAAATAAAGTTTGTCTTACGTATTTTCAAGAAGTGTAATTGGAGTGGAAGAAAGATGGCTTAGGTAATGTCTAGCATGGAAACACCGGCTCAGGAAACTTCCACAAGTAAGAAAAAAAAAAAGCTTTTAGTGGAGTCTCTCCTATTGTGGCCACTATTTTTAGTCTTCTTAAATAATGTTTTGTTATTAGTGACCTGATTTGCCTCATGGTGACCAGTCTAGACACTGAGAAATATCATGGTTTAGAAAACCCCCACAAAGGGTGGAGAAACAGGAAATTTGTTTTCCAAATTCAAACCAGTTTATAGATATTTGTTTGCCTGAAGAGGATTGTTGGTTTAAAACAAAAAAAAAAACAAAATACAAAGATTAGGATTTAAGGCTCCAGTCACTTGAAGAATTAGCATCATCCATGTTTATGTTGTTAAAACAAAATGATTTTATGTTGTTTTGTATTGATCTCTATAGAAATGTGGAACACCGTTAAAGCCTGTCAGGTTTTGGTAGGAAAATCAACATTTTGACTGAAAAACAACAAAACTCAGTCACTTTTCCTCTCACCGTTGGTGCAATGAGACATGCACATTTAAAGCATGTACAACAAATTTTAAACAGAGTACTATTTTTTATCAAAATAATTGACAGTGTAGCTGTAAAGCCGTATACTGACAATAGACGGTATTAAAATGCAGACCAAATAATGAACAGTTACAAAGAGGTCATTTGAGCTAACTAAGAATAGGTTTGAAGTAAGAGAGAGACCAGTGGCCTTTTTAATGCATCAGAAAATTACTGGGCTGAGATAAATATGGGTCATAGTTCCAGAGAAGCAAACGATGGGATGAAATATAAATATATATCAAGTATCAGGCAAGAACTGTATGAAACGTTTCTACAATAGAAGCTAAAAACTCCCAAAATACTGACAATTATATTTGGATATTGGATATAAATGTGCATATAAACATGAGTTTGCTAGCATATTTTCATGTTAAATAATTTAATTTAAATGCATTTTTATTAAGAGTAATATTTCAAATCCTTCCAGTTGCCAGAAAGTTGGACTTAAACTTAAAACTTGTGTCGTTGCCATTTTTAAATATTTTGATCTGTGGATTCTTGAAATCCAAATTATGATACCTTTTTATTTTTCTGGACAGTGTGACTATGATATTTTACTCTCAGAGTGGACTGTAGATTTTTTTTTACCAGAAATCATTGAATAATTCAGGAACACTTGAAACTTTGGTCACTTGCTGCATCCACAAATACAAAGTGTATATCATGGGAGGAAATACAGAAGCACAATAGCAATACAATAAAATAAATAATTCAGGTGCTCAACAGGTCAGTCCAAACCTGTCACAAGATCCACAGGAAGATAGTAAATATAATTTTTGTATTTTTAATAATAGCAGAGACAAGAAGGAACAAAGTGGTCTTCACTCCATTAGATGACAGAAATGCAGACCATAATTACTGCTGTTGAGTCCACAAATTGTCTCAAAGGAGCAGCAGGAAGTGTTAAAAGCTAAACAAGTATTTACATCATGATAAACAGCCATCAGATCAGATCAGATGTAAATTCAATTACCAGTTAAAGTTTCTGGTCTGGTATTGAAACTCTAAACAAGTCTAAACAACATTCCTGACTTGGCAGGTTGGACTGTTGTGCATTTATTCATTGAAGCTTAGTTTGATTGAAAATGTCAAGCCATGATATTTGATTAATCTCCCCAAACCTCCAAAAGGATCTTTTCATTTGCATAGACAGACTGAGTGCAGATCCTTTCTCTCTATTAGCTTAGCTTTTAATTTTGAGGTATTTTTACAGAGTTTGATCACACAGGCTGAATGAGATAATATCAGCTGATTTTAGAGTTAAACAGAAACAGTGGAGACTCGGTTTGGACTGCAGGATGTGTCATCTTCTTCAAGCCCCCTTGTGGAGTAACACACATGCAAGTTTGCGATCAGCTGCACATTGAAATCCCATGATGCACAGCAGTCTTTTCTGCACATGCTTGTGTGAATTTTAGTGCAAAGTTTGTAAACTGTGTGCCCTTCTGTTTGAGTGTGTGTCTGTTGTTACAGCTACAGGCTGGTTTGTGTGTCTGGAGGTCCCTCTGGCTCCCATGGTTTCTCTCTGAATCCCCTCCCTCCTTAACATTCTCCCCTCCTTCTTTTCCTCCAGCGTTTCTTTTTCATTCTTTTCTCTCGGCTAACACAAGCGCCACCTCTCTTTCACCCTTTATACTACATTTTCCCCTCACTCTGGAAAGCTGTTTTAATACTTCTTTAACATCAATATTTGGGTGAAACTCAGGAGTCTGAGTAGCTGTTAAGTTCTAAGCCTCAAAGTTTGTTTTAATTTGAAGTTTTTGGAGATTTAATCCGGTTGTTGTTTCTTGATTCTGAAAACTAAAAGAGTAACTAATTCTAAAATATTTTTGAGTCTTTGATCCGTGGTTAGAGCTTTAAAGTGTTACAAATAAAAGGAAATGAACAAAAGCTGAATCATATCTCAGCTTATTTCATCTTAATGTTTCTCTAGCTGGTTCAAATTTAGGGTGTGGTTTAATATCCTGTTCTCCCTCTTTTTTCACATTCTTTCATTCCGTGGTCTGATTTTTGAAAAGTTCTGTGAATGTGGTCAGCAGTGGAGCAGACAAGTTACAAAACTGCACAGATTTTTTTTTTGTATTTCCAGCTGTGGCAGTTAGATCCTTAAAAAAACATAAACAACCACAAGTTATGGATGATAATGCCAGGAAATATAGCTAGAATTCCCGTTAATAGCTATGTCATGTGCCTCCAAAGAGAGTTTTAATGCTTGATTGATAGTGCTGTGGTTTGGGGTCAAAGATTAAAAGATCATACTAACTCATAAATCATGATGAAATTAGAAAAATAAGGTTTTAAAAAGCAAACTAACTTTGGAACAAGCAAGAACTCTCTAATTCTGCAACAAACTCTTGTTTGGCAGGGTTTCAATGTTGGAAGGACCCGAGCAGGATACAGGATACAGCAGCAAACAGATAAATGCAACCATCTGTCCAACTGCTTAAACCAACACATGGGCTCTGATTCTGTCAGGGGAGCCGTTCACATGATGATCACGTCTCCCACGCAAGAAACAAGCACAAAAACATGCATGTGTGCAGAGACAGTTTTTCTAAAATATGCATTCATTCATCTGATCATAAAATGAAATAAAGAAGAGGAAGGACAGGGGGATGATGGTTTTCCAGGTAGATGAGGTGTTTTGATCTGGGTCAGGGTCCTGCTGGACCGTAGGGAGGTGCTGGTGAGCTCCCAACCCCAGATGAAGCTCCTCCCTTCTGGACACTGTGACTTATGAGCCGTACATCCTTCAAACCCTCCCTTTTCTCTCCTCATCCTCTCGCTTCCTCTCCAAAACTAACCCTCCCTTTTACCCCTTTCTCCTGTTCTTCTTTTCCCAGACCCTACGGGTGCGTTGCCACGTCGATGAGTGAACTTATTAGAGTAAGAGAAAAAAAAAAGCTGTGCACCTCCACATGGGCTAATGCTTTTTCTGCAATCCTCCAACAGCAACAACGACCAAAAATACTTATCTAGATCTTGTTCAGACTTGTAGTTGCATTAGTTCTTCTCACATAAACCATAAAAGACATTCCATCCCAACTAATGTGCCGTAGTTCTTTTTAATTTAAGCCAGTGGCATTACTCCCATCTCAAATTTCCAGTCTGTTGTAACACCAACATTTTATGAATAATGTAAGCTTATTCAATAAAAGTTCAATTATTTTATTTGGAGTCTGGAAATTAACCAAACTGTAAACTTGGTTCTGTATTGGTTTATTGGCGAGAAACTGTGTAGATTTGACCCAATTCCTGGACATTTACGCCATCTAGTGGTTATTTTTTAACTAACAGCTATGGATTTCATGAAAAGTCTTTGCTTACTTATAGAATTATGATATATACTATACACTATAGCAGACAGGTCCCGGCCCTGTTTTGAACCCATGACCTCAATGCAAGGCAACTGTATTAATTACTAACTAGCAACCATGCAACCCTTTTCAGCTGTGCATATGCATATAGTTGTTGAGATGTTCTGCCATCATTTGAAATTTTACAGACCATAAAGTGTAAATGAGATTCTGATTATTATGTAAATTATGTAAATTCCTCAGAGGAATCACCTCTACCCAAACATTAAAAACAGGCACTTTGTCTACTTGGTTTATGGAAATTTGGTTTAAATCTCCACCAACACTAGTGACACTGTTCATTCATTTAATGAGCAGAAACTAAATATGAAGCTCTGTTATGACATCTCATTGCTGGCTGGTAGTTCATATTTTACAGTCTATTTTATCGTTGTGGGCAGGAATGGGGGTAAAAACAAAAAATGAAAAACTCAAAGCCTAAATTGTAACATTTTTATGAAGTATTTCAGAGATATTGGGAAAAAGAGGAGTAAATATTCTTTTTAACTGTTTCATCTTTACCTCATGGACTGGAAAATGTGCTAGTTTTATTCAATAAAGACATTTATTAGATTTGAAAGTTTTTTTAAAGATATAAAGCACCAAACATCCAGTTCCCATTTTACATTAAAGGTTTTATTGGTCCATATTTTCCTAACAAAGCATTTTGCTCTCACACTGCAGGTTTTTTTCTGGTTCCTTGAGTTTTTAAAAGTAGAATGGGAGTAAGAGCTTTCAGTTATCAGATTCCTCTCCTGTGGAACAAGCTCTGAGTTTCAAGGCAGACACCTTGTGTAGCTTTAAGAATAGACTTAAAACTTTCCTTTTTGCACAATCCTATAGTCAGGGTTAGCTTGGGTTATCCTGATCCATCCCTTTAGTTATGCTGCTATAGCCTTAGACTGCTGGAGGACATACTGACCACATTTCTTCTCTCTGATATCTTTAGTCTCTATATTTTTTATTGATAGTTTTACTGCTAACTTTAACTTTGTTTTTCCTTCCATAGACATGTCAACTGGACTAACCCTTCTTTGTCTCTGTCTCTTTCTTGTCCTCTCAGACCAAAGTCTGTCAGTGCAGAAAGTTGCTCATCCTGGTTCTGGTTCTGCTGGAGGGTTCCTTCCTGTTAAAAGGGAGCCACACCTTTCTATTGTTGCAAGTTCATGCTGCATAGGTTGGAGGGTTGTATTGAAATGCTGATACATTCCTATTTACATGTTTAACTTGTTACTCATTAGTATTTTATAACTTACTGAATCAGATGACCTATTATAATTAGTCCAAATGTTTTTAAATAATGAACTTTGAATATGGACCTGTTGAAGTGAAGTGAACTTGTGTATAGTGAAGTAAAATAGTTGTTGTTATGAGCTGGTGTTATATAAATAAAATCACTTTTGTTGAAAATGATACTAAAAGTTGGATTTATTGATTTCTTGAAATTGTATACTGTCCATTAAAAAATTCCACTGACATGCCTTGACCAAAAGACACATTTAAAATGACTTTATTTAAATATTGCATTTTTTAAAAATAACATTGTATCTAAAAACATGATATTCTTGTAAGGAGACACTTGTTCCTGACAGGATATCATTTGTTCTTAAAAGACACACATACACAACCACTATCTTACACAGAAATCTATTTGTATATATTTAATTAGTTATTTCTCACTGGCTAATATTATACAATGTGTTTTGAAAAGTTACTTTAACATGACATTTGGAAATTACATATTTCTCTAGACCATTCTTGGTGCAAACTACAAAACAATCTCATAAAACTAGTCAGAGCAGGTGAATCTGGTGTTAAATTCCACACCTAAAAAATATTGCTGATTTTCATTTTCCATCTCTGTGAGCCTAGCATTTTTATAGGTGTATTTTTGAAACCATTTATAAGCATGATTTTAAAGTTTACTGCATGTTAGGACATCACCTTCTCTTTAATAGAAGTGTACTACCTGGAACCCCCATAAGCACCTAAAAGCCTGCACATTTAACTTACTCATATTGATTAAATTGTGTTCTAGCTGAACTCGCACAAGCCTGCTGAAACTCTGACTTTTATTACCCCAGCAGAAAGCATCATGAGGCACTGACTGAATGTTGTTGTTGCTGAGTATCACAGTGTCCAAACCTGAAGGCAGCTGTCTGGGCACCTGTTCCAAATAATTATTGCACAGGTCTAACTGATGTAAGATTTGCAACGTCTTGAATGCACCCGGTGCCACTTTGAAGATCTTGTTTCTTGCCAATCCCAAATGTTCCAGATTTTTCAAGGTGCTGAAAGCTGCTTTCTTTATGGATGTTATGAGATTTCCCTCCAGGTTTAGAGTTTTAAGTGAAGGTGGAAGGTAACGTGGGACTTGTTTCAGTTGGTTTCCCTCTAAGTTGAGGCTCTCCAGATGTGTTGCATGGAGAAGGGATTCCTGAGGAAGGCCTTTGTTTCTTAGCCTATTTACACTCAGATCAAGCACCAGCAGCTCTGAAGCCCCATCAAAAGTGCCTCCATAGAACTGTTTAATATGGTTCCCTCTAAGATATAACTCTTTGATAGACAGTGGTAACCCCAGAGGTACTGATGCTAGCTGGTTATAATTCAGGTTCAGAGTCTGGAGCTTGGACAGAGGAAAAAGAACATAATCAAGAAGAGACTCAGATTCATTCCCAAGGCTGTTGTTACTGAGGCTCAAAACCAGGAGTCCAGGACATTCCATATGGAACCTGTTTAACACCTTTATCTGAACACTGAACCACTCTGGAAAAAAACACAAACAAAATTTCACTCATAAGCTCAGAGACATTAATAGGATAAACTTACTGTACATATCAGTTTTTATTACAAATTTAATTTTTGGAAAAAAAACCCACAAACCCTCTTCTTATAGGACTTGGGATTATGCTTTGCATTCTGGGACAGTTTGGAATGTGGTAGATGTCTTGGAAGCGCAACGAGTGTAAACTAAACATACAGTAAAAAACAAAATGTCCCAGAAAGGATGTGGACTTTATAAGGATACCCTAAACAGGGAAGCCAGGGACCAGTATATGGATAAAATCATTATTATAAAAAGTTTAGATCAATATGAATCAGCCAAAAATACTGGAGGACCACAAATTGTTGTCACTGCACTTCAGCATTTTTGCTTATTTTGTTTGTGGTGTGAACGCGTACACTTTAGTTCCAGAGCTACAAGTCATTGGAGTCTCATGTGCAGTTCACAAATTGATGGGTTTATCATCATCATGGGTTGATCATGAAGCCAGCAAACCGTAAGAACACAGTAATCCGGACAAAGGTAAGCTAAGCTGCATTCCACCTATTTTAGTAACATTGTCCAGATTACAGCTGCGATCCAAGCGAGCTGACATGACTTTGTCATGTTGGACATTTGGTCTCTGTAGCTCTACTTCAAAGTACTTCAAAGCTCTTTTTTGATCTTTATTTGTTTGCCATCATTTGTTACACTGTTACACCCCTCAACACAGTAATGAGTTAACATTTCTAAATAATATCTGATTAAATAGACAGACTGAAGCCACAAGACCGATTGAGAGCGCTGTTGTCCGGAAGAAACAAGCAACAATAACACTAGTATGCTGTCAAAATAACAGCTGCGTCAGTTGATTTATAATTTAAGATGGAATACGGAACATAAACACCAAAACAACAGAGGAAAGCCTCCGGCCATTGGGGCACCAGGCAAACCCCCCCCCCCCCCACACACACACACACACACACACATACACGTGCACTCTGATGCTGAGGTCGACCACTATTCCTCACCAAACCCACTCTGATCTCCAATCTGAGAAGGACAATAAAATATCATGAGTTCAGCTCACTAATCATGCTCTCCAGTCCTGCTGATCACACACTGACTCTAATTGGAGTCCTACCTGTTTGTAGCTCAGTCATCGATTCAGTCTATAGCAAAGAGCTCACGTAGCTGCCCCGACTCTTCTCAAGCAAACCAAAATGTCCTGCAAGATCCTCTGTCCTCCTCACACCGCCTCACTTTTCCACCCAGCCACAAAATCCTTCCAGGTGTGTCCTCCGGCCGAACCCGCAGCCGGATTTCCCCTCATGTCAGCCACCGGCTGCATTGTGTTAGCGTGAGCTGTTAAAGACTGTTCCACACAACCCTGCTAAGTCACATGTTGGGGAATCCCCTATGGCAAGCAAATAAGGTCAATAATCACCACATATCACTGGAGCTTCCATCTGCTTGACCTGCAGACTCCACAGTACCAGCCTCGTAGCCTGGTAGATGTAAACAAAAAGCCAACGTCTTGCCCGTCAGAATAAAAAATGTATCATATTTTACTTCAATATAGGGTTAGGGTTCATCATACATAACTCCTGAAAAGGGAAAACTCTGCAGCTTTAAGTGAAAATATCTGAAAGAGAAGTTATTGTGCAATTTTCACACCCAATACAAAACCAATAACGCCCGTGGACCTAAAATATTCAACATAAAACGCTGATTTTTTTTTTTTTATGGCAGGGTAACTTTAAAAAGTTGTCTGGTCATAATATTTGTCACTTACTTTCTACACAAAAATGGATCATAAATGACTTCTTGTGCCAATTCTTCAAAATTACCAGAAGGAAGCTGTTAAGCACACTCTGTTACACCTGGATATAGTATCATGGTTATAAAGTTAAAACAAAAAATGTAGATTTTTTTTTAATAAAACATTCTGCCTCGTGTACTTGTGTATCTGATGGAAAATTACTGAATGTATGTTTATGATGTCTGTAATCCTCCATCTTGCTGTTGTATCTTTCCAAGTGTAAATCTCCAAACACACCCGTCACACCCAGGTGATCCATTGTAACTGGTTTCCTTGTTTTTACACGTTATTGCTCCAGAAACTGGCATGTGCTGATCATGGATGACCAGCTTGCAACCTGTTCATGTTAGCTCTTGTTTGTGTGTATATAAAAATGCAACAATTGTAAACATCTAAGTTAATTGTTAATGTCTTACCTTCCATAACAGGCACACTCAGGTGGACAGTATTTATCCTTGAAGTATGGGAAATGCGTTGGTGGGGGGGGGTTCTTCTTTCCCTCTGGTAGTTGTTGTGTTTTAGTATTTTTCCTCCTTTTCTTGTCCTTCCCAATCCCCCCATTGTTGCTTCTTTTGTTGGTTTTTGTTGGCGTTGTTGAAGGTGTTGTGGTAATGGTGAGTTGTGGTTTGGCTGAGGTTTTGATCACTTCTGGTTCCTGAGACGATGTTTTGTTACGTTTCTCTGTATATTTGGTGTCTTTTTCCGTTTGTTTAACTGTTCTGTGCTTGTCTGGGGTTTGTGTCGTGTTTGGCTGAAGAATGACCGTTTCAGCAGTGTTTAGATTTTCATTTAACTTTTGTGGAAGTTTTGGCTCTTGTCTTACATTTGGGACTGTAAACGTTGCTTCTGTGGGTTTTGGTAACATGGAAATAAATTCACCTTTTTTGTTTAGTTTCCTTGTGAACTCTGTTGTATGTGTTTGCATCTCTGATCTCATTGGTCTCTCCAAAACCTTTCTGACTTTCCAGTCTTTTAAATTTGGCTCTGACTTCATGTCCACGTCTCTCAGCTGAAGTTTTGAACCCAAATGACCTGTAGATTTATCGGGAGGTGAAAGAACATTTTGATAAAGGAAGGAAGGAAGAGAACTGGGAGGATTTTGCAGCTGTGTGGTAGTTGAAATTGTCCCCAGGATCTCTGACTGATCAAACGATGCCCCTGAAGGAGGTGTTAGATCGTGATGGTCCTTTTGTTTAGCATTTCTGATGTCCTTCCTCTTTACTGCTGTTTTTTTGTTTCCTTCTTTTTGTCCTTTTGCTGTTTGCATCGTTTCATCCTCAGAAGTTGTTTCTTTTGCCCCCTGAAACTGAATATTTTCAACCGGCTTCTTGTCTTCTCTCTCGTCTTCTATAATTTCTTGCTTCATTCTTTTAATTGAATATGGATTCTTTAGTTTTACAACTTTTTTACCCAAATTGTCTGTCAGGGAGGATTTTTCTTTTTTTCTGCCTTTTTTTATGATGCTGATTATAGAAAATAATGTAAGAGTTTGTTTTTCATCTGTTCTTTCTACATAGTCTTGATTTTTACTCAGAGTTTCCTCTGAAGTTATTTTGGGGATGTGCTTCTCTGGCTCTATCTGTGGATGGATCTCATCTTCTCTCCTTGTTGAAGTTGGTCTGTTTGACTCTGCAGATAAAAAGATCACAAGAATAAGCACAAAACATTTGAGTGATTTAGCATTATCCTAGCATTGCTGAGGTTTCAACAAACTCCTAGTGGGTTTTCTAAATTTCTGTCTCTGTTTCAGACATGTTGAGATAAAAAAAAAACAACTGTTTTCTTTAGTTCTGACATTAAGATGAGTAATTCTGTAAAAATTGACATGCACATGATGTAACTTCAAAGATTTAGTTGAACCAATGAGTTTCTGACCAGTTTATCGTATTTACATTGCATATGAAGTCGTAACCTTGTACTTACTTGAATGCAGTTCAAATGAATATCCTGAAAATGTGAAGAAAATAAGCATGTATTTGAGCACTTCGAGGGATTTTTCTGTAAAACAAAACAAAACAAAACAAAGACAAATGGACTAAAAGCTTTTTAATTACATTTTAGGACAATTATAAATGACACAATTCTCTTGTTTTTTGTTGGAATAATTGCTTAAATTCACAATAAATAATAAAAAATAATAATAAAATAAAAAATGAAGGCATGATGTTACTTTTGCTGTTAAGATATGTGCATAAAATGTTAGTGCTGTCCTGTCCATGTGTAGAAAAGCCAATAGAAATATCTTAAATGAGAAGGGGTTACAGAGATATACATACCTGTCATGACTCTGACATTAGGAGCTTAGCTCTGATAAATAAGGTCAGTGTTGTTTTCCAGTTGACCTGCAACACCTGTTGTTTGGATTCAGAAAGGTTAAATACAAGAAACTCCAAACGCGCAGAGATGGTCTTTAACCCGGCACGAAAAGTTGTCTTTAATTATCAGTTTTTCAGGGCGTCTTTTCTGTGTGGAGTGTTTCTCACACAAACACAGAGTGAGCTGTAATGACTCCTAACATAACTTTTATGTGGAAGGGAATTTTAACACTTACCCTCGACATCAGAGGAATCTGAAGGATCAATAGCAGGAAGAAGCAACTTTAGGAAGCCAGGTCAGAGGTGACAGCTGGTTTTTACAGTGTTTGCATCAAGTCATTATTTCAGAGTCACAATTAGCTCCTGGAAAGTGTTTGACCTTTGACCCTAATGTTAATAATCTCTTTTGCTTTATGTAGTCTTTAAAGTGTGGATGGTGGATGTTTTTTGATTTGTTGCTGCTGTTTCTGAGCTGCTTCCCATTTTCACGCCTTTGTTTTAAAGAGGCCATTTCATACAAATTTCAGGACTTTGTAGTTATTTCTTAAGTATTAACCAGTAATATGAAACATTTTATATCTAATAAACGTCAGGAAACACTGATTAACAGACCTGTCAATCTGTCTGCTTTAAAATTTGGGTGGTCCCGGCTCCTTCCGTCAGGCTGCTTCGTCAGCAGCTCGCTCATATTCATTATTCAAATTTGCTGGACTCTGATTGGCGTCTCTGATTGGTATACCAAGGAACAGTCAGACCTCGTTTGTGTTGCCATCTGAAGACATTCAGATTTCAGATGAGCAACATGTCAGTTCTTGAGCTTCTGTACCTGCCAAGCAAATCAGTTAAAAGAGTGAGAAACTACAAATATTCTGTGTGAATAACAAACAAAACCCTGAACATTACGACAATTTTTCAACCTCCTAACACAAACAAACACTAATTTCAGAAAGATTATTTTATTTTAACAACTATTCCTACTTTTCTATGCACGAACAACAATCATTAAATGCTGATATCTAGTGTTCAAATAAGAACTGTGAACATGTAAAAAGTACGGCCGGGACTCGATTAAAAATTTTAATCTAATTAATTAGAGGCTTTGTAATTAATTAATCAAAATTAATCGCATTTTAATGGCATATAAATATTTGACCAGAGAACAGTGAGAATTTTTTTCAAACGGATTTTTAGTATACCATTGAATCATGACTTAATACACATAAGCTTAAGCAACAAATATTGTTTATTTTTGTTCAACCAAGTCCAACAGACCAGTGCATTAAGTGTACAAAATGTCTACACTTGTACTCGGAGTCGGGCTAACGTCCACGCTAGCTGCTATATGTTTAACATTGAGGTGATACTTCAGGCCCGATGTGCTGCTGTGATGTGCAAATTCCTTGCTGCATAGCTTGCACACACACATGCTCTTATCCACGCTTCCATCCAGTAATTTTTTATAACAAAACGTCCCGTCCACGGGGCCAATCAAAGCGGTCGCTTCTTCATTCATGTTCACTGTGGTTTGTTGTTGTCCGAAATAATGAACGCTGGTAGGTGCGCCAGTATAATCGGTCCGCTGAAACTCATGAGAGATGTTCTGCGGTGCTTAAATAAGTGCGATTAAAATGCGTTAAAAAATTAACGCGTTATTTTTGTGTAATTAATTAATCTTAATTAACGCGTTAAAGTCCCGGCCCTAGTAAAAAGGGAAAATTCTTCTTTGTAATTCATTTACTGACCACAGAGAGGCAGCATGTGTTCATGTATTACTGTCTACTATTTCCTGCCAGTTGAATGAAACACACAGCAGACAGGCTCAGTGTTGCCTCTGCACCCATTTCTGTCCTGAATCTTCAAACCAAACAAAACAAATGCAACATGATGTAAAAAAGAAGATGTAAAAGTATATTTTGTGCTTTTCAGCTGTGAGTTCTCATTTCCTGTCAAAGGATGATGTGATTAGGTGAGTAGGTGTGAGATTCAGCAATAATGACAGAAACAGAGAGATGGGGGGGGGGCGTTATTTGACATAAACATCTATTTTAGGGTATGTGTACAGTGTAATTTAATGTTGGTGTTTGTGTGTGGAAGGAAATTGAGATTTCCATACTCCCCCCGTCCTCATCGACAGGGTTTATCAGCCTCTGTGGCTTTGATACCTCATCAACAGCTTCATCAAATCCCCTTCACAGACAAATCTCAGCGTCTGGACTTTTGCCTTCAGACCAAAACACATTTTTAGAGTTGAATTATTGTTCTCTGGTGATGTCTGTGACAACTGACCAACAAACTTATATCGTTCCTCCACTATAAGGAAAAAAAAAGATGCGTAAAGTGCATAAAGAGATTCTTCTTGCATGAATTATAGCAGATTGCGATCATTGGATTCATAATTAATGGCAGTATTAACACTGTTGCCTCAGGTTTTTCTTTGTGTGTTTCACAAGAGGGAAAAAACTCATTTACAATAAAAAGCCAAACATCAATAATAAATAACCCCTGGGCACAAATTCAGGAGGAGATGGTGACAGAGAAAGGAAAAAATTGTAAAACATGGGAGTGGGAATTTTATGTAATAGGAGACAAAAAGTTGATTGATAACTGAGCTGTGGGGGACAACAAACCCTCTCCTAAACTATCCCATCTGCTCTGAGTCTGAATGCTATGGCGCTAAAGTGGTGGCGGCAGGGTGGGGGGGTAACGAGGTTAAAGTCCAAAGGTCACAGACTGAGATCAATTTGTTTGTCCGAGAGCATCAGACCTATATCTGAGCTGGTTGCATGAGTCACCACTCAACAACAGCACACAATGCAAATGGACCCAAACCACCTGTTTTCCTGAAACAACACGTCCGTCACGTTCTGTGCGTGTGCAAAGATCCCACAGCAAACCCGCGTGTCCCACCGACACGTTTTACACTGAGCAGCATAAGGAAGATCATCTGAAATGATCTTTTATGAAAAGTGTTTACAATTATTGTCAAGCTTCTTATGACAGATTGAGTATTTCAGAATATTTGAGAAGTGAAAATACTAATTGTTCCTTTTTACTTGAACAGTTTTCAGACTTAATGTTCTACTAATGAGCATGTGAGTTTAAACATTAACCAGCACTGACCAAGATGACTGAGTAATTGCATAATAGAGAGCTGTTACTGCCAGATCAGGTTGATATCCACTGACATTAATAAACATTCAGGAAGTTCTTGGCTGTTCTCTCTCCTGATGTCAACATGAACTGAAGAAACATCAAGAACAAACACGAAGAAGAAAAAAAGAGGAATTTAAGTGATTTGTCAGGAAGTTCTGAGATTGTGTTGCACTAATATTTTTGCATACTTTGCAGAGAACATCCCAATATGTTTTTTCTCTTCTCTCTACAGGGGTAGAAATAATCCTGAGGCCTCACTACAGTCTGTGTTGACTTAACCCTGCTCAGAATAGCTCCACCAATTTAAACTTGTATTTTTTGTTTCGGTACAGAGGTCTCATATGTCACTGGGTTCAACGTGGAAAACCCCTTGAGAGAAAGAGAGTATAAGACTAGAGTATAAAAACACAATACTGGAAAAACATGGTTAAATGTAACACTTTTCTACTTTTCTCATGTTCTATTCTTTCAACAGGCAGAATGGAAAACAACAGATCAAATCAAACACTGTTGGTTTTTGAAATTTTCATTAGAAATATCTTTTTGACAAAGAAAACCCTTTAACCTTATTTGACTTTTTACACAAAAAGATACTTCTTAAAATTACTGTTTTATTTTGAAATGCTGCAGCAGTCATGTTGCAGCTTTACCACATATTATATTTAACCCACAAGGATCATTTCTTATGAAAAGCTCACCACAAGTCACTCGTTACATTGGTGAATGCAACATATTTAAGTCCATAAATTTATGAGATCCTCTCAGTCTTTTGTCTCAATCTTGCATGACAGCAGCGGTCCGTGATTTACTGTATACATAAGCACTAGGTTTGGAATATGGGGGTGGACAAAAGGCACAGGATGTATATAGGAGTTGCATTGTTAAAACAGGACGCAGGAACAGATGGAGAAACAATGTTTTGGTGGGTGATGTGGGTCGCTGGGCCTGGTTAGCAGTTTTCAATCCTTTTTAGGCAATCTGTCATCCCAAACAACAACGCTATACGGTAGAACAGGTCAGATTGACAAATAAAAGAAAATCTTCCAAGATTACAGATTTGATTCTCTTTCAATAACTTAAACAGTCAGTTGCTTTCTTCAGTGAATCCCTTTAATCTGCTACTAGCTTTATTATTAGAGCACAAATCACTTAATGGCAAATTACATGATTTGAAAGTCATTTTGTGATTAATGGTGGAACATTTCACAAAAAAATGCTTATTAAAGAGGACTTCTCACTGGATGTGGCATTCAGAGTCCCTTTATAAACAAAATTAATGGTTTGAGTTTGCTAATTATTAAAGCTTATTTATAACAATGCTTGCAACATTTACTATGAATGTAAACAATTTTAAAATACAGCCTGACTTTGTGTTATTTGGTTTTTCTACTATAATAGAAATAGGGAAGGAGTAAAGAAATAAGTAGTTTATAAATGCAAAGAAATAACTCGGATGGATTCTCAACTGTTTTAGAAAAGTAACAAAAATTGACAACAATTTGTTGAAGTTTGGAAAGTAAATGTTAAAGAAAGAGAGATAAAGTTGAGTGAATAACTTTTTTGTTGTTCCTACCAGACCTACTTTGTGTGTCTTTGTGTGTGTTCATTGCAAGGGGCCCTTGTTATTAACTCCTGCTGCTTTTCAATGGAACAGCTGTAAGAGTCTCCTGCTGCCTCCAAACAAGGCTCAGGCTGCCTGGTAACTGCCCTGTCATTGGCCAACTTTCTGCTTCCTCCAACCAATCACATGAGCCACACGTTTCGGAAGGGAGAGGAAACAAGAGATAGAAGAAGAGAAGCAGAACAAAACCCACAGAAAGTTTCTCTCGGAGATTAAAAAATAAAATCTCACCGCAAAGATTTATAAGAGATTTCAGCACATTTCCAAAATGAAGCAATTGGAAAGAGAGAAAAGAGACAAATTAGACTTTTAGGGAGTTCTGTGAACAACTTTAACCTCTTTCTGGACAGATTTACTGCTTTAATAGTCTAGAAATCATGTATTTGGTAACAATGCAATGAAAGTTAATGTTACAAATAGCAAAGGAAAATAGATTAGACTCATAATGTTTAAAGAAGTTTACAAACTGCTGATTTTTAAAAACTTTTCTTTATCAAAAAAACTGAACAAAACAGATTAAGAGGAGAGAAGAAACAAAAAACAAAGAAGATTAAATTGGTCTGATTTGTGTGACAACAAGAAGGTGGTTGACTATCTGTGGAGGTTGTTGTCTTTGTGTCTGGCAGGTCGAGGCATGCCGATGTAAAACCAGTGTTTCCAGGGCTTTGGGTGGGCTTAGTGGGGGGATTTGAGTCACTGCTCTTGGGGATAATAAATGTTTGTTTTACAGTAGCTGTGACGCATGTAGTTGTTTAGATGTGAGGTTGGTAAAGAATTAGATGTTTTCAAATTACGAGGGCCGTCGTTTTGTTTCTTAGCATCTAACCTTTGTGCATCCTCCGTGGGTGGCCAGCAAACAGCATATCATGTCACACTTCCTACAAAAGTTTTCAAGAAAGCAACAGGACGTGAAGAGGCACAGACACAAAGAAATGAGGAGGTGGGCTCTGTGATGTGGTGAAGATGAGGGCATTAAAATGCACAGGGTACTTGTACAACATGTGCAAACACTTTCTGGTAACAGACACACCATTAGCCATGCAACACAAGCACGTAGGCATCATACGCATTGGCATTTGTCACTAAGGAAAAGAAACACAGAGACATTCACGATTTGGTTTGCTGATGGTACAAAGTACGTGGGCGTTTTTGACTCGGTGGATCTCACAGCCACAAGTGTCAGCACGGTGTGATGGTGCAGCTGACCCAGTAAACACAAGCAGATGATGTTCTACTGCCTGAAATCGCCTGAACTAATGTATAACAGAATGTTTGTAACTGTTTATTTTATAACTATTACTGAGTGAAGACATGAATTAAAGCACAAAATCAATTAAAGGTTCAATATGAAACAATTTCATAGAAAGCTATAAAAAAAAAATAAAAAAAACTCCACGAGGCGTTTAGAGGGGTGTAGAATGAAAGTACAGTATTTCCTTTAAAAATTATATTTGTATTGAAATATGATAAGATATTGATTATGAGGAGCACAACATTATGTCTACCAGCCAATAGCGGAACCATTACAGGTTGTTCTTCAACCATGGAACTGGAAATGTTAATAAAAATAGAATCAAAACAAATTTAGTAGTTAGTAGTTAGTAGCCTACCTTCTAACAATCGAAGCTGCAACTACTACTAACAAGCAACTAACCAACTGAATTAATTAACTTAAATTTAAACTGGAATTTCACCTCAGAAGTAGTTGCTGCCAGCTCCTGTACCGCCATTTTTGCTGACTATTCTGGGGAATTTTTGACTAAGGGAGGGCATCAGGGCAAGTCCCATACATTCTTATTAAGTTAGCTAAATAGCAGACAAACCGAGGACAGACTCCTCGGTAGCACATGAACACTGGAACGCGCCTTGGCGGTTCCTGATGAAGTATCTCCTAGGCAACTGGGGTAGAACCAAGGCACTACAACCTCCACACACTAGATATCCCTATGGTGTTTGTGTTCCATATCCAACCTTTAAACATGAAAGTAAGGTGTCTGAACATGCTAAAATATCTGTGCACATGTGCTGATCTGTTTCTGAAACTACAGAGTTTTTTAAACTAGTATATCTCATTGGGCTGCAACTAGCTGGAAACACAATACTGCAACATAATGTACAAATTTTCAGTTGAAGTCACGTTGGATTGATTCATACACATCACTTGGTGAATGTTTTAGAAACTCCATTGCCGTTTCACAAACGTTTGCATACCAGTGAGGTTGAACTTTTAAGGTAAAAATGTTGTTTCAAGTCTGTCGAAAATGCTGTACACTTTACTGGACAAATTAATTATTAGATTTTAATTCAATTTCCCTTTTTCTTTAGTTGAGTGGGTAGAAATCTACACCAGAAGCAACCAGTTGGCTACGTGTTTGCAAACCTGCCCTTCCACAAGGACACTTTCCTAACAGTTGTCAGTCATTTTTGATGAGCTGTTTCACTCAAAAAGGCACCTTACGCTTGCCTGAGGCGCTGAGAGGTTTATACCCTCAAGTCATGACAGTTAATGGAAAGGGAAACAACAAGCACACTGCAATTAAAAATATATTTAACAAAAAACATTGTTTTTGCAGTAACTATATTCTCTCTTGCTTCCTTTTTATCCAGAGCTAATGTTTTCAGGATGTTCCAGGATAGCGGCTGCTGGCTATAATTTGGTTCCTACAGCTTAGCTGCACACAAATTCCATAAATCCCCAAATGTGTCCCTGCCACAGAAAAGAACATGCTCATATAAAACATGAGCCCAAAAAACACAGCTGAACTCGTCATCAGAATGATATTTTGATAGAAATTCCACTAAAACAATTAAGATTTGTGAATTATTTTTGCTTATATGGGGCCCATTTACAGGTAAAGTGTGACACAAGTGACTCTCTATGGAAGAATTTTCTTCACACTGATGTTCTTCATATTTAAAGTCCCATTTACTTGCACAGTTGTTGCTTTATTTCAAAACTGTCTCTACTCTTAGATTTAATGCTGCTTGTGCATTATATATGTTTATATCTTGTGCTCTCATCTGAATCCTTCTCCCTTGTGCACAAACTTCCTGTTTGTGTGAGTTAAAAGCATGCTCACAAACCTGCACCGACTGTGATACACAAAACTCTAACAGGATTTTGACCAAACAGACCAATCACGTTTTTAGATTCATAATACTCCCCCTGCTCTTTCTGAGACATCATGTATGAGAAAACAACTTCAATCTGCTCCCACTGTGCTGGCCAGACAATCCCACTATAATCCCCGAAGTCCAGTCCAGGATTACAGTGTCTGCTCCTCAGCATTACAGAAATTAGTGAACTATATATGAACTATAAAAAAAACTAAAAACCTCAGATCATCAGTTCCAAATCTGTCCAAACCCCTTCAGACTTCTATCTGTTTTCCTGCTAACACCTGCCTTTCCCCCTCAGATTAGTTGGTGTGAGGTAGATTAAAGGAGATCAGCTTCACATCAACACAAACAAAGTATTTACTCTAATTTTCTCTTATCTGGCTGAAGTGAGAATGACAGTCATTTTAAAACACACAATTCACAGAAATATGTTGCCATAGTGATCGCAGTGCTTATTTCTTTGTGGATGTGTAATTATCTAGCACTCTGGCTGTTGTTTACTGGAGGTGCATTTCTTCCAGTGGTTGCATTTAGTAAGAGTGTAAAGAAATTAAGGAGCTGAGAGCTTTTCTCCCCATTTTCATGTGAATCTGATGGAGAAGCATATTGCATGTGATTGAGTTCTAAGTATGCTCAGGTGAAACAGTTAAGTGATTGGATTTCAAAGCATAAATGGCTTTAGCAGCAGTTTTATTGGTTATGTGAAGTGAGAAATGGCGGTAGATTTAAAATAAATAAAGCCCAGATGTCCAACATGGAGCTGATGTCCTGAGCTGATAAACTGACTCCTTACATGATGGTTTCTCATTTAAATATTTTGCTTATCGTTTTAATTCCTCTTTCTCCTGAGGTAAACGTACTATGACCATGATTTGGAACCCATTGCTAAGTGATGCTCAGTTCCAGATCATGTCTTTTCCCTTTAAAACTTTGCAAACAATAAATCAAAGGGAACAAAATAAACTGAGCTTGTTAATCTGTTGAGCCACTTCACGTTTTGGGATAAAAAAAAAAGTCATCATAGGTGGTCTTGTATAGGAGGCATTCACTAAACTGAAGCACATAAATTTGAAAACAAGGCTGAAGAAAATCCACATTGTGTTGCCAGTAGTTGTAAAAGCTACTATCCCACAAATATAGTAGAACTGATGGCTGCCAGATGTATCAAAACTGAAAGCACAAAACCTGGTGCAAACAAGACGATACTTGTTGCTATGGAAAGAAATATGCTCAAACATCTGCTCATATAAGCCTTCAATATAAGAGTTCACTCAACCTCACAGAGCATGACACCATGAAACTGTCTTTCCGTTTTTCTCTGGGGTTTCACCTATAACTGCTACCTTCATCGCGTAGCTTTTTTCTTCCTATCATCCATGAGCACAGCTCTGTGTAGAATTGGATGATGAGTAGTTAAGCATAAATGATCCAGACTTAAACAGTGATTTATATTTTTGGTTGAAGGTTCAGTAGTCCAGACACATTCCTTTACAGCTTTGAGGTTGTACTTTTCCATTCAGTTTTCAGGCTCTTGCAAATTTACAAGGAACACAAATCAAAAGGGTTTTTCCTTTTTTATATATATAATTTGACAGTAAAATGCCATAACAAATAAAATATATGCTTAGAAAAGAATTTCATACAAACATCTCTAAAAAAAATGGGTCAAGAACCAGAAGCTTAATGTACAGGAACACATTTAGGCAGAGAACATCAACCTCATTATACCCTCAGAAGAAGACTTGTTCTGTTTAACTACAGCCTTTGTCTCTCTTTAGTATTTAAAGGTGGCATATGGAATATGAACAGAATAACACAACACAAAGCCTTCTGTCATCTGGGTGCCAGGCTTGTTAACCCCTCCGCACGCTCCGATGCGCAGGTCGACCAATATTCATCACTAAACCCACTCTGATCCCCGATCCGAGCAGGACAATAAAATATCATGAATTCAGTTCACTAATCATGCTCTCCAGTCCTGCTGATCACACACCAACCCTGATAAAAGCAGCTCCTACCTGTTTGTAGCTCAATCATCGATTCAGTCCGTAGCAAAGAGTTCATAGTTGCTCCAAAACTTCCTGCAGCAAAGTCCAGCAAATTTGCATAATAAATATTAATGAGTTGGAGCCAAACCCCGACAGATTCTAAAGCCGTCAAATTGAAAGGTCTGTTAATCAGTGTTTCCTAATCACTTTCCTGACCCGCTGCGCATGGCAACATCAGACGTAGTTTCTTCCTATTTGCTACGTCTTATGCTAACAGCTTTTAGCCAGCAGCATGCTAGGCGTGGTTTCAACTGCAGGAGCTGATGAATACTAACGAACAAAGGAGTTGTGATGAAACAGATACAGGCCATTAGAACTCGGGAGAACTCGGGTTTTATCGCCACCTGTGTAGTTTGAGAGATAAAAGCTGAAAGAGAAGTTGTTGACCTGTTTTCACACCCACTATGAAGGTAAGAACACCAGTGGAGCTAAAATATTCAACAGAAACCTCAGAAAAACTGTTTTTAATGGAAAGGCCTCTTTAAAAATATGAAAAACTTTATTTTTATTGGAGTGGGTCTTTAATGTCATTTCACAGCATTAAACATGGAGAGTCATTAAGTTTTGCATAAAAATCCAAGACAGAAACTGATTGTTCCATTGAAAAAAAAAAGAAAAATTCACAGCATGAGTACTTGGGACAAACTTTTTTAGCTCTAATATGTTCAAAAATGTCAGATGGCGAAACCAAATAACAGGTTCGGTCGTGTTTCATGGAAATATTAGTCATCTTTTCATTCAAGGTGCCACTTTTTATACTGAATGAATGACCCCTACCATATATTTGTCTTTGAATTACCAACTCCAGAAGAAAAGTGCCTGAAGGCTCCACGTATTAACAAGGAAAGAGGAAAAGAACATGCAGAAATGTCTCATATGCTGCTCTATGTATGTTAGGTTTTAAGAAACAATGAAAACTAAACTATGCCGTGCAGCCAAATACTGATGTTAACAGTGAATAGAATTTATGCACCTTTTAAACAAACTTGAGGTAATTCAAATATTATTTTTGTCTTTTAAATAACTAGTTATCCAAATGAGAAACTCTTTTATAGGTTATGTACATTTGTAAAGAACATCTGTGTTTGCAGATGATGCTGATTCCAGCTGTTAGAACAGGGCTGACATGGATCAGAGTCCATCAGCAAGTCGTCTTATCTTTCATGGGAGTGATAACATGACAATCTGTGTGTTTGTGTCTCTATAAAACCTGACTGTGACTCACTCATGCAGGTTTGTCTCAGCAGTTTTTATAGCTGTGTAAGGCCAGTCAATTAGAAAGAATTGGCTGGAGATTATTTTGTTTGTACAAGAAAAACTGACCCAAATTTGTTGGAAATTAGTTGGCGTGACTAAAAGAGATTCTCAGAGAAAAGTGGCAATTGGAACACACAAAAAATAATAAGGATGCATGAAGCTACATTTCTGTCACTCAGGATAAATCTGGACCCAAATGTCTGCCTCGTTCTGGAATTAATTTTCTCAAACACATTACATAAAGTCAAAATGGTCGTTTCTCAGAACTTAAAACTGAGAGAGTGTGCATGTGTGGGTGTTTGTATGGTGAAGTAACAAGATAAAGTGGAACAAATAAAAGGTGCAAAGACTGCTTAATGTGCTGCTTACGGTCACTACAGTCATGTCGCTGCACATACAGAACTAAAATGACACATGTCAACTTCCAGGCTTCCCTAACCGCAGCAGCATTCTGTACAATCAGCAAAAATAAAACTGTGTTCTTGATAATAAATGTTTGTTCATGCAAAAGACTAGTTATCTGAAACTTTTAATTTTACTCTTTACAATAACAGACGATGTTTGATTGAAAAAAAAAGAATGAAGAACAATTTAATACAAAGCTGGAAGTTGCACAGAGTATCACATTATAGATAAATAGAAAACTAAAAAAGCCTAAATAGAGAAGTGTGCTGTATTTTGTTAATAAACATTAGCTTTTTTAGATGAGCCGACCTTATGGAGATTCATTTACATAAAGCAAAGTATTCTCTGTCTGGTTCTAGTGCAAATTTGGCTCTAAACAACAAATGAAATTCAGTGCAGCATCTACAATTAAATATTTGCTCTGCTACTTTTTGTACTCTAAGTTCTGTAATAACTGTTTTACAGATATGATGAAATCTGCTGCTTAAATAAGAAAGTGATGTCAGTCTTTGCTGCTTTTGATAATGTGAGAAAAAGATCAAGAAGTGATTTAAAGTCCTTTCTGGTCAAACAGCCTCCACCCACAGCTGACTGACTGTGTACAGAACGGTCACTTGTTTTAATCTGCACGAGATGTTTTAAAACTCAAACTCAATCTGACTTTTTATTTATCTGACAGAGTTAAAAAAAAAAAAGACTCATGATTAACCATAAAAGATTAAACGTAATGAACTGTAACATAATGTAATGTAACTGTTCCAGTTTTGTTCAGAAACATTAAACCTAACTGTGCAATTATGGTGAAGACAGACATTCATCAGCTCTGTTCATCTCTGTCCTATGTGTGTGTGCATGCATGTATGTGTGTGTGTGTTTGCATAACCCACTCAGCCACGATTTCATAACAGCGTTCATCTCGGACACTGTTGCCTACGTCCCACACAGTTGAATATTGATGGAGCTACAGGCCTGAATCGCATTAACTCTGCTTAGATTCCTCCAAATAAAACAATTAAATGCATTCCCAGAATGCACTGAGTGAAGCAAAACAATTGATAAACAAATCAACAAAGCTAAGTGTAAAGAATCAAAAAGAGAAATGGTTCGTGTGGTCGAGTTAGTTTTTTCTTTGAGTCAGCACTTTTAGTATTTCTCACAAGAGAAACAAATATTATTATTATTAATTCATATTCTAACTGATTTGAGGAACAAAAGTGTTTGAAATTATTGGGCAGCTGTCAGTGAGTCCTTGAGCAAGACACTGAACCCCATGTTGCTCCCCGATTTGCATATCGGGTTGTATGAATTGGTCAGTGTAAAACTAGTAGTGTAAAAGGGATTTGAGTGGTCTGAATGACGAGAAAAGTGCTATACAAATACAGGACATTTACCATTTCATTGGTTTAACTGTAACTTTAAGTTAGTGTGGTGTATACCATTAATGTATAGATTTTTTAAATCTTTTCATAGCTCATCTGGGTCAAGACAATCTTAAAATCATGAGAATTTGCTGTATTTTGTAAAATGCAGCACTCATGTTTTAGTCTTTTGGGTTTTTTTTTCTTGTTTTTCTTAACGCTACGGGGACGCCGTCATCGTCGACGATGCCAGGAACCTTGTTGTGTTTAATCGAACATAGCTTCCGAACCATAAAAGATAGAAACTTACTTTTTTCCCCTCTAAATTGGGAGAATCCAAGCTTTCAGACGGTAGTTCCGGCATCGCTCTAGTCCATTCACAAGGGATACAGTGTCGTGTGAAATTCGGTGTTCCAATCAGTGCCTTTGTCTTTTGCGCATGACGCGCGGTTGTCAAATTTAGTTTTTCTTATTCATTGATATTTAGTGTGGGTTTTTCTTGAATAAAGTGTGATATTCTAATTTTCGCCTAATTTTTTTTGTATTTTTTATTCTAATACTCTTTATTTCAAGCAAAGGAGCCTCATTTACACAGCAGTTTATGATATTTCAATTCAAAATAAAAAAAACAAGGTATAGGACATTATGGGGCATTGAAAGGTGGTGTTTTTAGTTTTAGTTCCTTGTGGATTGGTTGTGCTTTGACAAATACGGTAATGATTTGCACCTGAGGGGCGACATGACCCTAACCCTAACCTGCATCTAACATCTTCACAGCCTTCTTTCTTCATGCTGCACTCACTGTCCTTATTAACATCCTGTTTAGTTTTTTCTTTTACAAATTATCAAATACTCACGTATTCACCGGAAAGTGAACTTTTCAGATAACGATTGAACAGTGCTAATATCAGACTGCTGTTGTTTCACTCGAAATAATGCAATGATGAATCTCCGAGGCTTCATGTCACCCTCTTTTCCTTCTACAGTATGTCTGTCTTGGTTCTCTCTTGTTGACCTGGCTTTGTGCACATCTACGCAACAGAGGAAACACTAAATGCAGCGTTTGGTCCACTTCCTGTCACTGCTTTGATTTTGGGATTGAATCAGCTGGTGCATCATTTCAGAAAGCAACCAATAGGTCATGTGGACATTTTCAAAAGAGGACATGCTGTGTGTCTTTTAGCACTGCATAGCATGTTTACTTCATTGCTGACGACAACTGTGTGGGCTAACCGTCATGCTGTTGCCATGACATCTGGAGTTTAGAAAGAGATTGAACATGTTTGGTTGAAAAAAAAAGGTGGGAAGGCCTGTTGACGATGTGCAAATCATGCAGAATGAGCCACTTGAAGTTTAGATGAAGAAGAATCTTAGCAGATGGCTTAATGAAAACATATTCAGTCTAACAGCAGTATGTTCTTAGGTGACCAGTCTGATTTCTCCAGCTGATGACTGGCTGAGTGACACGTGTCAAAACACATTCCTGGTCTGTCATTGTCCAAGTTTTCTGCTGACCCCCAACAAAACCCTTTCATTCTGTCAGTAAATATTTTATTCTTGTTGAGAAAGATTTAGCTATGATGAAGAAAGTGTTGCATAAACACGTTTTTACGTGCTGAAGGAGGTGACACAGCTTGAGTAAAGCAAAACAAGAGAAACACCCACAGGAATAAAACTTTAGTGGTTTTAGAATAAGGAAGGAGTTGATTTCCTGTGTCACTGTTTATCTAATGTGTACACAGTGAGTACATCCCAGAGCAGCTTAAATGATCTTCTGCATAATAATTAAATTATAAAATGTTAAATGCACCACTGAGCTAAATATTGGTTTTCCATGTCATTAATCATTAGTGCATTTAATATAACACAACATTTTTCATCCGTCTTGCTCTGGTATATTACGGTTCATAAAATGAGAGGGCAATATGTTATCGCTTTGCTGTTAGAATATTATCCTACTATTAAAACAGAAATAATGTGTGTTGTATTTTTTACAGCAAAACTGGCGTTTGCACAGTTAAATGTCCTGAAATGAAGTTTCAGCTGATTCTGATCTCAGTGCTCGTCTTCATGCAGCCATCAGTCCTTTGCATTTTGTCCTGACCTTGCAAATAAAACAGAATGTTTTTTGTTTGAGCCTTGTGTTGAATCATTCTGAAGGTAACAATTGATGTTTAGCTGATTTCACATAATAAGAATTGTATTAACCTTGTTTTGTATCCCTGAAGTGCTGACGTTGTTTCCATCTTCTTGATGTTAGATAAGAAATAAACAGATTGCTCATGTGGTTTATTGTTCAGCACAGCAAACACAAACTATTCATATGTTCAACTGCGTATTTACTCAATCAACCTTCAGACTTGGCATGATGCTGATGCTCTGAGCTGTTTGTACCAGGAAGATTTAGCTGAGGGATTATAAGTAAAAGCCACTCAAACAGTTTAAGCCAAGCAGGCGCCAAGTCAACAAATACGTTATGCCAAGCATGTGAAACTAGATGAACTAGATTTTATTAATGCGTCAAACACACAGATCCTTGTGCACAGAGGGCAAAGATTATGGGTTGTTCCTTATTAATTAGCTTCTATTTTCTATTAAAAACCAAATGGGGGTAATAAACTATACATTAAACGACTCAATGGGAACTGGTGCCACTACTCATGTCAATTGGTTACACAACTGTCTGTTTTAATGAATTTATTGCTCACAATTAAATAAGTTAATCATCTGTTTAAATTCACTAGGATGGTCATATTTAAAAACAAGGAAGCTGTAACGTCAACAACTTCTTCATTCATCTCTCAGAAAAATAATTAATGAAAGTAGAGCTTTATGAATAGTAAAGTTATTAATTCAAACCAAAAACATGCTGCAAAAGAATTCCTAATCTGCACCGTCTACATGTGTCCTTCTATCTTTATGCTCACTAAAGCTGTTTAATGACATATAAAGTTATTTTTTGTGTGCGAGCGTGATTCCAAGGTCATGTTTACTTTAACTCAAGTTATGTTAGATGTCTAAAATGCAGTTTAAAGAATCTTGAGAACAGTAAAACCATGATATTCAGGAATAGCGCTATAACTGGTGGCAGCTTGTTGGAGTAGCTCTGTGACTTAGCTAGCATTTGCTAGCATTTTTTTTATTCTTTTTGAGTATTTCTTGATGGTTTTTTCTTCTGGAAATATTTTCTAAATACTTTTCTTCTGATTTGGGTGCTGTGCTGATTGAGTTTTTTGCTGGATTTGTCCCTTTTTTTTGCCACTTGTTATGATGCGTAACCATGGCAACAAGAGACTTGTTTACAAGTAAGAGCAGCTAACTGACATTTTTAAGGCTGAAATAATCCTCAAATTGAAAGTCTGGATCCCTGATGAGCTCAAAAGAAGAAGACGTGGATGCAGAGCAGGAGCAGAGTGAAGAGAGAGAAAGAGGAAGTTTAAAACTTCACTTCCATCAGTCATATTGACAAATATGAGATCTCTTTGCTAACAAAATGGATGAACTTGAAACTCTGTTGAAATGCAGCATCATGTGTTTCACTGAGACATGGCTAAAGGGACATATCCTGGACTCCAGTGTGTCTCTGTCTGGCTTTCAAACAATACGAGCAGACAGAGATTTGAAGAGGAGTTTGTCAGCTGATCACATCTGCAGTCATCTGTTGGGGAAGCAGCATCAGAGTATGTGACATGAGGAGGCTGAACAGATTGATAAGGAGGGCTGGTTCTGTCATGGAGACTGAACTGGAGTCTCTTAAGTTGATTGTCCAAAGGAGGATGAAGAACATGATGGAAAACCCTCATCATCCTCTTCAGAACACAGTAACTCAACAACAGAGTGTCT
Source organism: Pachypanchax playfairii (assembly GCA_006937955.1). Lineage (NCBI taxonomy): Eukaryota > Metazoa > Chordata > Actinopteri > Cyprinodontiformes > Aplocheilidae > Pachypanchax > Pachypanchax playfairii. The sequence goes on from SSNP01000065.1 coordinate 875,356, forward strand.
TCAGTCAGAAGATTCTTCATAATCCGCTGCAGCACAGACCGCTACAGGAGATCCTTCCTGTCCACACCTAGAACCCTCTACAGGAGATCCTTCCTGTCCACACCTAGAACCCTCTACAGGAGATCCTTCCTGTCCACACCTAGAACCCTCTACAGGAGATCCTTCCTGTCCACCTTCCTGTCCACACCTAGAACCCTCTACAGGAGATCCTTCCTGTCCACACCTAGAACCCTCTACAGGAGATCCTTCCTGTCCACAGCTAGAACCCTCTAGAGGAGATCCTTCCTGTCCAAAGCTAGAACTCTCTAGAGGAGATCCTTCCTGTCCACACCTAGAACCCTCTAGAGGAGATCCTTCCTGTCCACAGCTAGAACCCTCTAGAGGAGATCCTTCCTGTCCACACCTAGAACACTCTAGAGGAGATCCTTCCTGTCCACAGCTAGAACTCTCTATGGCGCCCTGAAAAAGAACTGAGCTACAACAACACTTGAATTTCCCTTCGGGGATTGATAAAGTATTTTTGATTTGATTTGATTTGATTTGATTTGATTTGATTTGATTTGATTTGATATTGAAAGCATCAAGCTGTATAACTCTATAATAATAATAATATTTTGCCTTGTAATATATCAGTCTTTTTAAAGCTAATAGCACTCTGACACTAAAATGCCTGCTGACATGTCAGCTCTGATTGGGCCTTTATACCCACAAGAAAAGTAGATTCAGAAAAACTTTCTTTGATCCTGCATGTGACTTGTGAAAAAGGAATTGTCATGAATGTACTTTATCACAGGCTTTGTAGGCTAATCCATCTTCGCTGTGGGGAATAAGATAAAAAGAGAAGGACATGCAAAAACCGAAACAGATCCAAGAAGTTCTGAGACGTGACAGGAAGAGTCAGACCAAATCAGTAAATGTAAATCATCGCTGCACCATTCGCAGGGACTTTAGAAGAATTAAATCTTCCGTATTCGGGACTCTCTCACCTTCAAGAATTTTTACCATTCTAATGGTTTCATTGTCATCATTTTTATGTTGCCTCTGATGACCTTCTTTCTGTTCAGTGACTCCAGGTTACTTTAATCAGTTTCTCATCCATTTATTTGATCACGCAGCCATTTTTATCTTCATTTCTCTGTCATTAACTTGTTTTTTTCCTCCTGTTTCTTGTGTCACTTCCTGTCTCTTTCCCTCCCCCTGCGGCGTTTTCAGCTTAAGTCTTTGCTCCATTTCCAATTTCCTGTTCTTCTTTTCACCCTCTTCTTTTTCTTCACTATTCTTCTCTCCTATGGTACCACAGATCTGCTCATACTGACAGGTCCCTGAAGTTCATTGGCAGCTCCATCGCAGACTCTTGTAAATCATTTTGTGGGTCACAGCTTTGACCTTGGTTAAAAAATGCTGCTAATGCAAGAGGTTTAAGGTGATATCATGACATTGAATCCACCACAGGTCTTATAAACTGAGTTCAAACTGCTGTAATCACAACCCTTAGAGGAAATGTTCAGTATCACACTTCATAACTAGTCTATCTATTGGTCTAGTCTCAGCTGGGACTCAAGACCTGATTTCCATATCACATGTCAATATTTTCACCACTTTCTCACTGCTGTCATTTTGTAATGATGTTGCACATCTCATGCATAAAAAGGTACAAATAAATGAGAGTTAGTGGAGAGTTTATTAGTTTACTTTGATTTAGTTGACAAACCTCTGTTGCTTTCACATTGGACCTGTAACATATTCATCCTGTAAACATCTTAACTCAGGTTTTAAAAACTCTATAAACGCAGAAGGTTTTTTTTCTTTTGCTGTCTTTTGCTGAATGTTACTGAACATTTAGGACACCTGCGTCACAAATCCAGGTTCAGCAGCGTTCAAGTGCCGTAACCACGGAGACTGTTTTCTACATCCTTCGAGATGAAAAAAAAGATTCTATGTTCTCATCAGTAAAGCTGGTAAAGCTGCAAGGTGGATGTAGGGATGAGAGAGAAGATGAAAGTAGGAGCCTGACTGAATAAAGGTGATTATCATTACTTTTTATTATTCTATACAGTGTTTGCAAATACAATCAATTTAGATTATCTTGATTTTTAACAAATCTTTTAAACAAATGAATTTTTAGATTAAACTATTTCAAATATTAAAACATCACACGGACTCCAAAACACCCAAAGCATGTTTAACTTAGATGTCTACAAACAAACCCTTATTTAGGACATTATTCTGACCAGAGACAGAATATTTATCTCTCAGACATGACACACAAATCAATACTGTAGCAACATACTGATAAATAACAGTAATAATTTGTATTATCCACACATAATTAAATATTCAGCATTATCGCCGTGTTAAAACAGTCACATCTAAAGCTCATTCACATGTCTGGTTGTAAAACCAAATCAAACTGGTTTATTGTCTTTGTATTTGTATTTAATGGCAAATATGATGCACCAATATTGACTCACATTCAGAGCTGCTATAGCAGCACTAAAAGCTTAGATGAATAATTGCATATTGACTGTATGGCACCTTTGAATATAGTAGACAGTCATTTCAGTTTTCCACAGTTATTTCACACAGTGATATTATTTTCTTTTGACAGCTGAGGGGAGTGATGGCTCTTGGACAAAACTGTCAGCATGGTTTAAGAACCATTTGACAATTTCCTGAAGAGAAAGTGTTGAAACAGGGTGATCAGGATGGGAGAGTTCTTCAGGATGTCTGACGCTCTTGTGAGGTGGAGATTTCTTGCAGATGTACAGTATGAGTTGTTGTGCCTTTGTGAGCTTTTGAGTTGTGGCAATTACTCTTTGCAGAGTTTGTTTTTTTGTCCACTGACAAAGTTTCCAAACCACACCAGGACACAAAATGTCACTTTCAATGGACTAAGGCCATAATTTGTATTTCTCTGGCTATATGTAAACGTACTGAGTGTTTATTACCCCTATCTGTCCCTCCTCTGCTCACCTGAGGGACTCCAGTTGCCTCTCAATCACTTCTGAGACATTATATTGGATAAAAACACTGCTGCTGAACAGTTGAACAGATGTGTAGCAGTTCCTATACCAGCTTTAGTTTTTTGACAATGTTGTGACATTGCCTGTCATCTGTTTTACCTGTGCTACACTCAGCATGCTATTGCTAACACCTGTCCCCGCCCTTCTATAAGAGGAGTCTTCACATTCACTCAGTGTAAGAAAATTACATATCTTACACTTAATTTAAAACGGTAAAGAAAATTTTCATCATCATTAAAAGTTTTCTCACATGTCTTTATCCCTCATGTCTCCATTATTTCCTGTCTTCCAGTTTATCTGATGGAAAGTTGTTGTTTTTTTCTTTTAATTAGATCTGTGTCCAAATTCACTTTCATTCTAACTTCATTCTCTCTAATGCTTTGTTTGGATCTATTTTTGTTCATTTATTCTCATGCTTTCAAGTCTTGTTACCATCCCATGTTTTTTGTTTAATGAATGCTTCTTTTCTAATTGCTTGCTGTTTGATTTGTTTGTTCCACAACCTACCAGCCTGTGCCTGACCTCTGGTTTAGAAAACATTTCCTGCAGGATTTTACCTCGCCTTGTCCTGTTTTTGGGTCATTTCTCTAGTCAAGATAAAACACACGCAGATAGAGCAGCTATGCTGAATTTGCACATTTAGATTTAGGCATAAAAACAAAACAGCTTTAAGACCTAAAAAGCTTTAAAAACATGGAGGACAACTGTGGTTTATGAACATGATGCAAGACCTTTGCAAAATGTGGTCTGGAATAAAGACATGCCCTACATCTGTCAGGTTAAGAATGCAGTTCTTCTGTCTGAGACTGTCATAGTGGGAGAGCAGGAATTTGTCTGCATAGTAACAAGGCCTGCCCAAGCAAGGGGAATAATGGTAAATGTGTGTGTCCCGTATGATCACTGTCTGGTACAGAGACTGCAGTCTGCAGGGGGTCTGTTCCTCTTGACTGGGCACAGAGATACAATGTAAACAACTCCTGCAATCAGCCAATCAGATGACACACTGTGGTGACCGCCCATGCCCTGGCAGTAACCCTGCCAACACGTACACCCCAGCACTTATAACCAAACCCAGTCAGAGTCTGTTAGACACACACTTCCAGGCAAACGTAAATTCACACATGTACATTAGAGCAGCAAGTGCTAGAGGACACACAGCAGATCCCTGACACCATCTGACCTCATTTCAGTGGAATAGTGTGTCTGAAGTGGGGGAGGCTACAGACAGACTTGCATTACTGATGGATCTGTATCTGGGGTCCCAGACAGCGTCTTAGTATGCGCGCATGTACACAATTGGAGAGATTTTTTTTGCACCCTGTATGATATGTAATATGAAAACCCCTTCACAGCCTGTTATGTTGTGTCCATGTCACAATTTTCATTCCTTTGAAAGGAAGCCATTTTAAAATCCTTCTGTGCACCACAAGATCCCACCAACCTCGCCTGTCCTCGTCTGCTGGAACAGGATGGAGGAGAAATGTGTCCAAAAACAAACTGAAAGACAAAGTGACTCATGATCAAACAGCAAAGGGAATGTTTGAGTCTGTAAGTTGTGTTAAAGAATGCGCTGAAAGATTGAAAAAGTAGTTTGATGCTAAAAAGACATGAAATAAATCTGTTAAATGTGTTTCCATTCTCTTTCTAATGAACAGACTATGTAGTTTATTTTTGTTTAGACATTTATATTCCTTGTTGGTTTATAACTGTGCCTGCAACATGATGTCATGGCAATGCACATAAACAGCTTGCATTTTTTGCATATTGTTTATCAGCGTATCACATTTTTAGCATGTCATTTAACGCCACTGAAAGAAGATAGATACAGTACAGGAAAAGGTTGACAAACATACCATAAATTTCAGTAAATTGCACAAAAAATTAAGAGTTACTGTATAAAATTAAAAACAAGATGTCATTAAATCACACATAACTGCATAGAGAGTGTATAACTCATGCAACAACTGCAGCCTGGCATGCAATCTGGTTGTTTGTCAAAAGTGTATTTTTGCAGGCTTGGATTTTTTTTTTTCATTTTACATTTACTCATGGAACAGCAGTGACATATTGATTTAGTGCTCCGATACATGCATGAACAACAACAAAGAAACAATACCTATGAGCCCCATAACAGCATACATGTATATAGGCATATAGACCGTAACCAATACATCTTCATAAACTGGACATGCCACTGTAAATTTCTGGAGCATATGGAATAGACTGATTGCCTCTTTGCCTTTACAATATTCATCCTGATGGAAATGACACTGGGTTAAAGGATAAATACACAGTCATAAGTATATGCTATGATTATGTTAGGTCAAGGATATTCTGTGTTCACCGTGATTTCTTTATGCTTTGTATTACAATAATGTTTATTTAGTCTCAGTTCAATGAAATAGCTTCAACTCACAAGTCTTAATAAACAAATTTGGCCTGTAGGTCTCCCAGCATCGGGAATTAAAAAACAGAAATCTCAACATGATGAGTTAAGAATATTCAAATCTTCTTGGACTCCAGACAGAAGATGAGCTAATAAAGGTACAAGTGCAGTCAAGCTAAAGATGGTATTGTTTCACACTCAGTGAATCCACAAAAACAGTCTGAGAGGCTGTGAGCCTCTTGGGGTATTGTGTGGGTAAATGTGGGTTCATCCATCTGTCCCATCATTCTGTTCCCCTCATCTCTTTCTCCTCCCCTGTTTTCATCCTTTCATCTGCAGGTGGGCCTACTCCAGCCCACTGCATGCATGCATTAGAGCAACCTTGGGATGCCCTTTAGTTTCTATAGCGGGGGAAGCTTTGCAACATTTATATTCAGCTCACTATAAAGACGCGGCTTCATCAAAGCGCCATTGATTTTGTTTCCTGCATTTATTACAATTAGAAGGAGGTTTTTTTCTTATCTACAACTTGCAAATTAATCTGGATGATAAGGATGGAAATACAGTAGAGGATGAATGAATGAAGTCATCTGTCTGTTGGTTTGGAGGGTTGAAAACAAGGCTCTTGTTATATGGGTATAAGCTTAGAGTTAGAACGTTACTCTTAATATATTGTTATTGTTGTAAAAAAAAAAAACTGTTTAAGTTCCAGCAGGCTTTTGTTTATCTTCTTGAAGCTATAAATTGGTATGGACATGTTGGCATAGAGGTTGTTTAACATTTGGTTGAGTTTTCAGGATTTTCTTTAAGCAAAAAAAAAAAAAAAAGAATGGTTTTATTGTTTTCAAGAATGCTATTCATTATGGTGTGTAACATAACTAATATTAATTTTCCAAAGAAACAGAAGGCATTAATTACACTGGAGCATTGTAGCAATGGGAAATGTCCCTTTGAGTCATTGGTGCATTGATTTGTGTTTTTAAAAAGATTTCTCTTTAGAGGAAAACAAAGCATCTTAAGATTTAGATGAATTCATCATTGCCTGCAGAAATCTACTCATTCGTTGCAATAATCATTTTAAATAAATGTTTTGACATTTGATTTCTAAAACAAATGCACATAAACCTTGAGGGGGGGGGGGTTGTTGGGGCAGAAAGATGGAGAGATTAGATGTGTGGAGAGATGGGGATCAAGCAGAGACAGATAAGTCGATACAGATCCAGTATCAACACACACTGTCACACTGATCTACACACACACATACAATGGATTTAAAAGGTGGTAGCCCAGTGGCCTTTGCCCTTTTAAGCTGAGCCATGATTATGTCTCCACCACACCAGGGAATGATCTAAGTTTGTGCTGTTAAATCAATTTAAAAATGAGAATTTAGTGTGTTTTTATTTAAAAAAAGAATAAAGGAAATGCCAAAGAAATAAAACAAAGGACAAATAAATCATAAAGGCTCCACAGGGGCTTCTGTCCCCCCTCACCCCCACCCCTCCAGCTTATCCGGTGTCTAGTCTTTCATTTAGCTCCTGGGCTGGGATTTGGAATAATCAATTACAATAGGAGTCCCCCACCACCTCCTCTTCATTCTCATCCTCCTCATCTCCCTCCATCCATCCTAGTATTTCAGCCTTCCAGACCAGATGATTGAATGTCAGTCTCTATTCATGTGTTCACGTCTGCATGAGAGTGGAATATAGAGACATCGTGACATTTCAGGTGCCCTTTGTGCCAGGGTTGCTGTGAGACGCCGATAAAAGACGCAACAAGCTCAGTCACAGATCAACCTTTCAGAGCTGGAGGAGGGGGATGAAAAAGAAAAGGGCTTCAAAAGCTTTTGGGGTATGAGGTACAAGGGTGCATGAGGGGGATATGATGATGGTAAAAATCAAGCATCGCTGGATTAGAGAAGACAATGACAGAACTGCGCCTGTGGTTTCCTGTGTAAAGTCAAGCAAACAGAACATTCATTTGAGCTTTTTAAAACAAAAACCTGTTACATGCAAGTTCATCATGAAACAAGGACATTTTCATTTCTGAGTGAAAATGAAATGCACCGTAAATGTCTGCATACATTTTACAGTATAGTTAACACTTTAGGCCAAAATATAGTTTTTAAAACTCATGAATATAAACAGAATATCCTAAGTAGTTAAATATGTTTTTAGTGACTTGAATACTCAATAATGTTATATGTTGTTTTCTATGTTCTATGAAACTTCCTGAGCTTCCTCAGTTAAATCAGTTGGACTAGAAACAAGCTGAACTAAAAGAACAAAGACCAAGTGGCTCATTTCCCCCAAATTGTTACCTTACAATAATAATAGGATAGTCAAAAACCCAGATGGGGATTCCGATCCCGTCCAAATTCTAATCAATCGGTTGTTTTGCCATTTGCAACCTTCCATCAAAATCTATTCAGAATATATTGAGTTATCTTGTTAACAAACAAACAACCCTATAAAAAGTAAATAAAGAAAAAAACTAATAAACACAACCTCCATATAAACCAACCTTTTGCACATGCTAGAAATCTTTAGGTAATGAAGGTGACAGAATTGAAAAGCCCTTTTTTTAAGAGACAGTAGTTTGGTTCACTTTCAAGGGCAACATCATTCAGTTTCCTTCCTTTAATTTATTTCTGTAAAAGAAAAGGGGAAAAATGTAGAAGTATCAGAAAGCTGTTGTGAAGCTAATACCTTAATCTGAAGTTTAAAGGACATATCCAACTCCTAAAACTTTAAGTAGTCTGTGACCCTGGATTATAGTGAAAAGGAGGATGGGCTCTGATAAAGCTCATGCTGTGTGTGTGTTTTTAACTTTAAATGTTATTACAATATATTTTTTGGCAGCATTTCTAAAAAAATGCATGAAATACATTATTTTATTAACCTGGAGGGAGGTTGGTCTCTAAACCACTGATGTTATCTCCATCTGCAGAGCGAAGTGTCAGTAAATCGAGTCAAGGTGTCGCAGAAAACAAGTTGGAAATGTCCACGAATTGAAGGGGGAATGGCAGCCTGATGCAACATGCTGCAATCTCAAAGCTGTCAGGCACATGCTTACAAAGATGTGTGTGTGTGTGTGTGTGTGTGTGTGTGTGTGTGTGTGTGTGTGTGTGTGTGTGTGTGTGTGTGTGCGTGTGTGCGTGTGTGCGTGTGTGCGTGTGTGCGTGTGTGCGTGTGTGCGTGTGTGCGTGTGTGCGCGTGTGCGCGTGTGTGCGTGTGTGGGTTTGTATTTCTGACCTCCTGGGGACCCGTTTCCTGACTTTTACTATCTTTCTGGAGTCCGAGGGTTCTTGTGGGGACCGAAGCCTGGTCCCCATGGGGGGGACTCCCCTTTTTAGGGTTAGGGGTTAGGTTTATAGGTATGGTGTGAATAGAGTTTTAGTTAGTCTTAGGGTTAGTTATAGATCAGTAATGGTTAAGGTTAGGAAAAGGGTTTGGGTTAGGTATAAATCTAGTTACTAAAATCAATGGAAGTCAATGGACGGTCCACATAAGGATAACAAAACACACTTGTATGTGTGTGTGTGTGTGGGTGTGTGTGTGTGTGTATGTGTGTGTGTGTGTGTTGAGATGCAGGTAGATATTAAAGATGGCAAGGAAATCCATTACTTCTCTGGAATAAGAGAGAGCTAGAAATAATCTAAGTCAGTACATTTTTATTGTGAAGGTAATTATTTAGGAGACCGTAAATACAGTAATTATTACAATTATACAGTTCTAGTATCTGTGGATGTCTGCCGTAGAAACACTAGCAATGTGTAAACAGGTCAGAATCAAAGATTGATGATGTCATATTATAGATGTAGATATGCATCTTTTTATAAAACACTTGCTCAAATGACAAATGTCTCAGGTCAGAAATTGTCACACAAGATCCTTTATATGTGGTGGGTTTTTAATTTTTGAAGGACATCAAGATTTGAACATTTTCAGTGTGTAATAGGAGCTTCATAATTCTTCTTACCAATACAATGGATTATAAATTGGATTTGGTGGAGGCATGACTCTTTAATCTCAAAACAACTCAGAATCGTCAACAATAACAATTATTTTATTTACAGAATCAGTGTCGAGTCTCTCCTATTGCTCGAATATCCAGTAAGTATCTACTGTCCCTGTGTTCAGCATTACGTAATTCCTTGACTGTTTTATTTGCTTATGTAAACAGAATCCTGCTGCTCTTTTGGTGACTCATTCCTGCTCAAACCTGCAATTCGTGGGTGGCTTCGTGTTGTTCTCTTACCTTGGATAACACTCTGGCAAATGCATCCATATGACTGTAACATGACGGGCACAAACAAGCAGACGTGCTTGGATACCCTTGACCTTTGACAGCTCTGTGTAATTGGTTTTTCAGGCAGAGATGCTAAACTGTGATTGGCTCAAGAGCCAAAAAAGATCGATTTGATTTCCCTTTTGAAAGTCATCACTTCACCCATAAGGCACATATTTCTGCTTTAATTTCCCAGCAGTTCAAACCTTTTCATGTCTGTCATCAAGCTGAGGGAGATGAACCCAGTCTCATGAAGAGAAGAAGCCATTATTGATGGAGCTGTATGGTGGGTGGAGGCCTTACTGTAGCAGATGGAAATTAGAAGCTTTTTCTAAAAGCAGCTTTGTAAACCTAAACAACCGGAGACACACCCTGTCAGGTAAGCTTTTCATGACAAAGCCTTCCAGGAGACCTTCAGGTGTCAGAAGGATTTAGGGCTGAAAAACCCGACACCCATTATTGATTGTAATGCTTCTTGTGATGTGCTTCCTCCCTGTGGGAAAAAGCAAGTTGATTGTTTTCTTCAGGTGTTTTTTTTCCCAATTCAACCAAGTAAAGATTGATTTGATTTGATTTGATACGTTGTTTGCATTAAATCATCGGATCAAGAAAAGTTGCAAAAAGTTTCAGATTAGAACATCTTTGTCAAACTACTGATACTCTCGACCTTCACATTGAAAGACATAAGTCAGCAGTTTGTTATCAGGCAAACAAACAAACAAACACAACAACAACTTTTAAACTCATTAAACCTCCTTAATTGTTGAATTTAGTTACTCAAAGCAATTCTCAGAAATTAGTTTTACATTTTAAAACACAAAAATGGAACATGGAATTTTACTAAAGTGGAGGAAAGTGCTAAATATTATATCTTGTTGTACAAGAAAATTATTCATCAGGGCTTTTAGACTTTCAGTTTCATCTAAAAATTTTACCACACAAGATTTTGACTTGTGTCCCATTAAAGTGACCATTTAAATATTATGATTTCACTGATTTGAACACTTATCATCTTACATGCTACAGATAAGCCTTTAAACTGTATTATTTTGGAGAGACCAGATCTTTGAACCAACACCTAGTCAGAGCTAAAAAAAAACAACAGGTTCATGCAAATGCTATTTCCTAAACTTCTACATCTGGGCTTTCTCTTTCATGTATAAGCAAATATTCACCCTCACAGTCAAGATGGAATAAAGGAGCTGTTGTCACTCTGTCATTGATCTTGGTAATTTTACATCACTCATTTCCACACCAGTGATGATGTCCGAAACAGCTGTAGCTGATGAAATACATCAACAGTAGGTGTAACTCTCCACTGATGATGCCACCTGAAGAACAAAGACTCCCGGTGATGAAAGGATGGTGACAAGAGCACCTGTTTCCTTGGTAATGGGAATGCATTAATACACATGCAAAAAGAAACCTCATTATCTAAACTTGTGAAAACATTTGATGAACATTAAACATACTTTTAACAATATTCCTCTTTTCTACTACAAATCTGGGATGATTAAGGCTGCAATTAATCAAATATCAATTAAAAACAGATTATTTTTGTTGTTGTCCTGCTGCTGTTTGAGCTAATTGTCCACATCATGATGTAGAAACAGAAGATAATGTCGTGTACCTGAAGTTTCTCAGTCAAATGAAAGGCATACAAGTTGAAAGGTCATAAACCTTTCACTAAAGAATTATCAGAGTCTGTCAGTTATTTACTGTGTACTTTAGACACAGAAGTAGACAGAGTTTATGTTAAACATTCACAGACTCTTATGCATTTTATATAATGTTTTGACAATGTTATCCAAACAGATCTATGAGAATCCTGGTTAATCATTAAATTATACTCAAAGGAATTTCTTAAAATCATATTTCAGAAAATGGGAACATTTGATGATGGGAACACTTCGATTACAAACATTGCCAGGATATTAAAAGATAAAATAACACAACTGAAAATGATTTAATGAAGATTACTCTTTAAGGATTTGTAGGCAATTTCTGAGAGCTATTGAGCCATGAAAAAAAAAAACATGAATCCATATTGAGATATTTATCTTTTCCTTTTTAGTAAAAGTAGAATATCTCCTAACCTTGTGCTTGGTGTAATGTTTGATTTTAACTTCCTACATATGTTTGTGCTGAAGGTTCACAGGTGCATTACAGATTTAAAGTACATAAAACCCGGTTTGGACATGTATTTGCACGTGCATTTGGTGTGTTTTAGGTGTGTTTGCTTCATCACTCTACTGATGCACTGAGCCCATATGGTTTTTAGGTCAGACAGCCCAGAAACACTCCATTAAATGGTAATATGGTAAACATGGTTACCTCTGTTTCCTTAACACTCCAGCAAGGATGGTGTGAAAACACACATAAGATGCAGCTCAGCTTTTGAATATATAAATTGGCCAGTTTGTGTGTGAGAGTGTGTGAGGTAATGAAGCATCCAGTGTGTGTGTGTGGGGGGGGGGCTTGTTTTTCTGACCTCCTGAGGACCAGTTTCCTGACTTTTACTATCTTTCTGGGGTCCGAGGGTTCTTGTGGGGACCGAAGCCTGGTCCCCATGAGGGGGACTCCCCTTTTTAGGGTTAGGGGTTAGGTTTATAGGTATGGTGTGAATAGAGTTTTAGTTAGTCTTAGGGTTAGTTATAGATCAGTAATGGTTAAGGTTAGTAAAAGGGTTTGGGTTAGGTATAAATCTAGTTACTAAAATCAATGGAAGTCAATGGACGGTCCCCATAAGGATACCAAAACACACTTGTGTGTTTGTGTGTGTGTGTGTGCGCTTCAGGCATATGGGCATGGAGACAACCATCAGCCAGCCTGGCTCATGTTGCTGCTAACTCTCGGTCACCTCCGGGAGAACAGCAGATGTCATATCAACATGGATGTAGACAGAGATAACACACACACACAAACAAGAGCATAAAAGTATGATGCAACGTATCAAAGTTCATGATGTCACTTTTACATAACCAAAAAGCCAAACCATGTATAGGTACTGATGTTCAAAGCCTTTATCTATTTGTTGCACATATTTTACAACATATAGCCAGTTAGCACATTTCACAGGTTTTCAGTAAAAGGGAAACATTAAAAACATATTCTAGACTTCTCAAAGCCTAATACAATAGAACTAAAAATAAGTGGAATTTTAAAATCCAGAATCTAGAAAGTAAAACTTAGAGTATTGTGACGTTTCTCATTCCCGTCATTAGATTGTATAGCATGTGAAACTGCTCCAAACAAGGTTGTCTACATATTTACATTAAAAAGGTCATTTTTGTTCAAATATATTACTGTCATTAGTTATAAATAAGTGTTTTACTCATATTTTTAAACATTTATCTTCAATGATGGAATAAATGCTATTTTAATTAAAAATCTATTTAAAGAGTTATTTAAAAATGCAGATCATCAGGATAGATAAAGGATAAGAAAAACGATTGTTTTTTGTTGTTGTTGTGGCTAAAGTTTACCATGAAGTTTTGAATAGTTGCATTGTAGACCTTCTGAAAATTCTCAAACTAGTCAAGTTGTGTAATGATGGAGTCGTGATAAAACTCATAAACATTTGGATTAGTTGAAAAAAAAATTACCCACAAAGAAAAAGTCCCACAAACCCACAAAGACCTACAAAGTCCAAATACTCATCCCTGGTGCACACCAGAGGTTAAAAATGTTTTTTAAAATGCTGCTTCAACAGAATCTGTAGATTGGAGAAAGAGAAAGTATAAGAGACAACCTCACTGTGGTGAGATTCTGACTGATTTTATAACACAGGAAAACAAAAAAAACAAGACTGAGTTTTGCAAACATTGCAAAGCTTTAACTTTCTTAACATTAGGCATCAGAGATAAGGATACAAATGCTATGCAACATTAAAATGACAAAATTTCTCTGGAGACCGTCGATCGTAAATGTGAACCTTCATAGACACAGAGGACCACTGTCACACAGGCCAAGATTCATGTTGTCACAACTATTGATTGTAAACAAACATATATTCATGTTATTATTATTATATAATATTGATTTTAAACAAACAAATCATAATCTGATGAGCTTGTACACTCTTATAATCACAATAAAATAATTTACATTAGAGTAAAGTTTATCTTTTTGTGCAAAACACTGAGAAGAAATAAGGACTCTAGTTTATAATTAGATCCTGAAATTTGATGTAATTAAATCTAAATTACTTATAAATGACCATAGATTAAAATAAGAGGTTGACAATGTTTGCTTTTTGCAATTTACTGGAAAGCACCTACTCAGCACCCACACAGAGTAAAGCTGCAAACACCCAGTAAGCCAAAGGAAGACAGACAATGGTTGTCTTTGTCTGTTTTTATGTTTCTGCCACAAGAAGAAACACAATGTGCAACATCCATGTTGAGCTGACAAAAAAAAACAAGCCTGTTCCTAAACGAATGCAGACAGAAAGTGGGTCGTCTCTCAGTGGGTATGAGGATGGCATCAGAAATATAAAACTATAATAAATAATGATGTCCTATTGGAATAATCAGCTATCTGCCACTGAAAACCCAGGCAGGAAGTACACTGTACATTGTTGTTTTCAGGGCATGAAACCTGCTTTTTTCTTTTTATAAGTTGTTCAAGTATTAATAAAGGACTAACAAGTAAGAGGTTGAGCTGCTGTCTCGTCTCTTGTCCTTCAGGCTATGTGCACTTCCATTATACAGACAAACATGCATGGGCTAATTATGCATATACAAACATTGACAACATTTTCTAACTTCATGTTCCTATTTGTCATCAACTGTTTGAATGTGTTGTTTACAACATGACCTGATGTCCTCAAAGCAGAAAAACAAGGTTAAAGTTGCAGCTCATGAAGACGATAGAAGGGCCAAAGGCAGAGCTTTATCTCAGAAGCCTCATTTATTTAGCGTTACTGAAAAACTACATCAAATTCATTTTTGACCTTTGCCAGTTAATCGCTTTCAGTTGTTCAGTCATGCACAAACACAAATGAAGACTTAGTATCCTGTATTTCCACCTGCCCCCTGTGGAACGCCCAGCGCTGTCTCCCTCTTCTGTTTCTTTGTGACATACTCATTCCCTTTGTTGTTTGTGCCAAGTGAATGTGCATGCTGGGAGTTCTTCAAGGCTTTCAGGGGAAAAAAAAGTACAGAGGTGGGCAGTGAGACACCTGCATGGCCCTTCCCATCCTCACTGGACTGAACAAGGCTTGAAATGCTTCTAAGCTGATCTGACATTAAACTGTGACTTGCATTTGAATGCAAAAATAATTAACTGGCTGGACGTACACAGAATAATCATTCACCATAATACTCATGCTCTGTTTAAAGCAGTACATAGACTTTCCTTTTTTGCACAACCCTAGAGTTAGCTTATCTTATTCTGATCCATCCCTTTAGTTATGCTGCTATAGGCTTAGACTGCTGTAGGACATACTGTCCATATGTCTTCATTCTCCTGTATTTACTCTCCTTACACTCCATGTTTATATTTATTATTTTTGCTGCTATTAACTTTATCTCTGTTTAACTATCCATCGACATGACGACTGACCCAGATCCATCTGTGTTTGTCTCTTCCTGTCAAAAGGAAGTAATTCCTTTCCACTGTCCCTGTTTAACGAAGCTCAGGATGGACGACTGTGTTGAACTGATGATTCAAACCAATCCGCTGGTTCCTTTGATAGGAAATGTCTTTTTTTTTTTTTTACCAAATAACATGATATTTCTGAACTGAACTGGCACTTTTTAAAAAAATGAATTGAAATGAAGTATTTTAATTTCCTGGCAATGAAAAGCATAAAAAAAACCTTTTGGATTTAATATGATGTATGAATATATTTTAGAAATAATCCCACAGGCAAACATTTTCCATTTTAAAACCTATTCCCCAAAAGCCAAACAACATCAAAAGAATACTCGTTTACGCAGACACAAATGTGTATAACTGGAATTAATTGATCTCTTGGACATTAGGTCTCTCCTAGTGGTAATTAAAAGGCTCTTTACTAGAGTCCTGAACAGAGGGCTGGCTACTATGGTTGAGTGGATTTGTGGAGAGATGGGGGTTGTCCAAATGTTGCCAGAGCCAAAAACCCCCTTGATAGTCCGCCTCCGGCCCAGCAACCCCACTCAGTGGCATTGCCAGAGCTGCACAGATGAACATTCGTCCAGTCTGCTGTGCCAGAGTCACCCCCGGTGTGACGGGTACATTAACTAATTGCTTAGCTCAGCTTACAGATCCCAACAGCATGAACATGGGGAGTCAAGAAGAAGAGTTGGACAGAAAGACTGAGGAAGTGACAGAAGCGATCCGAGAAATAAATAAATGCACAAAACGCAACAGACAGACAGACAGACAGACAGACAGAGAGACAGACAGACATGGAGCTTGTTTACATGGGCATGAATCCAACAGATTTAGGACAAAAGCCAGTAGTGGCAACACAATAGACTCTGAGACAGTGTGTGCGTGCATGTGTGCACATTATTCAGTGTTTAGCATTTTGAACAATGGGGTTGTAGGTAACTGGAGGACTGAGGGGATTATAGGTCAGACTAAAGAGAGAAAGAATTAGGATTGAGTAAAATAACAGAATTGGACAGGGAGGCTCTGATTTTTCAAGCCAAAAAACTTGAGACAGGTACAGACATGAGATAGACATGTAGAGACTAAGACAGACACTCTGACTGTTGCTTTAGGCACTTTTCTGGCTGAGCTTTAGATGTGTACATCCATATCTGCTCTAGTAACTTTGTGAAGGTGCCCAAAACCCTCCCCCGAGTCCCCTGCAGCTGCTTCTCCACTTTTTTTCTCCAATGTAACACACGAAAGACACCTACAAAGTGAATCGACTAAACAAGTGTATGTTTTGTTGCCAGCAGTTACGCAGACAAACAACTCTGAGGGTTGCAAAGGCTCTTTGAAAAACTTTTACTTGGTATTTACGGAAATAAAAAGAATGCTTTTGGAGTGTGTGTTTGTAGCAGAAGACATTTTCCAAAAACATAAAAACATTGATGTGTGTGTGTGTAACTATAAATGTTCACCTTTCGACCCAAAAAAAAAAATCCCCAGACTTTCAGAGTACATCTAATATTGAGCCCCATTAGTGACAGTGTTCTCATCTGCTAGTGATCCTGCCATCCCTCACTGGCTTGTTATTTCAGCCTCAGGAGGCTCCAGGTGGCGTCATCTCCATTCATGGACCAATAATGACCCCTCAGTGTGTCTGAGAAGCATGTCACCCTCAGGAAGACAGAGGTGGATGGCTTTGGAGGCTGTTTCTTTGCCGGTAATTGTGCGGCTCTTTTCAATGAAAGCCAACTGCTTCATGCCCTTGTGAGTGATGGTCACTGTAGTGCTCCAGTTTAGACTGATAGAAATGCAGGTTTTTTTTTCACTTCCAATAAGTCGCCTTCAGTTTGCTTGTGCGTAAATTTGTTCTCTGATTGACAAGCGAGAGGATTTGAGTTGTCACAGCCATACAGAGCATCACAAATGGCTTGTGTTCAGCTTGTGGATATTTAGGGAGGCGTACCATGTGTATGTCTAATCCTCTCACACCATGTCTTTCTGTGTGTGTCTGTGGGGATTGTGTTGTGTACTTCCTTCAATTCTTTTTGGTGATTGGGTTTTCCTGCAATAGCTCGAGAACAGGACAAGGTCACATAACCACTGAGACACACACACAGGCCTGGAAAGGCACACAAACCTTTTTTTGAATCCTCTTTTTACAAGTAGTGTGCACCTGTTCAGCTGCATCTGCATTCTAACCCTTTAATTTGTTAGTGATGCATCTGTTTGGCAGTCCTGACATGGTACACAAAGAGGCTCCATATGTTAGACTTACGTGTGTACCTCTTTTAGCTTATATTCTGACTTTTGATTGACTCTTCTGTTCAGTCACCGACCAGTTTTTACTT
Organism: Pachypanchax playfairii; assembly: GCA_006937955.1. Taxonomy (NCBI): domain Eukaryota; kingdom Metazoa; phylum Chordata; class Actinopteri; order Cyprinodontiformes; family Aplocheilidae; genus Pachypanchax; species Pachypanchax playfairii. Next base: position 892,989 of record SSNP01000065.1, read on the forward strand.
TTATTTTTAGAGATTTTACACCTGTTCAGGGAAATATAAATGTTTCAGCAGCTCAGCTTAACTGTAAAGTTTAAAAAAAGTCAATATTCACATTAAGGGTTTTAAAAGGGTTTAGAAATGTTCTGTACTATTATCCATGGAGAATAAGCTGAAGCTGTAGCTCGGCTGCACTCTTACCAATAGAAGACTTCACTTACGTAGAAATGATGATAAGAGAGAGCAATTTTCTTTCCTCCCCTTCATTCCACTCGATAAACAAGAAGAAAGCAACTTTCCATGACCTCAGTGATTAATTAGGCTTCTTGCTTTTTCATCATTCTGACTTTTTTGCGGCTTCATCTGCACTGATGCACTTTTCTTCTTCTTTGAAACTGAACTGTAATGACAGATAATCAGCCATGGGGGTTAGGAAAGAAAAGAAAAATACAGTGGGTGAAGAAAATAGAGCAAGATAAATAACGTTGGTCAACAGGTGATGTGTCATAACAAAGTAATGATTTCATGAATATGCTGAGTGGATGGAGTAGAAATACCACTGAATTACTGGGTCACTAAAAGCACACAAAACCATCATTAACAGCTGATTATGGAGTGGTGAGTTTGATTACAGAGGAAGGAGGAGGAGGATTTTACGTATGTTTGTTAAATCCAACTGTTTCCATGCGGTGAGGTCACAGCAGCTTCCCTCACATACAGGAAACGTCTCTCGTTTGCAGAAACAGATACACACAGACACGTCTTCTCTTTCTTGTCCTTGGGGTTATTTTCCTTTTTTTCATCGTAGGTAGGGCCTGGCTTGGCTGTCGGGTTTGATTTTTTGTCCTCGTATGGAACTGACAGTTAAACTGGTTTCAGAACTTCTCAGATAATCTGGTCTTTATTCTCTAGAGGATAAAATATAGACTTAAGATAAATAAGATTTCTTTTAATGCAGCACAAATATCCTGAAGCCAGAGAAGGTGGTACTAGGAGAGCTGCTGACATGTAATATCATATCCCTTATAGGGGTGAAATGTAAAAACAGACATACTAATTATATTTAAATAACTGTCTAGAGTGACATGTAGTGAGTTGACATTTAGTTTGTTGTTATGACACAATAATAAAGGTGTAAGTTTACTCCCACGACAGTAATTCTAAAGTTCTTTTTCCTTCAGTATCAGCAAAAACTGTTTTCCAACTGAAGGTTCATATAGAGGAACAGAATAATCTTGATTTTCCCTGAGTTTATCTTTGTTTCACCACTGAACACCTGCTCAAGTAAAATGGGTTCAGCTTACATCTTGCTGTTGCATTCACAGTCTCACGCTACAAGATGTAGCAGATGTAGCATTATGTGTAAGCAGTCAACCACTCAGTCTGAAAACACACATATACAGTTAGGTCATGATGTGTGAACAGCTGTTCGTTCAGTTATTTTGGAAATTAGAGATGCTGACACTTTAAATACCCAATTTTTACACAGCAAACACACTAGATATCAATGCAAGAATATTAAAGATTTTTACCCACTCCTTTTAAACTCTAATTGTGATGTGCTTCAACATGTTGAACAGTTTCCTGATTTTTCCTGATTTTACTCAGATGTTGAAAAAAAGTCTCTTCAAGTAACAAGTAACGTCCGCTGAAGTAACATACAGATATGTTCTCCTCATGTAAGTCAAGTCAAGTTTATTTATAGAGCACTTTAACATACAGCATGACAGCTGACCAAAGTGCTGTACAGCAAATCAAGAAATAAAGTGAAATAGAAAATACAACAACAAACAAAGAATAAAACTAGGACAAACATAGTTTGTTCCATAAAGTAGGACCTAGAAATAAAAAAGCCCGTTCACCATCGGATTTATAATTTATAGCGAATGTAAAGTACATAATGTAAAGTACATGTGAAGTAAGTACATGTAAAGGTAAATTACATAAACATACATTTTGCCTTCTTTAAGTACTTCATTGACATAATGTGTGTGTTGGAAATATAAAAATCTGATTTCTAATTTCACTTCCTTCATCTCAGTGAATGACTCAAACTCACATGGTAGTTTTTTTTATTCTACAGCTTCAGCTTTAAGGTCAAAGGTCATGTATAAAGAAAAAAAACCCTAATGGGTCTCAGCTTGGAGAGAAGTGAATCCTTTATGAGTAAAATGAACAATCTGCTGTCTTCTCATTAAATGGTCCTGAAAGAGTTACATTGACCTTTTCACAGCACATGTAGGAAACACATGATTGCTAACAGATGCAACAGTATTGCACATTTTTACAAAAACGCAAGTTAACTTTCTTTGTGACATGTTGGGAGCTTTGTTGTCTGTGAGGAGAGATGTTTTTTTTCATCTGAGCCACATATGCAGATATAGTACTTTCTTCAAACGTGTCTGACGCGGCTGAGGCCTAAAGGAGAGAACAAACTGATGAAAGCAGGATCTGTGGGAGACGGATGAGGAATGAAAGGAAGGAGACTGAAAGCTCAACCACTACAACAGCTGAGGTTGTTTGTGGAATCTGGAGAAATAGGAGACGGGATCAGCTTTCCAAACATGGGTGGGTTTGGACAACAGGTGATCACAATGAGTATTTCTGCTATCCACCGTTTTTCTCAGACTCCCCTTTTCCTCCACTCTGCTGCTGGGTTTAGGTTTCTTATCAGATCTGAACATCATAGGAAAATTAAGAAAACAGTTGAGGAGAAGGGAACAAACAGAAGGATGAATCCATGAGTTCAGAAAATGTGGTTTTAAAATCAAATCCTAAAAAAAACACAAAATTGAGACCGTATAGAGTGAAATGGGGAGGTAAAGGGACAGCTGAAGTTTGAAGGGGAGTGGGGGTTGTTGTTGACATGCAAGATGGGTGTCAATGCGTCATTGTCTGCCCCATCTGTCTGGCTTTATCTATACTTGCCATCCCCCTCGGCTTCACCATCTCTGCCTCTCAAACTCGCCTCCCCCCTCCTCCTTCCTACAAACTCACACCCTCCTTTGTGCTGTGGTCAGTTCTTCTCAGCAGGCTGGCAGACGACCAGGAAGCTTCCACCCACAGCAACTGGTGGCATTGTTCAGACGCACAGCATACTGTATATGAGAACAGCTGTTTGCTTTGGTACAGCGTTCACCCAGACTGTGACATCTGCTGACGCTCGAGCAAAACCATAAATAATCAGGTATAATTTATGCTGAAAGTCAGCGATTCTGATCATTTATTAATCAGCAAATGTCCGAATTAGAATGCTTTTAAAATAAAAGACCAAACAGCCAGTGGTTTGATCATTTAGTGGCATGTGAGCACTTCTTAATAAATAAAACCATGGAGTGGATACCTCAACAGATTTGTTCAAAGCTGGAAAATCACAGAAGCCTTGATAGTTGTAAATCCCCGAGAGAAAGACGTGCATGCATTCACATCAAACACATCAAACGTAAGACTTGGCACATACTGCTTCTCCTTTACTCACCCAAGCTTATTGTGAAACATGCAAGGCATTAAACATTTGCAGACAGTCACATTGTCTGTGTTCCTGAGAGACAGGGACAAATGTTTTTGTTCTGCATCCCAGAGCAACAATGCTCCTTCACGTCAGCCAGTTCTTTAGTCATATTCCTTGTAAAAACAATAATAAAAAAATAAACTTTGACTTTGAAAACCAAACTTGAAATTACCCACAGGTCTCCGTTTTGGTGCCTTTCACTGTTTAAAAACAAGCTTGAAGCTTTTAAAAAACATTTCTCTTTCTAAATAGGTTTAAATTTGATTTATTGCACTGCATTTTTTTGCATACGGTAACACGGTTTTATGAGTTTTTTTTTTTTATTTTGCACAACCACAAAGATGACGACACTCTCCTGGGGCTAGTTTTGTGTGTGAGTGGCTTTGAGAAAGTAATTAAATGTACACATAAAAAAAAAAAATCACACCAATTTTGCAAACTAAGATGTCGTATCACATGATTAATAAGGGCTCATTGTCAGAATCAGTCAGACAGTTTTTAAAGCCTCCACCCCACAACACTAAATCTGCCCTGATTGGTTAAAAACTGAGGGATGCTCATATTTTCAAGGATTTATTCTAGCCAAGCTGACACCAGATGGTAGTTGAGAAACACTGTGGAGCCCACTGATTGGTTATCACCTGTAGATGTGAGCAAACAGCAGCAACGGGAGCATCTGCACAGACGTCTCTGTTTTTATAATGTTGTTTCAATGTCTGGTGCAAAATTTACAGTCTACCCGACAGCTCATCTATAAATGTGGATGGCAAATTCCATATATGAATGATACTTACAGGAGGATGTTTATCAACTTAGAGTATAGATTTATAGACCAGGGGTGAGATCTGGAGCTTGGAGTCAGCGAGTTAAAGACATTTCAAAGCTGGTTTGAACTCTTTCAGTGCAACAAACTCTCTTTATGCAACACACTTTGAGTCACTTTGAAAAAACACACAAACACAAGAAAGTTAAATTGATAAACAGCTAATCTTTTCAACTTTCAGGGGACACTGTCTGAAGATGAAGAGAGAAACTACACGGTCCCATAAACAAAAATAGGATTCACTAGAGATTTTGCTCGAGGTAGCTGGTCGAGATGAACTTTAACTACATATCTAGCCAAAAAAGGAAAAGGGGAAAAAAAAAAAGAACAAATGATTACCTTTTGTATCCAAAAACATTTCCTTTCTCATATAAGGAAGGAAATGTTTTTGATACAAATGTCAAAGCTCAACAGATGCAAAATAATCTGAGATTAAAAGCTTTCAGTTTGCATATTTGCAAAGAATGTTGGCACGCCAAATGGAAACTTGCAAATAAACAACTCTAAGCAGAATACAAATGAACCGAAGGACCATTGTTCTGATGAGCAAATAATTAAGAAAATGTATTGTTGTGTTGCCTGGAAACTTTCTCCAGGTTCATTTTTGATTTAGACATTTTTCACTTCAGTCACTTTAAATTTCACATCCTATTATCAGTCCACTCGTTAGTATTTCACAAGTAGCTCGTTAATAATGGAGCTCATAGATTTGAGAATATAGATCTTGATTTTTAGCAGAATGAACTATGAATGTGCACATTATTTGCTGACATAATAATGAATGTGTTGGATAATTATATGTCACTCACACAGATTCCCCCCTCAATTAAGAACTAATAAGAAACATATCTAGGAACACACATACAAAACATATTTATTATAGACACCATCTGACATACACTCAGCTAATACTCAAAAGAGTCTTTCCTCCCATCCTATAATTAAATGGAATCAGTAAGTAGGCCATCTTTATGAACCCACAGTCGCAGACTGCGTTTAGGTTCCACCATGCCAAAACTTTCCGTTTGAATATCTGAAAGAAAACAGAAACTTTAGAAACTATGAACTGACAGAAGTTCAGTTAAGACATTTGTGGAAACAAACAAGATCTTAACATCTGAATGCATGTCAATGGTGATGACTTTCAGATAGTCACTGTATTTCAATGAAAATGTCATTATCAGATCACTGAATGCATATTTGGGATGTGATAAAGTGAGTTATGTCAGAAACTAAAAAGTTTCTAAGAGAGTCTAAAAGTCAAAAATGTCAATAAAACAGCAAAGAATTCACTTTTTTTTGTAAACATCAGCAGAACTGTGTTTTTTGCAAAAATGCTGTTGTCTTGTTCACTGAATCACTCTCTTGTTCAAAAACAAACCCAGCTGTGAGAACTGAGAATCAAAAATCTGTGGGGGGGGGGGGGGGGGGGGGGGGGGTGAGAAAGAGAAAGGAGAAACTACTTTACAAACAGACTGAGGAAGAGACATTAAAAAGATTAGAAAAGAAGAAGAGACTGCATGAAGGGGAACAGATGTTTTCCTCATGAGAGGTATTAGAAACTGGATCTCTCTGCCCACACACTCTCATCATGAGCGTTTATGTTCACTGTGATCCAGCCAGTTGAGCACACTTGGGAGTGCAGTGACGTACAATGACTGTTTCAAATCTGCACATATACTGTAATTTGAACATATGGCTAAATTAACAATGTTTTTCAGAGTTTTATGTGCAAACCTCGGACTGGTTTTTCAGGATGAATGATGTGGGCCTGCTGGTACCTGTGTGCATATGCTTGTCTACGTGTACCTTCAACATGCGCTCGTCTCAAGTCTTTGTTTACAATTTAAGCAAGTATGGTTTCCAACTTTGCTGCGTGCCCGTGTGAGGATAAGAACATGGGCGTACTGTACACGCCTTTTCCCCTCCGGTACAAGTGGGTCAATAGAGAGCGTACTGCAGGCTGGAATGTGTGGCACAGCTCCAACCCATTCCAACACTTCTGAATGCAAGCAGAGGTGCTGAGGTCCACACAACCCCCACCTTCACACCCCAACAGATGCAGCTAGTGTGTCTGAATTTCCTTGTCAGTGACTCACTTCATATTTTAAGTCTTGTCACTTACTGTTCCTTCTGGAAGGATCTACTAGCAACTACTCCCCTACTATGAGTTTACTAAGAGTACTACAGTTTGAAAAAAAAACAAACAAATGCATTAGTTTTTGGTACAGTATCAAGTAAGCTGAGACCGACTCGGATCATCTTTTGAGCTTTTTTAAAGCGTCTCAGTGGTCTTTAAATTATGATTATGGTGTTTTTAACCAAAATCACAAAACCTTTGCCATTTTCTAGGATGTAGTTTCTGCATATGCTGCAGTAGCTCATTAGTGATTTGCCTCTGTGCTCTGGGCAGAACCATTGGCGTGGAGGATCCCCGCACTGTTACTGAGAGCTCTCTGTTTATGCTAGCACTACTGCTAGTTTACAGCTAGCTTACAGGTAGCAGATCAGGAGCTAATGCCCCGCCCCATGCCTTTTCTATGTCACAAAACAAGCCTTTTTTAAACTGCATTTTTTTCGTCTGCTATTGATTCACAGTGATTTGAATGCAAAAATACTCAGAAAAGCAATTTTGAGCTTAATTTTCTTAAGATACATCCTCTAGCATCAAAAAATATCGCAAGAACATGTTAGCAACACAAAAAACGGATTTTCAACAGAGTGGGTCTTTAAAATGTACCTCTTGTATATGCATGTCTGAACCTTTCATATTATTGAAAATTGTACAAAGACAAAAAAAATGACAAATGTTAAAGCAAATGATGAATTTCAAAGTTAGAGAATAATTGATAAAACATTCAAAGACAATTCAAAACAAAAGACTGAAAAAATGGTTCATGCTGAAACACTGCTTGTAGTTGTAAAACTTGCAGGTGAAAAAAAAATACATTTGTGTTTTTTTCTGTAAAACAAAAAAATATTAAATTATTCTTGAAATATGAAAGGAATCTTTAAAAAACAAGGGAGAAAACTAAAAATAAATAAAATAAGCTCTAAATGGTGCTGCATTGAAAAACAAAGAGAGAAAACAAGCATAGACTCAAGATGATTGGGGGAAAAAAAAAAGACATTATCAGAAAAAGTAGTTCTTCTGTCACTGAGCCTAAACACATTCAAGATAAATAGTTGCTGGTAATAAACTGTTCTGTGATCTGATTATGAAATACTTACATTTTTTGTTAAAATCACAGATTTATCTCCAGGTTGAAGGAAAAATAAGACAAAAAAGTAAACGGCTCATTAGAACAGTTCAAAGTCAGTATTTATGATTCTATGAGTGTAGAGGAGGAGCTTCTCTGTTTATAAACATCAATAATGCCATATATATATATATATATATATATATATATATATAACTTACAGGTTTTGGAATAATTAGACAGCCTGTTTATGTTCTATATTACTATTTATTGCACAAAAAATAGACTCCCAGCTATATTCTTTAAACAATCCTATTTGTGTTTTAGAAATGTTTGAATTAAGATGCTGAACCAATTCATTAAGATCAAAGTAAAAAATATTAACAGATGCTGAGCTCCAACCTGTATGTAAAAATAAATCTGTAGAATCTTTGTTATTTATCCAGTTACAGGTTATCTATCTTACATGCTGCAGTGCCATAAGGGTAATGAGTAACTTATTAGCTTCACAGGAAAATTAGTCTGCTACAGTTACTCATTAAGCTACCAGCATAATGTAGGTCATGGTTGTTTTTGAATGTTAAATGTTATTCTGACACAGTGTCATTCAGTGTCAGTGTCATGCAGCTGATTTAGCCTGAGTTTCACTGAGAATCATAAACTTGCTCTTTATAAATCTCATTATTATTGACAGTTGTTCTGAAACACACAGTTTAAAGTTTGGTCGTAAAATGATTCATGATCGGGATCAAATGTGAAACATAATGTTCTATCTGTGTGTAAAAATGTTGGTAGGCCATAAATATATTTTGACCAGACAGGTTTGATAAGCTCAATGATATTTTGTTGTTACTGCTGCGAGTGTGCATGTGTGTGTTTACGAGCCTCTGCGCGTAATTGCAAGATTTATGCACATCTACGTTTTGTTCCTCTTTTTACTCGGGTACAGTCTGTTCCGCACACTCACGCCTGTGTTTTCTTTAACACGTGGATTGGTTTCGTCTTGGCTGTGGGTGTTTTGAAGCTGTTTGACTAAAGTATGTGTTCTCACAGCTGTCTTCATAGAAAAGAGGAAGAGAAGAAACGGTTCTTCCTGTCAGCTGTCTTCTATCGTCTTTCTAAAGTATATTTCCACTCATTTAAAGTCTTTTATTATCTTCTAAAAGATTTTTTCACCAACTCTGAAAAACATTTTTCTTTATTCAAACAATGATTTGTCCTTTCTGTGCTCCACGTTTCCATTTAGATTTGTTTCTGCATCTAATGCCTAATTTATCACAATCCCTGTTTTAATTTCCTTTAAAACATATTTATTTCCTGGTATTGACTCTTGTTAGCAAGTGACATCTTTCCATCATGGTAAACAGGAAACAGCTGAGGTTGTGTTCTTTCTCATTTTCTTCCTGTCAGTTTCTCTGAAAACGTAACCAAGCCACCTGAATCAAAACCCAACATCTCCACCAGTCAGACACAGCAACACATAGCATGCGGTTCGAGGTTAGCAAGCTGTTTTGTGTTTACAAGCATCAGGCTCTTTAAATGAACATCTGAGTTTGAGTAAAGAACACTGTTTTTTTTTACCTTTTATACCACTGATCATTTCCAGATGGCCTTTATATACAGAACAATGCAAACAAACATCTAAATTTCAACCTTCTGAAAATCGATCTGGAGTCTGTGATGCAATAACAGCTTGATGTCAAAAACAGTTTTAGAGAAGGGCATGATTTTAGGATGTGATCCTTGTGAAATGACTGTCATAACAACTGGGGATTTTCTCCTCCAGTCAGCAGAAAGCTGAAGGCAACTGATGCAAGTGACCTTCAGTCCAAGCCAGTGTGTTTGTATGTGTGTTTTTATTGACTCACTGTACCTGCTGTGACTGTCTATATATGAATGAACTGTCTACACCATATAGAGTACACAATGGATTGAGAAAGATTTGTTTATATCTAAAGTTCAGACTAAATACATCTACTTCTGCATGTGTGTGTTTGAATGTGAGGGTACTTGCACCTATGTGTGTGGATATGAGTGTGTGTGGCCAGACCTCATTGGGCCTCTCGCTGAGCCCCAAGGCCAGACTATATTTAGGTGGCTGGTTTTCTTTTTCTCTCTCCCTCTGAGTGGTTAAAAGTGTTGCCTACTGATTGAGGAGAGGCTGGCCACAGGAATATGCTGCCTCCGTGTCTCGCCACCGACCTTAGGATAACCATATGTGGAAAACTACAAACGGATGAAGACATCAGCAGTGTTTAGGACGTTAGCTTATCATAAAGAGGCAGAGCACACTGGAATCACTGCTGGTGGCCGGAAACATTATATTTAAATTTACAAACAAAAACTTGATGTATTCCCACTTTATGTAAAATACAAACATTTTGGCAGAGTCACAAATGCCTTTTAGACATAATCAAGGTGTCCTTTTGGAATTAGTATGTCAATATCATCAATGAGAACAAATGCCTAATAAAATCAGCAAAAATAGGAAGAATTCAGTAGCTAGTTTATGGCACTTTAGATTTACATGTATAAACAATTAGCTGACTTTAGAAAGTACAACTGTTTAGGTATAGGCAATAAAAATATGCAGTTAGGTTTATGAAAAGGTCAAAGTTTGTCCTAAAATTGTCCTTTTTTAAATCCCTAACTGAATTTTTTAAAGCAGCTAGTTTACAAACCCTCATCAAGTCCCTCTTTTCAGTATGTGCAACAAGGAATATTGAGATTTTATCTCTGAACTTTTCTTCTTGTGGAGTTTTATTCACTTTAATGAACTTTAAGACAACTGTTGCCTGCAAAAGGAGACACCCCCCCCCCATCACGAGTCCCACTGAAGCCCTTCACCTTATCCCAGTAAGGCATGATGCTAGTATATCAAGAATTCTTCTGCTGTCAGTGTTAGATGACTGGTGACATTGCAACCTGAAGGGAGACGGTTTAAAAATATACTAAAGGCAAGGTGGTGGGAAGGCGTTGAATGACAGAGCAGATATAAGAGGAATCTGAACCGAAAGAAAGTGCTTGACGTGTTTTAATTGAAATGAAGAAGGAGATAGAGGCTGACTGTAAACTGAGAAGAGATCCAGGTGAAATCAAAGCCTTCCGTTGACCTTTTTCTCTCTGTTGCTATATATAGACTTTACACAGCAAATGTGAACGTGTCCCCAGTGAATCAGCTCCTTGGGTCATCCTGTTGCATGGATCTCAGATACTGTTGTCTGGGGACATTTTTTCCCTGGTATGGCCTCCTCTGGCAAACTGATTCTCAGTCAGTCATTTTACCCACTTGTTCCTATTAAGGGTCATGGGGAACTGGCATCCATATCCACCTTGTACACACTGGACAGGTCTTGGCGAGGGGCCTAAATAAATCAAATTCAGAAGCCTTAATGAAGATTGCGAGTGCAAGGGTCCAAGTTGTCTCACACAGACTGGAAATACAGGGAAATGGAACATCCCACCATCACTAGTGGGAAAAGAACTGAGTATTATTTGCACAAACACACAATGCAGCAGTTCAGAGTATCCAGCCTTCTCAGTCACCGGTTGGAGCTCTAGAAGATGACCCATCTAGGGACTCAAAGGTCCTACTAGGGGACCCAAACAGCCATGTAGGCAATGATGGTGACTTAAAGGGGTGTGACTGGGAGGAAAGGCCTGAACCTGAATGTTTTGTTGTTGAAATTCTGTTTTAATCATGGTTTGTACTTAACAAATACCATGTCTGAGCCTATGGATATCCCAAGTCCATAACACCTCATACATCGCTGGTCAGCTGTTCAAATGCTGCTTTTTGTAAATGTTTGGATATTTTAGATTTCTTTGCACTTAAAGAGGCCATTCCATGAAAAAAAATTTTTTTCAAATGTTTCTGTTGAATATTTTAGCTCCACAGGTGTTCTTACCTTCATAGTTGGTGTGAAAACAGGTCAACAACTTCTCTTTCAGTTTAAATCTCTCAAACTACGCAGGTGGTGATAAAACCCAAGTTCTCCCGAGTTCGAACGGCCTGTATCTGTTTCATCACAACTCCTTTGTTTGTTAGTATTCATCAGGTCCCGCAGTTGAAACCACGCCTAGCATGCTGCTGGCTAAAAGCTGTTAGCATAAGATGTAACAAACTAGAAGAGACTACGTTTGCTGTTGCCATGTGCAGTGGGGCAGGAAACACTATACCTTGCCTGGCTAGTTTTTAGCCAGTCTGAGTCCAGCAAATTTAAACATCATAATATAATGAATATTAATGAGTTGCTGCTGAAGCCTTACAAAACCAGCCGAATCTTGACGCAGATAGATTGAAAGGTCTGTTAATCAGTGTTTCCTAACATTTTTTAGATATAATATGTTTCATTTTACAGGTCAATGCTTCAGAAATAACCACAATGTCATGAAATTTGTGTGAAATGGCCTCTTTAAGACCACATTAGACTCTGATGTGTTATTTCACAAAACATACTTTGTGTTAAAAAGCATAATATCCACCTGAGGAGACATACAAAAATCTTTTTGAAAAGGTTGTTTAAAAAATGAAAACGTTATAATTCATTCATGAAAGGGTTACATTTGTGTTTATGTCATCTCTGTAAAAAAGTGTAACAGATATGCTTACAGGCACATGACTAAAACCTCTTGTGTTTGTACATATGGTCAGGTATTTACACCTAAACAGACCGTGTTAGGGTGGAACAGGGAAGTTATTTTTTGACAGTAACGCAAAATAATATACAAACCCTTGTCTGTCCTTTGTTCCTCTGTTACAGTGTCTCCCCTGAAGACCCTGTCCTTTGTCAGCCCTCCTGGTATTAGTGATGGCTGCTCAAGCTGAATGTGCCTGTCCCTACTGTCTTATCCTTCATTGATTGTCCATTTTGGGATGCTGCTGGGAAGGGTGGGTACAGTGGGGGCAAAACAGATGTCAGCGTTGACGATGAATAGTGCCCTGAAGGGAAGAGAGATAACTGGCGTGGCCTTTTATACCCTGGAGACCAACATGGTAGGACAGAGTGATACACACACCCATGAGAAACAGAAGGGAAATCCAATCGTGATGGATTACTGCAACCTTCAGCTACTTGGATCACAGAAAAGCACTGGAGAAAAAGGGTTTATTCTAGTGGCTGTATTAAGATCTTATTGTTATATTCACTCGTATTAATAACTGAGAATACAGCCTCGAAAACTTGAGTAGCTTTGTTTATGCTAAAACTGCATGACAACCTCTTCCATTCCTGTTTCTGACTTTCAAATAAGTTGTGCAACGCCAAAAATAGACACAAAACCTGCCAGACTGCATGGGTTGAGACTGGTTTTTGTCCTTTAGGCAAAGAAGCAAAAGCCCATGTGCTCAGCAGCAGGGTGAATCCATGTCATCATGCAGGCTGTAAAGCAGGTCCCAGATGTCTGCCTCCCTGTGTTAGCAGACATCCACGCTCACACTGTCACTCACAATGCCTTTTGTTCTTGGTCGGCAACAATTTGCTTGCGTATAGCATTTAAATTGATGCAAATATCGTCACAGACTGAAGGGCAATGTGTTATATTATAAAAATAATAAAACATTGAGTAAATTGTTGGAAATTTAACAGCTTTTTCAAGCTTAAAGGTTTATTTTTTATTACTCAACCTATTGTATCCTTATCATTCAGTACTAATCAGCCGCACCTTCGACGGCTTTCTATCACATTATCTCTACAGGGTGACCTCTGTTGCTATGGGCGTGAAGAGGGAGGGCGGAAAATATTGCATTGTTGTTTCGTCAGAGCTGTGGTGAATCTTCAGTCCAGCTCTTAGGAGATAATTCAGTGTTTCAGAGGTTGAATTGTGATATGTAAAATCCTGACAGACTGTACATTTATAAAGTTTTATCCAAGTTAACATAGTTTTAAACTGAACTGAGGTAATCAAGTGTTTGTGTATTAATTATCTTGTTTATTATTCTTTCTTGTTATCATATTTCAGAAATCAGTTGTGTTGCTGTTGTTCTTTTACTTCATCTAGCAATCATATCTTCATCTAACCAGCTGTTAATCTTTGACCTTATTCAACAGAAAGCCAGCAAGAGTTTTACAGAATGCAACATGAAGAATTTCCTCCGAGATTTATCTTTTAGCTTCCCAGCTGTTTAGATGTTGTTTGGAGAAGTGCAGTTTGACTTGAACACCTCCCCACTCTCGGTGTTGTACTCTTGCTAAAACAGCTCCTCTCATTCCTCCTTTTGTTTGTGTCGAGATGAACCACGTGTTTTTCTTTTCTGTGCCTGCTGCTAAGCAACCTGTGGATATAATAGTGCTGCAAAGCATTGCAGCCTTAATCCAAACTCTGGCTTTTGCAGAGTCAGTTGTTTTCAGCTTCAGAAGGATTGTGCACACTGGTTTCTTGGCAGTTTTTCAGAGAACCAAAGTACCATCTGTCACATCCGTTCATTTTGGAGGCTGAAGCACCAGCAGCTCTGCTTATGGGATCATGCATTACAACCCAACTTAGAAAAATGAAGCATGTTGACTTGAGAATATTGGATCTGCTGATCAATACAAGTAACTGACAGTTTAAGAAAAATGGTAGGAAAAGTTGTAGTGTTCCTCATTTTATTTCTAAATAAATAAAAGCTGACTTGCTTCCAGATGGAAACCAAATTTTCCCAGTTTTAATGTTTCTTGTCATCAGCTAAAATTATAGAAGCATTTTGAAATTAAATAAAGGAACAAGAGAAGGTGGATGATGCTAAACAGTAAGTCCTAAAACATAATTTGAAGCAAATTTGAGATTGACAACACTAATGTTTTTATGGTGATCTTTACAAAGCTGCTTCTCAATATTAACAGAATTATAGATCAAAGTCCAAATATAAGATGACCATGAAAACCTTTAAATGGAAATATATGTCCAACTTTTAATTATATGCCATGTGGCATTTAGTGTTATCATAATAAAACTAAATCAGTAAAATAAAGAGAAATCAACAAGGGAGTATGATGCCAAGATAGGAAATCTTTTATTACAGAGAAAAAAAAAACTTCTTCCAAAATATAGAAATCTGTACAACTTCCACACAATCAATTTACATGAACTGTACAAATTTACAGCAGTTCATTACAACAAACCCAAGGAAAAAAAAGTGAACACAATAAAAGATGGTACTAACATGAAATCACAAGATTACAGCTTTTTTTCTTGGGTAAGCTCTGATTTTTTGTCTATTTTCTCATTTTGTATGTAAAGAAAAAAAAAAGGGAAAAAATACAGAAAAGAAAGGAAAAAAGAAAACAACAACAAAAACAAAGGATACGTCTATACTTTACAGATCATGGAAACTAATGTGTTATTTTTTACCAAAACAACTTTGGTCCTTGCCAGCACTCCCATCACAAATGGCTTTACTTATGAAAAACGTTCTACATGTTAAAAGATGAAATACAAAAATGAGAAGCATCTTAAAAAAACTCTTAAGATAGCAATTATTGGCACTTCCCATGTGTAATGTTATGCACTCCACCATTTGTTGTACAGTTACAATACATTCTACAATATGGAAAACACCTCAAATGTGAAAGTGGCAATAATTCAACTGACTGATGACAATATTGACAACATAAAGAAAAAGAAACGCTGTTCCCTTCTGGTTTCATATCTTAACATGCACAACTTTTCCATAAGAGTATTAAATGTTCGAGGCCTGAGTTTGGCAGTACATTCCAGGAGAGACTCCTTTCTTCTCAAAAACAAAATAGTCACACAACTTCAGTTTGACATTTAGTGCATTTATGTGCTATTTTACTTCTGTATACCCAAATCACTCTCACAAGTTTGTAACCTATGTGCATACAAGCTAAATAGATGCCATCAGTATTACTAAAAACAAAATTTGAGTGGTGCTACGGTAATTAAGAGGGTGTCTAAAGGGATATGGATCTTTAATGGAGTTCTAAAACAAATGTCTATTAAAAGTGAGTTAGATCACAAGACTAAAAATCCTTTTAAAAAAGGATGCAGGAACATTTTTCAGGATGAGTCGATAAAGAGAACATCTATCAGTGTTACTCAAATGCATCTAGAGAAAAGTGAGATGAGATGATCATCTTGCTTCTGAAATATAGACCAATCTCAAAACATCTTGTTGTGTGACACAAAAAAAGCTATAATGGAGCAGCGAGATCTTAAAACTGGTGTCCACCATGGAAACCAAAGCTCTGGGCTCCCATCCATCTGGCCAACATGGAATCACTGCTTTTCACAGATTGCTGAAGGGAGTATCAGCAGAGAGCAGAGTCAAGGGTGGGGTGGGGGTGTGGTTAGCAGTGCATCAAAGGATATAGCTAAATTACCCATGATTCTCTCAAACTTAGACGAGCTTAAAAACCCACAGGTGTGGTGATGAACGGCGAACCNCGCCTGCTGTGACGGATTTGGACAGCGACTAAGGAGGCTTGAACAACACCCGTAGCTGTTTCAGCATCTGTTCCATCATGCAGTCATCCACTCACCCCCCCCAACAATGAATGAGGTACAGATACACAAGACAGCTGCCACATCCTTTCATATGGAGGTAAACAAAGTTGCTACTCACTCAGTGATCAAGTGCAGCACAATCCAGTGAGATGAAACAATGACTCAGTACCCCCAAATCTTCTTCTTAAGTTCCACGTTGCCTCATCTCTTCCTAAAACCCCCTAATGCGGCTTGAGAACACCAAGCCACATGTGTGCTGGTTATCCATCATCACTGAGGGAGGGCTGAGGGCTTCTGGTCAGGGTAGGTGGTGTTAAAGTCCAGAGGAGGGGGGGCTAGAGGGATTTTAGCTGCCCTGGACAAAAGAGTCTGGCCCCGGGCCCCCCCTTCTCTCACACCAGCTCCCCACCCCGGCCGTCCTTACCCAGCTCCCCGTGATAATGAATGATGATATGTGTCACATTAAGTCTTCCTGCATCCACAGGGGGTCAGCTAGCAGCATGCTGGCTTGCTTTCGGTTAGACAGGTCTGTGAAATGGGGTGATATGTGGCACTTTAGGCACCGAACCCTCCACACACACCAGCCCAAGTGCAGGTGTGGATGGGTAAAAGCTGCCAGGATGACAAGAGGACACCTTTAGGGTCCAGGCAGCGTGATGCACCAGGCAAGAACACAAAAGGCCCGATGCCCGCTTATCAAAAATCTCTCAGAAAATCTTCATAAGGCAGTGTGTTTCCAATCTACATGACTTCAGTAAATGCTATTAATAAATAAAAGGCCAATAAGGGCAATTAATTTCCAATACATGCCCTCTTGGTCATCACCTTACCCCCGTTTTTCAAACCAACAACTGAAATTGGTGTCTGAGAGAGAGGTGAGGCATAACAGAATTTTGCCAGAGTCAGCAGTGCCTTTCAAGTGATGATAGACTGTTCTATCATAAAATCACCCAGAATGCTTTTCTATTTCAAATAAAAACCGGCTGTGATAAGTTTACAGTGTTGGGAAGTTTCTGAAAGCCACATGCCTAATTCAACAGCTACAGTTTGAACAAATGGCTAAAACTGGGAGAACTGTGTGAAGAGATGACACTTAAATGGATGGAATGCAGGCGATTTTCTCTGAGAAGGTACACATCCCACACAGTTTCACATCAAAGTGCTTTCAATTGTAACTAACTAACTGGGCAACATGACCAAAATGTGGGCACGATGCGCCGTCCTTTTGCTACACTTTTAGTTTTGGTAATGCAGAGCATGGTGTGGGGACAAAATTATAACACAGGAACTTGATTGTGATCTTCAACAACATTCATCAACTTAGGGGAAAATTCCCCAAGAAAGCTACACACACGTGGGTAATGGGGAGGGTGACAGTGCAAGTGGACACTCTGGTATCCATGGGCAACAGGTGTCATAACATTTTTCACTTGCACTTGCATACAGGCAGATAAAAGGGCTTTTGGAACTTGGAATGGAAGGAAGAGAGACCAGACCCATAAGCTTTTGTTCCAAGAACTACAAGATAAAGAAAATGTACTCCTGTGGTCCAAAAAGTTTGTTTTTCTTCTTTTTTTAAATTGAAAATAGATATTCTGATTTGGTTTTTCCTTTATCCTGAGCTTGGACTGCAATGGGCATGGCCTAAACCTCAACTTCCTCCCCTCTGAATGTTCAAATTTAAGGGATGAATCATAAAAAAATGTTACTATTTAGACTGTGGGGTTTTTCTTCGGTGGCGTGTTGAATGTGAACCCATAGTACCCAAACATAAGAAGAAAAGTGCAAAGTCAATGCTGATAGCCCCTTCAGAGATGGAGCAGATCACAATGGTTAGTCGAGTGTGGGTTGATGGATGTTTAGAGCCAGTCTCCATGGGTGGGGGGTGGGGGGGTTCCTGGTGGGTTGGTTGGTTTAGCTGCCCCAACAGTTTGAATTTCCTCAAAACCTCTTTAAAAAATGGAGTGCCCCGCTGATCCAATGACAACAAAACAGATAAGTGGGAGAAAAAGTTTAAAAAAAATCAAACCTACAAGGTTTCCATCACCTGGACGATAGGCCACATCCTCTGTTTATTTTTCTTTTGTTTTTTTCTTCTTTCATTATTTCATTTTCTTAGCTTTAAAAAGGCTCACCATAATCTGACCAGCCACTGTGTAACCCTGAAAAGTAGGCTGGGATGACAGTGTGCCATTTTAACTGGACACAGTCATCATATTATTGTAGGCTTTGGAGGGACTGGTTCTGCCCAGAACCCTCATTTCATCCTTGCAGCTGAGGTGAGTGTCCACCATGGAGCTCACAGACCCATGCCCTAAGGCGGAGCTGGCGCTGGCAGACACTGGCATTCCAACAGGACCGGGCTGAGACTCGTACAGGACACAGATGGAACCATCCTCGCCAATACGGTATGACACCTCGAAGGGGTCTACCCAGAGTGTGAGCTCACTGGGCAGAAGAAGGTAGAGTTGCTGGATGGTTAGGCCGATACGCTGACCCGCCTGCCCCACCAGTGGATCCATCTTGTGGTTGATGCGGATGCAGCGGTAGCCCGAGCCCTTGCAGGGCCTGTCTGGGAACCAGTGGTGCTTATATTGTTCTGCAGAGAAACAAAGGGCAAGATGGAAAATGTTTAGCCACACGGTGTGGAGCAAACAATTTGATGAAGAAAAAAAAAAAACGTAAACAAAAAAAAAAAAAAGAGTCAACAAATCACTTTTAATGATGAAGAAGAACATTCATGTTTGCAAAGTTAGCAACTTCAAATAAATCAGTACTTCCTTTTAACGAACAAGTACAAAGAGTCAAACAAAAGTAACAGCTAAAACTATCTCCACCACGTGATAAGCAGCAATATACAACAAGCAGCAGCACACCAAGCCTACGTGACAAAAACACTGTCCTTGAATTGCACAATTCCTCCCCTAGCCTTCAGTGTCAAAAAAACCTCCATGACTATCTGAAGAAAGAAATCCAAAGTGTCCCAGATGGTAGTCTGGGACACAATGCCCCACCTCTTAAAGAGACACGATGTTTTTTTCCACCATGTTTTAGGAAGTTTAAGATGTCCAGTGAAACCAGTGACACATACCACTCTCTGTATGATTCATTTTACTGGTTAACTCCAGGCAGGGGTTATGAGTAAGAATTGTGCAATTAAAAGTTTGACTGTGTTTAAATGCAAATCTTACTTATTGATTCCTTTCAAATTGCCTTGAAGCAAAAAAACATCGATATTTTCTCTTTTTTCATAGACAGTTGGCCACTTTAAATCCCCTTTGTTTTTACCTTTTTCATTTACCAACCACCTCATTTTAAGGAAGCCATCTCTGCCAAGACTCATCTATTGAATTGATGGGGACTGTATTGTGGTTATAAAAAGGGAGCTTGGCGAAGTAGGCCAGCATTCAGTCTGGAGCCCGCAGGCCACCTGTATGCATCCATAGGATAATAACAACCCCCTCCCTTCCTCTTCCTCCTCCCCCGAGCCTCGTCACAGACAAGCTAATGGAGGGGCTGGCACTTGTGAAAGAGTGGCTTCAGACGGAGCCACAAAAGCAGCTGCCGACAAACCCTGGAGCAGCTGGGAAGTGATCAGCTCAGCTCGGCCTTAAAAATGAGGACACAAGATGGGAGGAGGGATGGAAAAGTAAGCAGACAGCTATGCGCTTAACCTAAAGAGTTTAACCAAAGCAGGTTGTTTATTCATTGAAGCTGACCTGGCACATGATGTAGGACTGTTGGGGGGGGGGGGGGGGGG
>SSNP01000065.1:912716-944080 GCA_006937955.1 Pachypanchax playfairii
GGGGGGGGGGGGGGGGGGGGGGGGGGGGCATTTGGTAAGACACTGGGTATTTTCCATTCAAAGCTACTGTCATGACAGACCTCAAAAGACGTTTCAGCAACACACTCACTTTATTACATGTTACTTTGTTTATTATTAGCTTAATACATAATTTCCCAAAACACAACATTTTAGGCTCATATGTCATACAACTTAGAGGTAATTTGTAACTTTCTTTTCGTCAGGAGGTTTTCATTTCCTTTGTTATTAATGTTCTGTTGTTGTCGAAAACCAAAACACTCCCCTCCCCCCACCACCCAGCGAGACCATCAACACTCTCCCAACTTTGCCAAAAAGCAACCATGTTGGAAACAAACAGAATCCACGCTAAAACAAAAAAATATGTTTCACTTTATGTCAAAAACATTAATAACAATAAAAGGAGGAAATTATTTAGTTTTGACTGAGAAATCTTGTCCTCGCATTCATGTATCTGAAATAAAGGGTTTAATTTGTTTTGTCTATCATATTTTGACGTAGTTATGGATTAAAAACGTGAAAAATAGCCATTAGGAGTTTTTTGCTTTGAAAATGTAGGTCAGTTTCTGTGAAATGGGGCAGATTTAGAGTTCCACGTTTACAGCCGTAAAGAAAAAGTTGTGAAAATGGCTAGAATGCCTGTTCAAATGGGCTCTGAAATGGAAATGAAATAAAAAAAAAACAGTGCGGAACACTAATAGGAATGAAAGATAAAACCAAAGATATTAATACCAGCTATAACTAACATACAAAGAAAAGCCCCTCGTTTCCAATAGAGACAAAATCCGAAATGAAAACACGCAAAAGTCCCATAATTTGGCGATATAAGACTACGCACTGTTTATACATCACTATAAACGGTTATTTATAGACTAGATTGACCACAGTGAGCATGTTTCAATGTTAACCCATTTCTTCCGATGCATTACGTAATTGAGCAGCCTCAGTGGAGCTTGTTTTGCTCAGAGCCTTCTGTTCACAGAGCTTTGTCGAGCGAGGCGCACTTCCTTGTTTGAGCGTCTTTTTCCCCACCCCCACCCTCTATATTAAAATAAGCAGAACATTTGTAAAATTCGTATTCATTTTGATAAATTAATACACTATAGTGAGTAAATTTAACCTAATCGTCGACTGATCACCCAGTGCGTTAAGAATTCTGTTGTCCGATGTGCGCAAACAGTGGTGCGCCTCGGTCGCGCTGATAATGATACTTGAGAGAACAAAGAAAGGCTTCTTTCTCTAATCTACTTGAGGCCAATTTTCGTTATTCCCACACAAAATAAACATTTAAAACATTGGTTTGTTTTTCCAACGCCACTTGTGAGCGCATGTAGATTGTTTTCTGTTTCTTACCTGCCAAAATGTCGTGTAAGCTTTGGCTGAACGTCTGGACCTGTCGGTCGTTTACGAGTCCTTTTACCCTCAGAAATCTCGACAGAAATCCGACGGCGGCGTTTATTTCTGGTTTCATCGTTCCTCGGGCACAGAGGGTATGCATTGAGAAAGGCCACGGCGACGACCCGTGCGTTTTTTGTTGTGTTTTGTCCGACTGTTCGCCTTCCTTTCCGTTTGTGAGTGGCGATCTTATCTGTGGGCGCTCCTCTCGTTTCTCTTGGCATTTATTTGTCGAGGTAGAGAGAAGTTGTTGTCAGATGGTCCGTGCGAGAGGACGGTACAGTGTTGGAAAATAGTCGCTTGTTGTTGGTAAATAGAATGAGGGGGGTTGGGGACCCTTTGTCAAGCTGATGACCGATCCTCTCTATTCGTTTTCCTCCTCCGGAGTGAGGACTTCAAAAGGGAGAGAGGGTGTTTTATAGTCACCCCCCCTCCTCCCTTTCATTCCTTCCCACATCTTTTCGTCACAAAAAGCTACGGCAACTGCAGCTCACCAATCAGAGCCTCGGACACAGACTGACGAGCCGCATATAGGAGGAGTGCAGCGTTACGTCACTGAGCCTAAAATAAACAGAAGCGCTTGGCGTGAAATGATGGTGCTTTGCTGTTCTGTCGGAAATACTGGAAGTGGACTGAAGAAGCGCGATCAAAAGCTACTAGAAAAGCGACAAAAAATAATAATAATAACAAAGACTGAGAGATCGAGGAGGGTGAAAACTTGAAGGAAATTAAGATTATGTCACACTATTTTTTTCAAAATAAAAGAACTTTGTCATTTATATGTTATGCACAACTCTAATTCTAATATCCTTCCTCGAGTGGTACAAAACTCAACATCCTGAAATGGCACTTATGTATGGACACAGTAATACCCCAGAATGTTTTACCAAATTTCATAAAAACACTGAAACAATTACAATTACAATGAATTGGCCAATAAAGGATCTGTGAAAGACATCAGCGGGCTCTTGAGGCCTTTATCACAAATTTGAAAATATTTTTTTATGTTGAAAAATGTCACCTTTAAGCAAGAATCTAAAATCCTAACTTAACAAGGGCAACAGTATATTACATATTAGAAAGGCTTTCTTAATCTGAAAAAAAAAAAAAAAATATATATATATATATATATATATATATATATATATATATATATATATATATATATATTCAAACGTTTCAGAGTTCAGAATAAACTTATTATAATGTAAACCACATTTGAGCCACTGGGGGGCTGTTTATGTTAAAAATAAGAATTTTACTGTGATTGAGTTAGATGAAGAACTTCCAGCTGGAGAATGTGTGAAAGATAAGGAGAAGAAAGGAGAGGAAGACTGTTTACCATAGTTTAGTTATCACCTTATTGTCTGTGTCAGCACTTGGAGCTGAGGAGGCCTAGGGGTGTTTGTTCAACTCGAAAACAGGAGTAGTCTCAATAAACTGAAAAAGCACACCTTGTCTGACCTTGTTTGACACTGGTGAGTCAACATTGTGCTGCTGGTACCCTTTTCAGGGGCCAGTTTCTACATGCTTGTTAAAAATCAGTGGAAAAGCACAAGCTGCTGATGGCTGTTTGTTGCAAACGCAGTCATGATGACCTGCTGAGCTTTCTAATAAGGATGCAATCAAGGAGGCGAGGATCAGATTAAAAGATTTAAGAAGAGACCTGAAGGCTACTGACAAAACGTTTGGTTATATGTACATGCAAACAAAATACACAATGAAAATTAGTTGGGCTAAAAACCTGAGCATGACCCAACTATCTCAGATCTTACATCCCAAAAAAGGTCATTTTAAATCAACAGATTTACTGAAATCTTTTTAAAGTAAGAGAATTGATCATTTTAATTACTACCATAATAGTGTCCTTGATTGATACATTGCGACATTTGGTATTTACATTTTAATGTCACCTTTTAACTAAGCATGAAACCCCCTAAACAAACAACAACAAAAAAACAATACTTCCTCAGTTACTGGTTAAGTTAACAAAGAGTCACAGTGCATTGGGAAATTCTAAGATCCTTAATAAGTTCACACATGCAAAAAAAAAAAAAAAAACACCTAATCACAGCTAATGCATGCACAGTCATAGTTTCAGCCACAATTGCCTTTACATGAAACTCTGGATGGTTTCAGTGTGTTGCAGATGGTCAGAAAGTTTAAGCTGGGCAAATTCTGGCATACACACAGATGCTGCTTTGTTAACATGGCTGCAAAATTAATCTGTCACAAATCACAAGCATTTCATTTTTTACATGTTGGCTACATTTTCATACTCCTACATTCCTGTCTTGTTTGCACCACAGCGAGATGAGAGTTCTGTACAAACTTTACTTTCTAGATGTAATTAGTTTTTCTATCTAAATGTAAAATAATATCCACGTTCCGCATTTTATCAAAAGTATTTTTTATTTCAATCCAAAAAGGATGTAAAAAAGTATTTCACCAGAAATGTACAGTTTTGTGAGAGGATTTTTGTTGTTCTTAAAGAAGCCTGTTTTTGAGGCGTTCTAAGCTGGAGGAATTTTGTTGCTTCACTTTTTGTTTTATAGTTGCCAAGGAATATTTTATTGGATTTAGGTCAGGTGGTGTGCTTGACTGGGTTTGAGTTGTTTTTTTTGCATGTAATGTGTGATATTTACACTGTGCCTTTAGTGTTTTGGTACATCTAAAGTAAAATGAAATTAATTCTAGATACCAAGAGTTGATGAGATTTCTAAATATAAGTCAAGATTTAAGTTGTAGCTGAAGCAGCAAAAAGTTGCAGCAGCAGGAGAAAACGTCCTTCCGGTTTCTCCAGTGACATCAGCACCTCTTTTCCTTAAATCTGCCTACCTGCCTCACAGCTGAGCACCCGCTGATGACAACAATAACAAACCTAGTGTATGTCTTCTTCCTCTTCCTGTTATGGTGTGTAAATATACACATGGCTCCTGTAAACAATCTAAGGAATGGCTTTGTGTGATGCAAGTGCTTTTATAAAATACAGTAAAAAGAACTTTTTTTTTTTTTCTTGAAATAACATGTCTTTTTCTTACAATAATAACATGGAAAATATTTGTTTTAAACACTGTCTGAAAATCTGGGGATTTTCAGAAAACATCAGTCCCAAATATCCAATTTTAATGATTGTTAGATTCCCATTTAGATTCATTCGTTGCATCAACTGACCAAATAATATGCTTGCACCTTTCATTACACTTTTTTACATTTGATTACAGTTTTGCGGCTAAAACACCAAAGAGGAACAAATGTAAACTCTGTGCCATGACTTTTGCAATGAACTCTCCAAGGAATTCTTTCACTAATAACTGTTCTAGGTGGTTTGCAAAACTGTGTTGTACAACTTCAGTTTGTTTTTGGATGATTATAGAACAGCCTGTACAATGTTTAGCTCAGTATTAGCTTAGCTAACTGCAAAGACATAAAGCTACTGTCTGTCTTGTCCAAAGTCTTGCTAATGGGCAGTTTTAGGGAGTGTATTTGTTTCAGACATGACTGTTTCAGCAGATTTATTTACAAAAAAATATTTTATTCCAACGTTGTGTATGTTCAGAATTAAATACAACGTTTGTGCAGCCCAAGCTGAACAAAAGCCAAGAAAAAAGCTGCAAACTATGCACCTTTTCAAACGTCTTGATGGATTAAATATTTGATACTTACGGGGTAAATGTATTACTAACGTGTTTATTGCAAGCGGTTTATTACTGAAACACATTCAGGTGACAAAAATGGCATAATGATGAGAAAATTCCATGAAAACGCTCCGAGGTTGCCATGAATGAAGCAGGTTTCAGTGGAAAAAGCAGGAAGCTTAATGTAAAAGTCCACATTTGTTGACATCTGTGAACAGGCAGCTGCCTCATTGCTTACAGATTGTGGGGGTGTGTGGATGGTAGAAGTCAAATATTAAAACTGAAAGCAAAAGAAAGCACGGGCAATAAAGAAAAGGGTAAAGAGTAGCTAACCTGGAAATCCCCAAATTCTCCTGCTCTGTTTGTTAAACAAGAAATATTGGAGACGTGCTGCACCTGAAAAAGAAACAACGTCCTGTGCTGCTCAGCTTTTACATGTGGGCCTCTTGCACTGAGTAAAATATGGTCCTCGTTGTTGCCAGACAAGGGTGGAGTATCCTGTCATTACTCCGGGTTCTCAGTTAGACTAATGAATGGAGGCTTTTATCTTGAAACAGCTTGCAAACTACAGCAGAGGAAAGAATATCAGGTTGGAGATGAAGAGAGATGTTGACTGCCTGCTGGAGTTTTCCTACATTCTTTCACTGTGATGATGAACACACACTCCGGGCTCATGCACACTGCATGAGGGTATTAAGACATAAACAAAGGGAAGGAAACACGGCAACATCTGCAGGTCAAACATAAGTTAAACAAACATTCATCAAGACAAAACAAAATCCACAGGTTTCCTGTTCACACAAACACAAACAGATCTGAACAACTTTCCTGATAATATTTTGGGAAAGATCCAGTTTATCATTCCAGAGCAACTTCAGTGTCAGAAAGTTATGCTCTCTCACTTCTGTGAAAGAGAATATTTTATTACCTGATGCAGTATTTGGATTTTGTGTCCTAAAACTTGACACCAGATATTACAGTAACGTTTTGAGGAACCTGAGCTGTTCTGTATTACTTCTATTTGGTTATTCTGTTCCAGTTCCATGAACAAAAAAGTTGTTTCTGTCATGATTCATGTCAGAACCTTCTGTTCTCCTTGTTTTCCAGTAGTTTTCCTGTTGTCATCTAGTTGTCTCTGACTCTCATTCCTGGGCTTGGTGCTGCCAACCGTTTGCTACCAGATGTTTAAGTTTGCTCGTCAGCTTTTGTTCCAGCATTTTATTTAGCCTTGTATCATAGAAACCACAATGTGCTCTGAATTTGTCGTCTTCTGGCTTTGTACCCTGATCTGTTTTGGACCACGGCTCTGTCTGCTCCCATCACGTACAACAGCATGATGGACTGTCACACTTAACAGCTGCTAAGATACCAACCCTTTCTTGTGTTTTCTGGACCCTGATGGTGGATTGTGATCGATGAAGAAGAAGAAGAACATTATTCTGTGACTGATGAAGAGGAGATTCATGCACTGACAGATAAAGAGAAGCTGCTTCCGGTTGTTGTTTGTCACTAACCAGTGTTTTGTTTCCTGTACTTGTTCCGTCTGCTTCTGAGTGAAGTCATCCCGCCCGCTCTGGTCCACTGCTCATTCCTCTTTCAGCACCTGCAAAAAGAAAAAAGAAAGGTTACAGTCTCGATTTACCAAACTATTATCAAATTTTTTGGAGTTACAGTTACTTACCTCTGTCTTCTCTCCACCACAGACGTACCAGAGCTGCCATGTGGTTGTCTCCTGCGTTATCTGCGTTTTTGTAGGATAAGAATCCAGATTGTTTTTCTCCTTTTAAAGTCATTTTACACAACTAATAAACATCCAGTCAATATGGTATTAAATGCAATATTTCCTTATTCTGTTTACTAAAAGAGAAACATACATGTGAGTCAAAACAACAACCGTAACAGAACGTCAGCCAATACACAGGAAAGCAACACTCTCATTTCCTACTTTTTTATTCCAGTATAGAGACATTTAACATGAACCAGCAGTTATATTGTTATTTATCAGGGGGGTCATTTTTGTCTTTTACTTGTAAAATCGCCTCAATCTCAGACTTTTTTTTTTCTTTCGTGATCGTTACTCACATCCTTTGTGACGAAAAGAAGGAACGTGTTGCCAAATGACAGAATTGAGAACAAGTATCTTTTATTCCAAACTCTCGTTACTGTGCAACACACAACAGTATATAAACACTCTACAATAGAGAACACTTTAAAAGCTTCTTCATCTGTTCGGCCCAACAAACAAAAGGAATGTGGTGTCTTTCAAACACATTACCAAAATCAATGTGAAGAAAGATCCCACGCAAGATAAACAAAAAGTTAAACACCCAAAGAAATGTGTTTGTTTAGGTGCTAAACACGAGAGATGTCACTGTGAGAGTGTAGGTGTGGTTGAGTCAGGGAGATCACCTTGTAGAAAAACAAGTTAGTGAAACTCTCTGCCCTTCCCACTTTTCTCTTCGGTTACCAGGAAGAGGCTCATCAAAGAAAACCACAAACTTTCCATGATGCCCTCCCCCCCCCCCCTTTAATCATGTAAACTGAAACAGGAAGTTGTCCTGGCCTCCTTTTCCACTGTATGGTTGGACTCTGGCTCAGCTTTAACTCTCTCACTTGAATGAAACAACATATAAAATAAGTGGATATTTTTCTCTTTGTATTATTTGTCTTAAATTTTCTTGTTTTATTTGGGATTTGAAATCAATTACCAAGTCCTGTACATTTGTTCTGATGTAACTAAAAATCTATTATTTAGATTTACACGTAAAGCTCACTTTAATATCCCGAGTTATTCATGTTCTGTGCCTGGAAAGATCAGATGCACAGATTCGAGTTGAGATGATTAATCTTGTCTGTATTTTTATGACTTTTCTCTACACGCATGAGGTTGTTACCATACAGTGACTCAATCCAGAAGTATTCCAAGTTCTTGGAAAAAGGATGCAAGACTCACACTATTTTAATTTAAAAAAAAATAAAAAACTTAAAATCCATCAAGCTTTATGAGCCTACATTTTTCTGTGTGTATATTTATAGCAGTGACATTTAAGGGTGTTGGAGGCCTGAAAAAAATCACTCATGTTTAGTTTTGATCGGTAATTAACAAAAAAAAAATCGTCACTTCATTTAGAAGACTGGGAAAAATAAAAATACAAGACATATAATTGCAATGTGAACACTAAATTAAGGTATCTTGCTCCTAAGATGAATCACCTTTTAGGTTCAAACCATAAGATTGTGTATAATCAAAAATAGATGCTGGAAAAATGCTATTTCTTTGCAAGACAATGCATCTTTTGGACAATAAGTGTTTACAGACCAGTCTTTCTAAAGGTTCATGCTACATCCACACATGTACAGCTATAGAATAAAAGACTAAACTATTCTAAAAAAAGACTTGTACCAGAAATTTAAAGTATAAACCAGATGCAACCGGATCAATGAGCATGGACATATTTTAGTAATGATTTCAAACAAATAGAAAAAGAACTGAACATCTGATTTAGTAATATTCTTGCAGTTGACTAAAAACTAAATTACATTACAACATAAACAAATACTTACAGTAACACAATTATTTTAAAAACTGCTTAAAATGATGCCTATAAAATGACAAATTTCCTGAGAATTTTATTTGAATAATATTAAAAGGAGTATATATTGATACTGATAAATTTAAGTGTAATTATAAATGATGCTCTTCATGTTAAAAGAACCAGAGGGACAAAATAAAGGAGAAAAGTGCATTATTAAAATATTAAGTATTGTGAGGAGGTGAACATGAGGAAAAACATGACCCTTTGCACACAAAACAAACCCAAGATTTTATTAAAAATAATAAAGAATTTAAGGACACATGTTGGAAACAAAATGAGTAAAAGTAGTAGACAGTTCATTAACTTTAAGCTCTTCAGAAGACTATAAATCACAACCATATTGATCACAATATAAACTTGAAAGACCAACAGAAACTGTGCAACAGCATTTTCATGAAGGCAGATAAAAAGGGACACACAACATCAAACAATGACTTTATCATCTGCTCTTGTCAGCCAGCTGCGCTGCAGCTTGAAGGAACGCTGTCACCCCGTAACGTACTTCACTCAAAGCAGCAAATAAAAGACAGATAGCAAGAGCGAGTGGTGGCAAGAGCTTACGCGTAAGAGCGAGAGTCAGTGATACCTAAAGCTGTGTGACTCACACATTAAAAGCCCTCAGACAGCTGAGTCTGGGCCCAGGCAGCCTGTCATTTCTCTGAGAGCTGCAGCTCCTGATGCAAGCTAAAGTTCTGCATTGCATGGCAATAAAAGTAGTGCAGTCAAACCAAAAACCTTCCTACTGATGTCAACAATTTGTATTACATAGATTATATATTTGGTTGATCCGATAAAGGGATGATCTAGTGTTTTTTATTCTTGCACACGTTTGAATCAGGCATTATTTGCCTTATTCAAGGCCAGTCAAGGCCTGTCAAAAAGCATGTTGAATAATAATGATATGTTTTAAAAAATATCCTGTCAATAAGTCAGCCTCGCCTCCCTTCACCTTGGCAAGTAAACACAGAACAGAAACGCAGATATCCACCTGGAGGCATTTCATAAGGCCTGTTGTTGCACCTGAATAAAAAAAAAAAATAGAAAAAATGCACTGGTTCGTGACTCAGAAATTAATTATCTTAATGTCTAATTAAAAAAATAGCTGTGATACAAAAAAAAAAATCTGTTTGAGTCAGTGAAGGGATACATGTGAGGACATGTCAAACAGCTGCACGTTGGATCTGCAATTTAAGAAGTGTGTAACATAAACCAGTGAGGTTAAATTTCACTTTAATTCCATGATTAATATGTTCTTAAAGTCTGATGGAATAAGTAAGAGGAATGTGATATGTCTGGCCTTGTGGAGGCGGTTTAAAGGGCTGTAATGTGTGTGTGAACTTTAACCCAGGTTAAAAACCTGCTTCTTGTCATTTACAGATGTTAAGGTGTTTTGTCGGGACATGTTGAGTTGAACTTGGGGGAGGATCACGAACATGTGGGTGTGTTTGTGGGTGGATAAGAAGTCGCATCTGCAGAGGCGGTGTTAAAAGACATTAAACTTCCTTCAAGCAGTGAAGGTTCTGTGGGTTTCTCAG
Organism: Pachypanchax playfairii; assembly: GCA_006937955.1. NCBI lineage: Eukaryota > Metazoa > Chordata > Actinopteri > Cyprinodontiformes > Aplocheilidae > Pachypanchax > Pachypanchax playfairii. The sequence goes on from SSNP01000065.1 coordinate 922,899, forward strand.
TCAATAAGCATGAAACACTCAACCATGACACTGTGAAGAGCTGACGGACTGAATCCAACTCTGACATGTTTAATGAAAACAAGTCGCTCTGATTACAGGTTCAAGAACTGAAAACCAAGAAGCTACATTAACTTTAAAAAAAAAAACACAGGTCAGAGTCAAAAGGGCAGTAAAATATGTTGTTAAAGAGGCCATTTCATACGAATTTCATGACTTTGTGGTTATTTCTTACATATTAACCAGTAATATGAAATATTTTATATCTAAAATTCATTAGGAAACACTGATTAACAGACCTTTCAATCTGTCTGCATGAAGGTTTGTCCGGCTTCGGGTTACAACTCATTAATATTCATAATGCTAATTTGCTGGACTCTGATTGGCTAACAAACTAGCCTATCAAAGCAAGGCATACTGTTTCCTGCCCTGCTGTGCATGACAATGTCAGACGTCGCGTCTACTGTTTGCGATGTGTTATGCTAACAGCTTTTAGCTAGCAGCATGCTAGGCGTGGTTTCAACTGCAAGAGCTGATGAATACTACCAAACAAAGGAGTTGTGATGAAACAGATACAGGCTGTTTGAACTCGGTTTTATCACCACCTGCGTAGTTTAAGAGATTAAAACTGAAAGAGAAGTTATTGACCTGTTTTCACACCCACTATGAAAGTAAGAACACCTGTGGAGCTAAAATATTCAACAGAAACCTCAGAAAGGGTCTCTTTAACGTTTCATCTGCGAACATGCGACTGCTGTTGTTATAGTGAAACACCTGATAAATCTGTAAAGTTCCAACATATTCAGAAACGCTTTTGGAAGGACAAATGAGCCAACACATTGTCATTATGTAGACGTAAAAAATATCAGGAAGTGAAACTGATGAATACCTGAGACTCCTCAGTTATATATGCTGGGAGTAGTAATTATCAGGTGTGAACAGCTGTACTAATTGGCAGATACTGGGCAGGTGTGAGTGAAGATTGAGGTGAATATCAGAGATCTTCAGTATGATTCTGCTTTATATATTTTATTTTGTTTGTGGATTCAGAAGCTCATTGTAATAAAAGACAAAGGCTTTCCAAGGTCCTGCTGACCTCATGTGATTTAATTGATCTCAGGGATATGACGGTTTATTGTGCAATACAGTTTTACATTAATGGTTCTTTAAATACAGATTGAAAGATCTGTTAATCAGTGTTTCCTGATGTTTTTTAGATATAAAATGTTTCATATTACTGGTTAATACTTAAGAAATAACCACAAAGTCCTGAAATTTGTATGAAATGCCTCAAGTGTTACATATTTAATTTTTTGATACATTTTGGAGAACCTCAAAGGTTTTAGCGGTTACTGTAGAAACTTGCTAATATTTCAGCAGATATTAGAGAATTTGACTTCCCAAGCTGAGAATAAAAAGATTAGCAGGAACTCAGAATCAAAGGCGTTTGGACAGTATTCTGAACATACCAAGTCTCTCAGGAGCACAACAAAGGAAGCTAATTTCTGCTGTCTGCTCGAGTGCATATAGAAGCTATAGAATATGACAAGTACCCCCACTCACATTCATGCATACATATTCTCCCAGTACAGCAGTGCGTTATGAGACCACCCTGATCTGGGCTTAAGCTCTGACAGGCGCTGCCTTTTTGTCTCTGCTGTAATTAAACAGGTACCAACGGTGGACAGCACTCAGGAAATTGGTCTTTTACTGACTTTGGTTCTGATGTTAATGGTTGCAGGAGCAGGTACTTGTTGTTGGAGAAGAAAAAAATAATGATGACTAATAGAAAATATAGAACATGAGAAAGAAATGAGAAAAGGAAATAAGAATTAAAATCAGGGCAGCAAAATCCCCAAAAGTCTGAAATCTGTGAGGCAATCTGTCCACGTTATCTCTCTTAGTCATTAATGTACCTAAATATTACAAAAAAGGTTATGTTACATAATAGTGAGAGTCTGACCAACATGTTTTCACTCGGTCTCCATTTTGTTCTGAACTGTGGATTAAAAATAATTAAAAAGAAAATAGAACCAGGTGTTGGTGATTGCAGAAGTGAAAGTGATATTCTTGGATGACTTCGGTTAGATTGCTGCTTTTATCATCGAAACATTTACAAACTGATACTTTAAAGTACATATTGGTTCAGGGGGATATTGGTTGAAATGTTTTCAGGTGACACAGGTGTGTGGACAAATCACACAGCACCTTTCAGGTTGAGCTGCAGGATGTTTCTCAGTTTTAAGATAAGTTGCTTTACCTAGACTTGTTGTGACATCTCTGTTTCTTTAACCACCTGCTTCATGTTGATCGTCTCCTTTGGGCTGCGTCCCGGCCTGCAGCAAGTGGTTTTGATTGGCTAGCTCATGATCTGAGAAGCAAGTGCAAGTCATCACATTTCTTCTGATTTTGCTGCTTGGGAAGGCCTCGGGTGTGCGTTCATCTAAAATTAGATTCCAGGCTGCAGTTTGCACATCTTTCAACACTGGCCCTGGTTATCTGGAAGGTGACTCTAATTGCTTCTTTACCTGAAGCAGCAAATGGCTGATCAAGTGTTGGCATGCAACACGGCCTGGCAGGCGAGACTTCTTTGAACCTTGACTGGCTTTGCTGATTGATATCTGATTAAAGCATGGCCTGTGAATAATGTTGTTATCTTGTTTCAGATCTAATATAAAATCAAACAGCACAGCATGTTTATTTAATGAATTCCTGTTTAATAAAATATATTTATAAAAAGGATGGTGGTCGAATCAAAGACTGAGGTTGTAGTGCCGCGAGACAAAAGTAGTGAAGTGCGAAAGGTGACAAAGGTACAAAGAGAAAAAAATGCAATGGAACTGAAAAAAAGGGAATTTTGTCTCAGACATGACAGAAATAAGGTCATCTAAAGATAAAAACAGGAAAAGATGTTGGGATAATAGATGTGATGAGTGCATGATGGGGACACAGCTATTAGGATGCATCTACATAATAAATAAAAGTGAACACAAGCCACGTTAGAACATGGTGCTACGTGGAACTGCATGACTGGTGCTTGTTCATAGTTTGCAGTGTAACTATCTCTGAATTGTAGAAAAAATATTTTCAGCACTAACCCTACAGTATGAAAATTAAATAAATGTTGTTCTTGTGCAACAAGGTGAATTTAAACAGTTTTAGAAAGGAAAGAAAACAGGCTATAAGTGGATATTTACTGTATCACAGTGTCACAAAACATTGTAAGGTACCGCTGTCTGAACACAGATGGAAAAATCTGCTCTGAGATGAGAAGCGCTTCATGGAATTTTATGTAAATCATAAGAGACATACAACTTCACATAGAAAGATGGCGTTATGACAGAGAAGACTTGATGCACGCATGACACAGGGTGCAGAGAAATTGATCAAAAGTCTAGAGTTTAATAAATTTTGTGTGAAAAAAATTGGCCTACCACTATGATTACTTTGAATCCAGATCAAGTATCTTCCAACTGAATAAGTTCTGGATGGAACATGTTATTTAAACACCAACAGAATCTTTGCTCCACCATGAACCAGCAATCTAGGACTCAGGCTCTCCCAGTATCTACAGAATCATTCTGTTTATGTGCCAAAGCACTAAAACACCCTCAGCTATGAGAGCTCAGTCCTTTTGTGGCTTTTCTTTTCATGTTTGCAGATGGAAAATCAGAACGGACTGATTGATAAACAGTTTCACCAGCTACTGCAACACCTAACAGGAATATGTGGAATATGTAGAGACTGCATAGAGAATCTCATGCAAACAGTCACCTCAACATTTATGACAACACATACGTACGTACCATGTAAACAAACACATTTACCTCATGTGTATAAACTCTGTATATCATCATCCAACAAGAAGAGAGTTCCTTGTTTCTGTGTCCAGTCAGGGTGAAATTCTTTGAATTTATGCGGTAATTCCCAGCCATGGGATTTTACATACAAACAGGAACAAGTTACTGAAGCGTAAAATACCTCCTTCATGTATAACAAAGCCTCCTTTTAAAGATTAGCATAGTGTTCTCTTTCAGACGGGGACTGACAGTAACAAATCTTTAAATGCAGCAGAGAATTTTTACATTGGTAAAAAAAATAAAATAAAAACAATGAAATAACTAATCAAACTGATTCATTACTGACATAAATCAATATATAATGACAATAAAACACTTTTTTTCCAAATGAAAAAAAGCAAAACCAATCTATAAGTCACTATAAAACATTTAGTTAAAAATTTATAGAAATAATTACACAGTTAGAGTTTCATTTAGAGAAATGCTGGAAAAAATAATCCCTCATCTGGTTGGAATGAGGATATAACTTTGATACGGCCCCTGAGGATCGGCAGTCCATCTTTTTAAATTTATGCAGTTTCTGTGGAATGAACCAAACAAAATGGAAAAATAAAGACTCGCTAATAAGAAAGAAAAAAAAAATTCTACCTTTTTTTAGCATTCGGGTTCAATAAGAAGCACATCGGAGAAATATTCGGACTATAAATTACAAAATGACAGGCTGATACGTTGAAGGCAAAGACCATACCAAGTCATTTATGTATCATGTAACAAAAGGAAGGAAGATAATACCTACACACACGTGCACGCACACACACAACCTTTCATTAGCTGAAACCTTCAAAGTCTGGCTAGCCAAAGAAATCCAACCATATGGTACAGCAGACCAGACAACTGAACAACAGCATGTGTTTGTAAAGATAAAGCTTAGCTTTGTAGTTCTGCAACCATCAGGAAACTGTGCAATTTGCACCCACCATCAAAGAGACACCCATGGATGGAGAAAAAAAAGAAGAAAAATGTGATATTAACAATGGAGCAAATGCATTTTTATTGCTTTAAGGATATCGAAAAGCTGTTGGGGGTCTAGGTTTAGTTCTGAAGGAAGAGTCTGTGTGGAATGTTACAATGTATTTTATTATTAGATTCTTTTTTAAAATACAGTGTGTCCCTCATGCATTTAAACACAGAATATAAAGCATGCAATGGAGCCACACAGGAGCTCACCATGCGAAGGCTGATGTGTCCCACAGGGGTCTTTCTGTCAGCCAACACTTATTGCCATGGTGACATGTACTTTGAAGAACGTCACCTTCATATGACTGCATTTTGCTTTTGTTCTTGGTAATTAAAATGGATTATCAGGCTCTTTTTTTAAAGCTTCTGCGAGCTCGTTTTCTTCTTCCCGCATGCTGAAAGACGACTTTGACTAGAATAAGTTTAGTAGATGAAAGAATAAAGATGGTGATGCATTTATTCTCTTTAACTGGATCTTAGTCTGAAACAACCCCCCAGCATTTCAGTGCTTTTAGTATATAATTTAATTCACTGCGCAAAAGCTGCAGTAAATTTAATATATTAGACAAGCTTTTTGCGATGCATCCGATTGCTTCGTCTTTGTGGGAAAATTTAAATGCTGATATACTCACTATGGAGTAAATAATTGGATGTGTATCAGATAGAAGACAAGAAATGAATGAGCCACTTCATGCCTTCAGGGAGTCTCTGTAAACCTCACTGAAACTTCATACTCTCGACAATAATGAAACTTATATAAATAAAAGAATAGAACAAACTGAACACAAACGGTGGACATTAAAGTTTGCTAAGTTATGTTTGCAGCAGAGTTTACAAGCACTTCTGCTTTAAATTAATCTGATGGATTACTGACAGAAACCACCATAACAGATGAACATCCCATAATATGTTAATGGAAACCTGTTTTATACACTCATTGTTCAACATGCACACCATCATCCATCCATTCATCCATCCATCCATCCATCCATCCATCCATCCATCCATCCATCCATCCATCCATCCATCCATCCATCCATCCATCCATCCATCCATCCATCCATCCATCCATCCATCCCCATCTACTTATTCAAGATTGAGTGGTGATGGTAACAGACGTCATGGTAACCTCAACATTAAGATTAAAAACAAAATGTGAAATTAAAAAATAATACCAGCTACCTACAACACAAATCAACCCGGTTTAACACCAGAAATGTAATTTCTTCTTCTAAGTGCTGTTGTTCAGGTGGCACTTCCATCACACGCTTCTCAAAATGCTTCTCATCTCTTTTAAATTGTCTTCTTTTTTTTTTTGAGTTCCACATGTATACACTATCTTCTAGGCTTCATTCTTCAATCGCAATAAAAAGTATTATTACAATGTTATGATTATATAATGAATCTCTGTGAGAACAAGTTGATGTCTGCCTAACAGGGATTAATGTTAGCAAACCAGCTAATAGCACTACTGTAAATTGCAATTTAAAGCCAAACCAGGAAAAATCTTATTCTTTATCTAAACTGAAATGTAATCTAGGTAATTTAAATTAAGTCTTCTGCATAGTGTGTAGAAGTGTTTCTACCTTACCGTAAAATGGCACTGACAATAGGGATGGTTATATTCTCTGATTTTCATGTAAAAAGGAACTCATGTTCCTTTTGTATGATTACAAGATGGAACATTTTGATAAAACAACACTGAGACTGTATTATCTAACTTCCAATCCTTTTAACAGCTGGCGTCCTTCAGAATTAAAGGGGGACTTATTAAATAGACCATTAGCTAAAGTGCCTGGACTGCTGCATAGGTGCTATCACCGAGATGTAGCTGAGGTCAACCTTGATCTATAATTTCAGAAGCTCTGCAAAAGAGTGCAGTGACAGTGATGGATAACTCAAGCAGAGGCGAAAGAGAAAAACTGAAGAAAATGAATAGTTTCAGGCAAATGGGGAGAGAAAAGCTGACATTCAAGGTGGATGAAAGCTACAACAGGACAGGAGAAATGAGCTTGAAGCAGACTGTGTGAAATCAAAGCAACCAAATCTCGTCTGTAGCCATTTCCTTCCAAGAGGAGTGATAGGGATTACGTGGCAAACGGAAAGAGAGAAATGCAGCGAGAATGGGGTAACACAAGAAAAGAGAGAGGGTGGTGACCTACTTTGAATGGGAATTTTAATACAGCATCTGAATCAGCAAAGAGGAAGAAATAAGAGGAAATGAAAAGAAGGATGAGATGGTAGAGGATGTTCTAAACCAGGCAGTGATTTAACAACTTTTGTTTCAGAGCAACTCTTTGAAGAAGTTATCTAACACTTCAGAATTTACATATTAAAGAAATCAGTTTATTCTTTTTCAGTAATTTATCTGAATTAGCTCTTTTAAAAGAAACAACTTATTCAGTCATGTCACATCACTGTATGTGTAAAGTCCTCAATCTTTAGTATTTATCTCTATTCCACCACCCTAATCCATTTATAATTAAATGTCATATATTTTACAGGATGTGGGATTATTAAATGGGAACAAATGGAGCACAGAGAAACAAATATTGACCAGAGGAATGAGAAGGGACACGTGACCGCAGGGACTGAGAGGAGGACTGGTGTGCCTTTGTTTAATTTGATGGATGTGACACAAAGATGAATGATGAGCGCATTTTAATCTCAGTTTTCTGTCTGAGTTCATGTCCACAAAAAGACACAGACTCAAACTTTAACTGTTTTATTGTCATTGTGCTCATCTTGATGAAAATTTCAGAATAAGAAACAACTAGAAAAGTATAAAAAGATAGAGACTCACAGGCGTTACTGTCCTGGATGTGGACGGTTTGGTTTTTACAGTTAGACACGAGGGTTTCGATGCATAGAGATGAAACGTGGACTCAAAGAAGACTCAATATGTCATGTATTGTCTCTCTTCATGCCTTCTGTCTGTCTGTTTATTGGTTCTTTTGCCGGTTATTTAATTTCTGTTCTTAGTAGTTTTCTGAGTTTATTTCTTGTGCATTTTGGTTTTGCAGGTTTGTGTGTGTGTCTCCTCCTGTCACCCCACTTACAGCCTGATAGAATAGTTCATGTCCTGCACTTGTTTTCTTGTCATTATCTCCACTCCCTACCCCCCCTTTGTTTAAATCCCTGTGGGTCTCCTTATGGGTTGCCAGTGAGTTGAATGTTTTTACGTTTTCTCACCATTTGTTCCTCAGTCTGTCTGTCTGCTGTTTGATCTCCTCTGTGCTTCGACCCTGGACCGTCCCCGACCTCGTTTCTGTCTGACCCTCTGGATTACCAGGATGTTTTGGATTACCCTGCTTTGACCCTCTTCTGCCTGCTCCTATCCCATCTATAAGCGCCATCATTTAAACCCTGTCTGCTTCAATCTTTCTCCCTAGATCAGAATCATCATCTCATAATAATAAACTTTGTTCAGACAGCTGCCTCACCGCTCCCTTTCTGTGCATTTAAACTCAACCAAAACCCACACGTTACACAATCAGCAGCTTCTAGGAACAATATTCTATTTCTTTATTCACCTGGTTCATTGTGTAAACTTTGCAGAGCCAACACTGATACATTTTGCCATGTTTGTTTGTATTCTAGTCTTCTACAATTTATGTGACTGCTGCATCACAACACCGATGTCAAATGCACATTTTTATTATAATTTTTTTAGGGATGCACCGATACCGATAATGGTATCGGTTATTGGGGCCGATACCATTCTAATGTATGTACTTGTATCGGTATCAGTTAGTTAACCGATACCATGAACTGATACTTAAAATGTGGAAATTCTGCAAGGATTTAACAGAACATGTTTATTTTTCCATTGACATTTTAGTTTTAAGGTCATTTTTATTATTATTTTATTTTTTAATCAAGTTCTCCATCATTTGTTTTAACAAGCAGTGAAGAAAATAAAACCTGTCTTACAATTTACTGCATTTTTTTGTGTGGTAGAAATATCGGCATTGGTACTCGGTATCAGCAAGTACTCAGATTCAAGTATTGGTATCGATTTGAAAAAAGTTGTATCGTTGCATCGCCAATTTTTTTCTTTGTAGTGAGTCAAAATCGCAAAAGAAGAAAGAAGGATGTAAATGTTTAAGTAATGGGAGAAAAAAACACAGATTACAAGCCAAACGTTTGAGGTAGTAAATAAGGTTTTTTTTTTTTTTTTTTGGACATTTCAGCTTGTGACTTTTCAAATGTTTTCAGTGTGTAAAAAAATGAACCAAAAAAAGGCAAAATTATGTTTCTCCAATTTAATTATGTAACTTTGAAATACTTCGCCTTACTACACTATATTTTAGGCTCTGAGTTATTTAGGAATTTTCCTCTTTTTATGGATTTTTATTGTTTTGAGTATTTTTAAGAGTTTTTGATCATCTTATGGAGCTGATGTGTAATTTTATTGGTTTGGGTTTTGTCTCCACACCTGTTTTGAGTTTATCACCCTATTGTTTTGTTCCTACCACCTGGTTGTTATCAGTCGTGACTCATTCAGTACACTCCCAGTTTTTTTAGTGTTACATTTCTTTCTACCATTGTGTCAGACCTTTAGACTGTTTCTCACATCTTCTTGTCCTGTTAATTCATGTCTGCTTTGAGTTAGTTCATTCTAGTCATGGCAACAATATTTGGTTGTGAAGTTGTTTCATCCCAATCTAAAACTAGACTCCACCTTCATCTTTCAACAAAGTTTTTGGCTCAGGAGTTGGTCTCCATCACTCAGCCTCTCACAAAGTCCTCAGTTAAAATTGATCGAGCTTTTAATACATGATCTAATAAACATGTCAAGATGTTAAAAGTTGAGCAAGATTCATATTTTTAAAACTTCACATTTCTAAGTCTCTTTTATTTGGACGCACTGCATTTGCAGCATTTGCACTGCAATAAATAAAAAGGGTGTGATTTTGACTATTAATTTTCGGCCTAAAGGATATTTTAAACGCCTCTAGTAGAGATTACCTGAGCGAAGTGACAGTTCACAGCTATTTGCAGATGATTTAATCATTTTGAGTTTTTCTCTGGTCAACTATTCATGCATTTGCAGAGAGCAAGTGGTCGGCTCCATTTGAGTAAAAGATATCATGTTTTCCCCCTGAGCTCGAAGGCGAGATGAGGGAGAGGTGCAGGAGAACAGTACAGGGTGTGCTTGCTGCCGATGAGTCACCAAATGATGTGAACTCACTCATATTAGAACAAACACACTCATCATGAGGAATACACAAGAAGAAAAAGCACAACCTTGATTATCCCTTCAGAAACAAGCATTATTTATATTGTACCTTTTATTACAAATATGTGACCAAATCTTACTCAATGGGTTGATTAATTGTTTGTGGCCATTTTGAATGTTTGTTATTGAGCTTTTAGAAATCAGATATAAATATTTTTTGCAGTTCAAGCAGCTTTCCAATCTCCATAAACTTACACTGTTTAATCATGTTTCAAAAAAATAATTTCTAAATGCTGAAACCTCATGTGGAACAAGTGCTTTCATAAAACTGAAAACAAGTGCTCAGTAAATAGCATCTTTGACGGACGCCTATGAACGCATTTTCTTTCCCTAACCATGAATATTGCTGAGATGCTTCTCCATGAACACATAGCGTTCTAATTTAATTGTCTCTAAGATCGTCCATCTTGCATCGAACAAGCTAATGTGGAAAGTTTAATGGTGGAGAAAAACATCCCTCCACTGACTAGATGCTTATCGCCATGACTGCATGAGGGAGCGAAAGCAAGGCAGGTGAAAAAAAAAGGCTTCGTAAATGTCTTCATGAAAGAAGATCCGTCAGATCTAAAGATTTCTTTCCCCTTGTTCTGCTTCCTCTGGTGAGCATAAAACCATTTGAGAGGGAAAGAGAATGATGTCATTCATGCAATCGATGGAGCCATGAGCCCACTTGATGTGATTTCTGCTAAATTTATTAGCGTCATACACCACAGGAGCCTTAGGGGTGAAACTAAGCAGCAGGAGGATGGGGTGAGGGATGAGTGGGGGGCCGGGCAACGCAACTAAGTCCTCTTCCCTCACTCATCCGCCCAAACACACACTAATTTTAAGCCAAATTTTGAAATTCCTCAAAATACTGTTAAGAAGCTGCCATACAGCAAGTAAATTAGGACAAAAAGGTCTACAAAATGACCTGTAAAAAGAAATAAGTAACTCCAAATGTCCTTTTTGGGGGGATACAGAAGGGTTGGGGGGGGAGGAGGCCTTTTTGGAGTTGACCTCAAAGACTTACACAATAAATAAGAGATAAACCCCTCAGACTTCAGAGCAGGAGGGAGGTAGAGCCTGGGAGCTGTGGGAGGATCGAATCCACGTGAGCTCATTGTTTGTGTATCTTGTTTTTTTCCCCCATGTGCTGAAATATAAAACTCTGTGTGAATAAAACAACAGCCATGGATGCATTGTGAGTGCAAAGATTCATGTCAGAATTGTCCCACACAGTTTCATTATTATTGTGTTTTACTGAAATGTTTATTGTATGTGTCCGGTCTCAGTTTAAAGCCTGAGCTCAAGGAATACAAGGAATAAGCAAATTTATATTCAGAGCATCTTGTACACACGAGTCTAAATCTGAGCACAATACTAAAAACTTTACGGTTTGGTTTTTTTGTTGTTTGCTTGAAGATAAATAGCGTGTACTTGTGTGACGCTCCTTTAAGTCAGACGACTCCCAAAGCACTTCACACTTCAGTTTCTCATTCACACACACTCACACGTTTGGTGGTGATAAACTACACAGAGCCACAGCTGTCCTGGGACACACACTGACAGAGGCGAGGCTGCCAGACACCGGCGCCATCTGACCACCACCAAACAGATAATGTCTTGCCCAAGGACACAAAGCCATCTTTTCCAGACTGAGCAGGGATTTGAACCAGTGACCCTCCAGTTACCAGATGACCTGCTCTACCTTCTGAGCTGCTTAAGATTTGACTAACTCTGCCTTATACATGAGTCACTTTTCCATAATCAACTCACCTGTTTGTCATCCAGTAATCCTCCCTCCCTGGTTATACACTCCTCAGTTTCTCTAATTTATCACCAGATTATTACGCACACATCCTTTCCTTGTGCCAGTTGCTCATTATAATTAAATAATTACTGTATTTATAACTCTGCCTCTAAACATACATTGCAGATATAGGATTCCATGTAATAAGAAAAACAACATAACACACGGGAATCAAATCAAAGTGTTGACTCTTCTGTCTTGTACAAATGCAACAAAAGTGCGTGTCTGTGTTTCCATTATGAAAAAGCTGTAAAATGACTCTCCATTATCACAGCATAAAGATGAAGATGAAGATGAAAAAATTGATCTAGATAATTGCACAACAGATTTCAAACGCATCTGACTTCTGGTAGACAACTCCATTGCTGACATTCATTTTATGAATACTGTTTGTGTTTTGCTTGTTTTTTATTTAATTTTTGCACAGTGTCTGTTTTGTGTTCTGATATTCATTGTTTCTTCATATTGACCTCTATTTGACATGTTTAAAATATAATTTATTATATGGTGTCAATCACTGACATTATCAGGACTATTTATTTACCATGGATATATCATAGCATTCGTGTCTTTACATAGTTGCTCATATTCATGTTTTTTTTTTTTGTTTTTTTTTTAAGGAAAAGGCAAGAATGAGACCATCACACCTCACTAAAGACTGAGTTCCAACACTTTCACTTTGCATGCAGCACCTTGCACTAAGAAGAGGTTGTAGCTGAGGCAGAAGTCCAGTCGTCTTCCTCCGCTACATGTTTTTGGAGCCTCCTGAATTGGAGTGTGTGTGAATTGGTGAATGCAACTTGCAGTTTAAAAGCGCTTTGAGTCGTCAAAAAGACTCGAAAATCTATACAAATACAAGTCATTTACCAAACCTCTACAGGCGGCACATTGTTCAAACTCGTTCAGCCTTCAGTGCAGAAGACCTTCAAATAATTACACTTTAGAATTTAGGCAGTCAGGGACGTATGGATCATGTCTGAAGAATAGCACCCGGGAGGCCGACAGACAGGACGACAGGCAGCCAGGAGCGCTGTGACAATTTGTACAGCCACTTATTGAGCATCAGACAACTATAATAATTTTAGGTAAAAAATATCCAGCTTTCAATAGGAATGTTTGCCGTACTGCAGTTGTTACATTGAGTGACAAGAGCCTAAAAATATTCCCAAAAAGTCCTGTTTCCTCTTTCACTTATTCATTGTAACTCTCTGTTTAATGTCATCCTATAGAGAATATATCTGATACGAAGTGAAGATCATCTTTCAAAAAGGTCTTTTTGACTGAACACTTACAAGATGAGATTTAATAAAATACCCTGAAGTCTGGAAAGTCAGAGTTAGTTTAATATAACCATAAATTCCCCTGGACTAACTCTGCCCTGCTAAAATTAGACAGAACTATCCATAACATGTGTGTTTTTATGGGGAGTTGTGGTGTGTTTACAAGTGTGGAAAAACTGACTTGTGTTTTCTTTATGTAACAGTGTGGAAAAGAAAGAAGGTGCAATGGGAATTTGACACTGATGTCTCCACTGGAGGCCAGCCAGATGGTAAACATAACCAGCGATTACAGGGATACTTTGTCTGGTGGCATCTCAATGTCACCCACAGTGTCTTAACCACAAAGATATTTGGTGTTCTGGTTCAGGGAATGTAGGATTTACACTAATAGAACTGAGGGAAGAAAGCCATGACCTGTTCAGAATGACCAGCATCCCGTGTCCACACAGATGCCTTTGTCTGTTATTAGCGTCCATGCACAGAGGTCACGGGGTTCGTTGACTTACTTTAGCACGTGTGACCTTCACAGCATCATGCAGAATGTGTCACACCTCATCAAGAGTAATTACATGAGGGGGAGCACTTTAACTGCAGAGACAATCTTCACAGCAGGAAGTCCCAGTGTCCTCCATCACAAACATGTGCTTAAAACCTTTACCTGATTTATGCATGAGGACATGTTACAGTTCATAAATCAGTTCATGCAAAACACCTTGATGGTTAAAGTGGGTTGATGTTTAAATGCTTCAGGGGATAAATGTCCCTCTGGGTAAATCCTTCTAACTGTTTTTATGCATAAGGAACTATTACAGCTGCTACACCTTCAGAAGTTTCATTTAAACCTGCATTCAAGAAAAGAATAGTTCAGTGAAATCCATCGAGAAATGGGAGTCAGTTAATCAAAATAGAAAAGTTTACCTACTCAATGCAACAACGTGGTTTTTACTTTCAGTTCCAGAGCACAGTGTAGAGCAGATTTAGGTTAAGGGTAGTATTTTTCTGTTTTTTTATTTTTGAAGGACTGAAGTTTTTGGTGTTTTTAAGTTGAAGGGTTAAAATTCCAGGACTTCCTGTCAGATTTTCAAAGTTTGAGTCACAGGAATAAATATCATGAGGTATGAACGTTATGAATGTTATTTTCAGGGTTACTTGGTTGGATTTAGGAACTCCAGTTTGTTTTAAAAAATCCTTCATCTTGTCAAACAGATGTCAGATGATTCACTTCTCCCACTGTAAAAGTTACCTCCTCCATTCATGCATTATAAAGACACAAGAAGGGAAGTATTTACCTTATACTAACATTAACCCTTACTATTAATTTGTTTTGTCAGAAATTCTATTGTAAAATAACACATTCATCTTAAAGAGTCCATTTCACACAAATTTCAGGACTTTGTGGTTATTTCTTAAGTATTAACCTGTAATATGAAACATTTTATATCTAAAAAACGTCAGGAAACACTGATTAACAGACCTTTCAATCTCCCTGTGTCAAAATTCTGCGGGTCTAGTCAGGCTTTGGGTAGCAGCTCATTAATATTCATTATTCTAATTTGCTGGACTCTGATTGGCTAACAAACTAGCCTATGAAAGCAAGGTTTACTGTTTCCTGCCCCGCTGTGCATGGCAACAGCAGACGTTCTCTCTTCCTGTTTGTTACGTCTTATGCTAACAGCTTTTAGCCAGCAGCATGCTAGGCGTGGTTTTAACTGCGGGAGCTGATGAATACTAACGATCAAAGGAGTTGTGATGAAACAGATACAGGCCGTTCGAACTCGGTAGAAATCGGGTTTTATCACCACCTGCGTAGTTTGAGAGATAAAAACTAAAAGAGAAGTTGTTGACCTGTTTTCACACCCACTATGAAGGTAAGAACACCTGTGGAGCTAAAATATTCAACAGAAACCTCGGAAAAACAATTTTTAATGGAAGGGCCTCTTTAAGTTCTTTTCAGGGTATTAAATTAATTTCAGTAATGGTACTAGCAACAGGACACAACAGGTGTTTTGGGAACATGCTAGCTGTAACTAGTTTTTTGCCATGTATTTAGCAAGTCTTAGATAAAGATATGTAAGATAAAACTGTAGATATCAATCTATATCTATATGTACAATAGTTAAACACTGGAGATGAAATAAGCTCTTAAAATCTACTAATGCACTCTATTTAAGTGAATACTTTCTAAATGCCTCTTAAGCAGCTTTTAATTTGTTCATCTGAGTCAGATTCTTTAGCTTTACTGCTACTTAATATTTAAGGATGGTATCTCATGTATGGCAGTTCACAATTGTCTGCAACTATAGTGAGATAAATGCAGTTTGCAGTGTATCTCAGTCCTTAATGCTGACTATGGAGGTCCATAACAATGTAGTGTGGCTGCTGAGCAAGACAATGAACACTGGTTTTTCTCCAGAGCTGCAGGGAAACATCAGCAGAGTCGATTGTACTATTAGTGACATCATTCAGCCTCCTAGCAAGCAGTCTACACACACTAAAAGTCGCACACACAGACAAAACCATTTTGGGTTGCAATTCTGCAAGCCAATGGCTCCAAGAGAAGTCTCTCACAAAGCAAAGAGGTCAAAAAGTCTTGTGACTGGGGGCGGGTGGAGAACTTCATTGACCTACATCACAGACATCCTCAACAAAGGCTTGTTGATGAGTCTTCACAACAACTTTTGCACATAGACACAGGCTTACTATCAATTTCCAGCAAACGTGCTACACCACAACCTGCATCTGTCACATATGTATAATAGTCAGCTTGTTATTGGACATCTGTACCAACCCCCGCAGAGCTGTCTTCTGGGGCCTCATTGCTTCAATGGGTCTCTTATTTCTGTGGGGAGAGACAGCTGGTGCCAAACAAGACTGGCACAGAAAGGGAACAGCGTGGGCACGTGGGAAAAGCATGGGCAATTTGTGGCTCCTCTCGTGATCCAACACAATAAGTTTTAAATGGAGTGTCTGGCAGCCAGAAGACAAAACTGATGGATGAATAACGCTGAGAGCTGACAGGATGAAGCCCCGTGACATGATGCCCACTTAACACCGAAACAAAACTGGATAGAAAACAAAAAGAAAATGAAAAGTTGCAAATGAAATGCAAATGCTAGATTTAAAGTTGTCACAGAATTAGAATGTAAATAACAAGCTCTTCTCATGTGTAAGGGTGTTGATGATAATAAAAATAAACCTGATTTGAATATGGTCTTTTTGGAGTTCCAGAAAACACTAATCATGCTGCATTAATGTTACACATGAAAGCTCAGACAACATATCAGTTTGGTCAAGGCTCTAATCACACTGTCACATAAAGTCCTACTATTGCAGAATGCAAATCATTTGATCTCATGAGGATCCAGAAAGCCCGTGAGTGGGATGAAGTTTCTGCTGTGTTTGCATGTCCTGACGGTTTGCTTTGGAACAAAACCACTAAGGGACGGCAATTTGATTTGGAAAAAAAAACCACAGGTGACTGTATCACCAAGGACTTTCCTCTGAATCCAGACCGTCACAGACAGCACACGATGTGTGCTAGTTTCTTATCAGTCCAACTCTCTGTATACCAAGACAAGTTAGTCTTGTAATCTCAGCAGTTCCAAAGTGTGTGTTTGTGTGAAAAGGATACGATATGGGTGTCCACAGAATGGATTGTGCATTTCTGCATATGACTGATAAACATTAACGGCCTTCTCAAACTGTTGCATTTGCCCACGCTGATTACATCTCTGCCTTTCAAAGTGCAATTAGCATTGGTCCGCCTTACTGCAGCACAGATACACAAATGGCATGCACACTCACAAACGCATAAATTAAACACTCAAGCAGCCCCAGCACATGCGTGTGATATGTAAACATTTAAAGTACAGCAGAGATGAAGCGCTCCAAGCTTCCCCTTTCAGCTGAAATGTCAACAAACAGGCCATTTTACCCATGCTAATCTAAAAACCCAGAGGTGGATAGATGAATATCTTGGACATGATTAGCTCATACTTTCCTGTGCTGCTGTATGCTAATGAAAGGCTTTATGTGAATGGGTTGTCAGGGGATTTATAATTACAGGGCTGCGGAGGAGCGCAGAGGAGCCATAATGAGCCGTTCAGCCTGGTAGGTCCTCTGACTGGAAAGCTGAGGGACTTAACACCTCCCATGGATCCACATTCAGCAGAAATGTGTTTGTCAGAGAAAGTGGGCAACCTTGGAGGTCAAGCGCCGAGCAAAACAAGTGAATATATGTGAGAGTTCATGCCTGAAGGTTATCGTGTCTGTTCACATTCTTGAACTGCTGTTTCTGAAGTTGCTCAATGTGGAGCCCTCGGGGAAGGTTGTTTATTTCACAAGAGAAGGAAAATAGCGTTCAACTAGCAGACATTAAATTTACAAAAATAGAGCTTAATTCTTTTTCTTTTGACCATCTTTGTGAGTAACTCACCACTATGATTATGCTATATTACATGTCAGTTCTCGTGTCGCCTGACACTTGAGAGAAAAATCTCAAGTTGAACTTTTTATTGCTAAATAACTTTGTTTGGTAAGCAGATTTCAGAGCGTACTAAATATTGTCATTTACTTTTTCCATTTGAGAACATTTTGTTATAAAGATGACTGACATGCATCTTTTACTTTAACTGGCTGTCATGTTGTTTAAAACAGACTCTACCTTCATGGGGAAGCTGCAGCTGTTGCTGCCTAATTTACAGGTCCTTAAAAAAGTATTTCAGTCTGGTTTCAACTGCTTCTTTATGTTTCTGATGTGCCAGAGCTTGATAACATTTGATCTCAGAGAAAGAACAGACGTGGTGGAGAAACTTATGGAGGATTGGGATATAAGGCAGTTTCACATCTGGTGCAGACTAAGGGCCTGATTTATCAATATTTCAAGTAAAGAGCGCAAAATTGTGTGCGCCACAAAAATTTTGCACCAAGGGCGTGTTCCTGATAATGCGAGTTATCTACTAAGACTGATTGCGCAATTGTTAACTGGAGCAAAAAGCAATATTCAAATGAGGAGTTTGACGGCGCTATTCTCTTGTGGGCGCAAGTAAGGTGCAAACGGAAAATGAATTTCGAGCCACTGGTGCTTCAAATATGAAGGAAGAGGCAAAAAATATATTGTTGAGGTGCAGCAAAGAGGCTCCACTCTGTGATGTTAAATGTTGTCGAACACAAAGCAAACAACAGCGATCAGAGCGACCTGGTGCGTAAAGTTCCCCCCCAGTGTGCTACAGACACCGACACCTACTTTTCAGGATGTGGTACACACAGTGGTTAGAGCGGTCGTCCTCCAATTTGAAGGTTGGTGGATCGATCCCGGCTTCCACCGCCACATGTCGAAGTCCTTGGGACAGGACACTGAACCCCATGTTGCCCCCCGATCTGCGTATCGGGTTGTGTGAGTGTTAGCCCCTACCCTCTCCCCCCGATCTACATATCGGGTTGTGTGAATGGGTGAATGCAAAACCTTGTAGTGTGAAAGCGCTTTGAGTGGTCTGAATGACTAGAAAAGCGCTGTACAAATACAGGACATTTTAAAGGGGGTCTGCGCCGTAACCTTAGGAATAGATCATGAGCTGCTATTAAACTCATAAATGTGTGGAATGATATTTACAGCACGAATAACGCAACAATAAACGTTCTCCATATTCACCATCTCTCAACCTTGTAAATATAACACTGTTCCTCAGAAGGAAAAAATTGTGAGCCTGGATAATTTGCCACAACGTTTGCATCACAAGTGTTTGGAAAATGAATGTTTCTAAATTAATGTATCTACCCTGGGAGACGCAGCACTGCCACAGTGTGATGGAATGATCCACGCGTCTGTCTGTATCTTCTCCTCGCAACAATCACTGCCGTCATTTTTGCGCCGTGTTAAGACGCTTTTCAAAGGCAGTAAAAATGTGTGCAAAATTAGAAGCCGCAAACAGTTTCAAGTTTGATAAACCATACTGCACCTGGAACACCCACTTATTTACATGTTCTCCTCCCAGTATTTTGCGACAGAAACACCAACATTGCATATTAATAAAAGACAAAGATGCAAAAAACGCTTTGTCCATCGAGCGGCAGGTTTAACAGGCGCAGTTTTACCTGTGTGTTGTTAGTAAATCAGCTGCTGCTTGTTTTTGCATCCGCTGAGCGGTTCGCGCCTGTTTTAACAAACGCAGACCTGATAAATTAGACTCTAAATGACCTGCAGCAGGAGATCTGCACGAAGTTGTTTGGTAGTCAGATCCTTCACTCCAAAATAGGAATATAGAAAGTGAAAGAACATTTAAAGTGACTCAAGATGAAAAAAAAACATTTTTCTTTTTTTGACAGTTGAAGTATTGTCATTGTTTGGGTAAAACTTTTATGTTTATTGCTCTTTCTGCTTTATATATTTCCCTTTTTCTTTTCTCGTAATGAGTCTGTCAAACTTTCATCTTCTTTTTGTAAACTTTTTACCACAAACAAAAGCTGGACTGGGAAAGAAAAAAAAATCCCCATGAGAAGAATTTAACATTTATGTATTTAAGTCCACAGCAGAATACAGTACTTTCATCTTGTAAATGTTAACAACCAGACCATTTTTTATATCTAAGAAAGCAAAACAGTTCATTCTTTGATGAACATGCAGACATGTTCTTGTTTTTCAGACAGCGGAGCTGCAAAAGCTTCTTAAAAACAGAAACACATGGTGCACTGGAATTTGCCTTGCAGTCAGTCACATGCACCGGGGTAGTCATTTGGTAAATAGGTCTTTCATCTGTTACACAGTCTATCAAACTGACCACTAATTAGACAATGGTTGGGAGAGATGGGGTTAATTTACAGGCTGAGGCAGACGCAGCAGGGCAGAATGAGAAGAGGATTAGAAGGAAAGAACAAACAACTCACTGAACATGAATGTATGTGTTCAAGGAAATTATAAAATGGTTGTCCTGATGTTTATTGTCGTACGACCTTTACAACCTTTAAGTCATTAAATAATGTGCAGCAATTTCTGGAGGTACAGTATTTTAAGCTTTCAGTTTTCAGTAAAAACTATATTCTGGGTTGTGAGGTTTTAGAACACTAGTAAATCTTCTTTGGTCAGTTTCATTAAAGGAACTTAAGGCAGCTTTACAAAAGCTGACTCAGTGCTGCCGCGACAGGCGCTGTGGCTAACTGCAGCCACCAGCCAAGCCGGCACGGGAGCGCGCACAGACACTTTACAGACGGTTCGTCTTCACAGCACTGCACCGGGGAGGCTAACATACTTCACGTCAGGTCTCTCCACTCTGTTATTTGATTTGATCTCATCATTTTCATACTGTATCAGGCTCTAAACACGACCTATAATGTTTTCTCACCTGGTCACAAGGAAATGAGCCATGTCAGCATCCGTTTTCACTCCCAAATGCAGCTGAAGTTCCCTCCATGAACCGAACGCATATCCAATATTTATGCGGGTGCCTGCCCGGCTTCGGTCATGTTTTTTTTTAGAATCACGAGATGCCGCTGATAAAGTCTTTATTTTCTTCGTGGTGCCACTTTTTTGGGGGGTGAGAGTGGATGCAGGTCGTTTGCTGGCTGCAGAAACATCCATAAGTATACCTTCAGTGTTTGAATCCAAGTCCACGGCGGCCATGTACTTCCTGTTCAAGAGCTGTCGGCAACGCGCATGCAGCGTCAATTTACGTCACATCCCTACAACTGCGCGGGAAATTCGGACGTCAAACTGCAGCGCATTATGTAGCACACAGCGTTTCCAAGGCAACAGACATATATGCGGATGGCCTCGTTATTTTGGGGTTTTAAAGCAGAACTAAGTAAGTTTTTTCACCTCAATAAATGTTTTCTAGAGTCCCTGTGGGGGTAAACAAGGACTTGGCGGGGTGATTCGTGGGTCCCTCCCCTCCCTCCGGGGTCTGTGTCCTGAAAGCAGCACTTGCAACTTTCAGTGGATCGGACCCGACTAATCTCGCGAGAACAAACCTGCTTTACGGCACTCACACTCACGTACATAAATACAAGCATGAAGCCCTTGCCGTTGTTAGCAACGCCACCCTTAGGAGCGCAAAGATGAC
>SSNP01000065.1:947226-1065754 GCA_006937955.1 Pachypanchax playfairii
CCCCGCCGCCAACCCCCCAACAACAACGCGCAGAGAATGCTTTTGCAAGAAGAAAGAAAAACAAAACCAAGAAAATGTCTCGACAGGTGAGTATTATTGTCATCTTTGCGCTCCTAAGGGTGGCGTTGCTAACAACGGCAAGGGCTTCATGCTTGTATTTATGTACGTGAGTGTGAGTGCCGTAAAGCAGGTTTGTTCTCGCGAGATTAGTCGGGTCCGATCCACTGAAAGTTGCAAGTGCTGCTTTCAGGACACAGACCCCGGAGGGAGGGGAGGGACCCACGAATCACCCCGCCAAGTCCTTGTTTACCCCCACAGGGACTCTAGAAAACATTTATTGAGGTGAAAAAACTTACTTAGTTCTGCTTTAACCTGTAATATGAAACATTTTATATCTAAAAAACGTCAGGAAACACTGATTAACAGACCTTTCAATCTGTCTGCATTAAAATTCTGCTGGTTCTGGCTGCTTCTGTCAGGCTTCGCCAGCAGCTCGTTCATATTCATTGTTCGAATTTGCTGGACTCTGATTGGCTAACAAACTAGCCTATGAGAGCAAGGTATACTGTTTTCTGCCCCGCTGCGCATGGCAACGTCAGACGTTCTCTCTTCCTGATTGTTACGTCTTATGCTAACAGCTTTTAGCCAGCAGCATGCTAGGTGTGGTTTCAACTGCAGAAATCGATGAATACTAACGCACAAAGGAGTTGTGATGAAACAGATACAGGCCGTTCGGACTCGGGAGAACTCGAGTTTTATCGCCACCTGCGTAGTTTGAGAGATTAAAACTGAAAGAGAAGTTGTTGACCTGTTTTCACACCCACTATGAAGGTAAGAACACCTGTGGAGCTAAAATATTCAACAGAAACCTCAGAAAAACTGTTTTTAATGGAAGGGACTCTTTAAACAATTTTAATGGGCATGAAAAAAAATGTTAAGCTAATTTGGTTTGCAAATTACGTATAGCAGCTTTAAACTTTGGTCAACCAAAGCAACACTGCCGAGCCAATCGGAGAACAGGAAAAGTTGTTGCTGTTTGTTGCCACACCTCAAACCGACCCATGACCATCAGTTTGAACCACGAATAACATAAATATTTGTGTTGTGTCTACAAAAGGCAACTTGCAGCTTGGCACTCAGTCATATTTCATTTATATATCAATTTGTATGCATAATTTAAATGTGCAGCCAACTAAAAAGAGAGCGCAGCTGCAGGGAACATGTTGGAAGGAAATCCTAAATCTTCTTTAGAATTTTTTTCTGCTTGGGCACAATGAAAAATCAGTTTACTGAGCAATAACTTAAAGTCTAAGCCAGATATTTTCCTAGAGATCATGTTTTGGCTGAGACGTGTTTGTGTTTTATGTGTTGTGACTTATTTTTTTGGAGCGTAGTGCTCCTTGTGTACTGCTTACAACCAGAAGCAGTTGCTCTCACTCTCTATTTTGCCAAGTGAAATATTAAAGCCAAATTTCATAAAAATCGATGCCAAAGTCTCATTTTAGAAGCTAAACAATCCATCCTTTATTCATTTCTAGTTGGACTGAGAAGCACAAACCTTTTTTCTGCTTATGGCTTTATCAATTGCCAAAACTGGCCTTTTCATATTTAAATGACTTACTTTGTATTTTCTGTTTTTGGGTTGTTCGTGTAAGACATGTACAGTGAAAACATTTTGCTTTTTTTATGTTATAAATTATATTTAATCAAAAACATTTACTACAATATATTGGTTTTATGATTTTCACTTTAAAAGTCTGTTTAATTGAGCTGGTTTCATTCATAAGAAGAGACACTTGAATCCAGAAGCTTCAGCACATTTTACGTGTCTGTAGATCCAGTTCACGATTAGACTCAAATAAAAGAGTGAGAAAAAGCCATCTGGACTCTTTTTCCACATCTCACCCAAAGCAAACATCCACTTTCCAGTAGGTCAGGAAACTTTCCCCCCAAGGCGCGATGAATACGTTGTTTGCTCTACCAACATTACCAGGAACCAGACAGATCATTATGAAACATATGAAGTGGAAAAGGTGCTCGAGTGCTCTGGATGATCCCTGAAAGAACTGACATATGGCTCCACAAATGGAAACACTGATAAATAGGCAGGACATTTTCTCTGTTCAGACACATTTCATACCATCAAGAGGACAGAAATAGACTCACACATGAACTCTGGCCCAAAGGTAATGGTCACTGATGTATGTGAGTCACAGCTGCTCAACCATTAGGGTTTGTTTATCCATCACCTGTTTGGTTTCAGTGAGTAACCTTCTTTAGCATGACTGTTCAGATGAAGTTAGCTGCTGTTTTTACATGTTTAGTTGGATTTAACTCACTGCTCCTCAGTCATCCTTTTCTTTACAGTACACAGCAGCACGCATGCAGGTGCTGACATTTAGGGATGAAGATGAAAAACATTTACAAAAAAACAGCTGCTGACTAAAAGATGACTTTCCTAAACCAAAATAGAATTTTACACTCCCAAAGTTGACAGAAATTAACCTTTAAAGAGGCCCTTCCGTTTTTCTGAGGTTTCTGTTGAATATTTTAGCTCCACAGGTGTTCTTACTTTCATAGTGGGTGTGAAAACAGGTCAATAACTTCTCTTTCAGTTTTAATCTCTCAAACTACGCAGGTGGAGATAAAACCCGAGTTCTCCTGAGTTCTAATGACCTGTATCTGTTTCATCACAACTCTTTTTTTCGTTAGTTTTCGTCAGCTCCCGCAGTTGAAACCACGCCTAGCATGCTGCTGGCTAAAAGCTGTTAGCATAAGACGTAACAAACAGGAAGAGACTACATCTGATGTTTCCATGCACAGCGGGACAGGAAACAGTATGCCTTACTCTCATAGGCTAGTTTGTTAGCCAATCAGAGTCCAGCAAATTCCAATAATGAATATGAACAAGCTGCTGACGAAGCAGCCTGACGGAAGGAGCCGGAACCACCTGAATTTTGATGCAGACAGATTGAAAGGTCTGTTAATCAGTGTTTCCTGACATTTTTTAGATATAAAATGTTTCATATTACTGGTTAATAAATAACCACAAAGTCCTGAAATTTGTATGAAATGGACTCTTTAAACTACAAATATTATTATATTAAAAGGAAACACACAAATATTTTAACCCTGCTGAGAAAATATTTAATAATAATTTTACAAAGGGAAATGTTTAACTAGCTTATTTTATCTATTCTATCTCCCTCATTTTTCACACTTTCAACCAGAATGAGTTGAAAAGGGAAGAACCGTCTCGTACGGGGACCTGATTTCATTTTACTTTTTCTTTCGTCATAAACCGCTATATGAAAACAAATCTGTAAAACGGAAGTTAACTGAAAGTAGTGGTAAAAATACAAACAACCTTGAGTCTGTTTCTGGACTGCAGTAACAATGAAGTCCTGCTGAGTTAGCTGAGCCCGGGTCTTTTTATTACCTGTAATTCTTCTGGTTCACAGACATCTGATAAACATCTGAAGACCTGAAGGTGTTGATGTGACACGAAACCAAAAAACATCTATGAGATTGATTAAATGTAACATCCACTGACTCTTCTGTGTACTCTGCTGGTAAACAGAGTTATTTATCTTATCAGTTTAAGCCGTACTTTAGGATCAAATAAGGTCTGTGGTAAAATCTGTTAAATGTTTACGAAACACTGGTCAACCATTTCTCTTGAGGAGCATCTTTCATCACAAATGAGGTCAGAGTTTAAAGTAATAACAATGAGCAACATGGAGATGAGACATGCTGGACAGTCTTAAGAGCAGAAATGTTGTTTATCCTCTTCTAAAAATCAGTCATGTTTTTTATTTTTGTTTATGAATAAGACAAGCTGAGTGATTATTTTCAATTTTAAAGTCTAACCTTTCAGAAAAAGCAGCCAAAGCATTGCATTAGACAACAAAATCCTCAAGTCTCCTTCCAAATACATGAATTCCATATTTTATGTTTGTTAATCAGGGATTTAGTGTTTCGTTTTGTTAGATATAATAATATAATTTCCCAAAGAATAAACGCGCTTTCTCCAAAGATTCTACCATAATCCTTTAAAAACCTTCAGGCATTTACCATGTGGTAAAGAAATACTTTTAAGTCTTCTGCAAATAAACAACAACTGTGTTTGTCTTTCAAATGGAGAAGGTTATAAATAGGAATATTTATATGTAAAGCTATTTGTGTCTAACTCTAGAGGAGAACATGTATCTGAGCTTTAAACCTTTTTTCCTGATCTTTTACGGAGTCGGATTTATTCTTTATAGCTGGAGATCTTTTCTTATATATTGTAAAGTCAGCTGCTCAACACAGACTGATGGAGACACTAAACTCCTGAGTTGTTTTTCTAAAACAAGGGAAGGGCGATATAGAATCTAAAAGCGGGTTGCTTTAAACTGCCAGATCTTGTTTGATAAAAGACACATTATCTCTGTGATTAAATGACTCTTTATGTAACAGCCTTTACAGTTATGGAGATGTGCTCCACTGTTGATTCATTATATTTGAGGGAAATGCCTGCTGTGTAAAAGCGTGTGTGTTTCATTCTTCCTTGCATCATTCATCTGTCCCTGGTGAACTTTGAACACCATTAAAGGACAGTAAGACCTCTGCCACTGGTGTAACAGGATCCGACCACAGAAAGCTGTAGAAGCCAAATACACACATGCATGTGCGCAAACCCACAATCTCAGACATCCCAGAAACCATTATCACTCCTCCTCCTCCTCATGGATAAGTGTGAGAGGAAGTAAATGAATGCGACTGAGTGACAAAGAGGAAAAAGGATCAAAATGATGACATCAGCTAGCGTCAACCCCTGAAGCCTGGTTTCTTTGGCAGGAGGTGAAACTTAGACAAGGAGAGACAAGCAGCAGTAATCCTGCTTATCGTCTCCCCCACCAGTGTCACCCTCACAGCCCTGAGTTCGGCCTCCCAAAGGAGACAGGAAAATGGAAGTCGTCTTGTTTTTCTAATCCAAGAGGCGATGCTTGCAGCTCCTCCACATCTCCTCCAGTAAACTGTAATTATCACCGAATGGATGCAGATTACCGGAGGAGGGGGAGAACAGGACAAGCAGTAGTGAGGATTGCGAACAATGGTGGAGAAAATGATGGGCTTGATATTTAGGTCAGACAATAAAGGCAAATAGAGCTTAAATGAGTCAATTCTGGGGCTCACAAAGCCAGCAGAGACAGAGAGGGTGTTGTTCATGGCTGCTGCCTGCATTCTGAATATGATCTGCATTTGGTAATTGTGTTTACAAATTAAGAACACTTGAATACTCGGAGGATATAAACTAAAACTAGTTATCTGTCTCTCTCTGTGCTGTTGATTGAATTGGGAGTTTGATGAGTCATTTATTGTGCCAGTCTTTAAGGCATGACCAAATGGGCCTCTTGCCATATTTGGACAGCTTCGAGCCAAATGGTGTTGTGTTTCCACACGTTTCATGTAACACGGGGGGCTATTCACTGCAAACAGCATGGATCGGAGATGTTGTGAAAAAGCATCCGAGACGGAGGGAATTGGCTTGGAAATGAAACACATATGTCTCCACCAGCCGATACTCACAGACAGACCTATAGACACAGACCGAAGACATAAACACACACGGATCTATGGCTAAACCACTTTAGAGCACCAACGCCACCCCCCACTCAGTCACTTTCAACTGAACATGTTTGTCTCAGTCACCTTATCAGTCCTGTTTTAAACCACCTCCTCCTCGTCCACACCTTCTGCTTCACACATGCACACAGAGGGGAAAAAAAACATGCAGCCACTCCCCTCTGCTCCTATCACCAGGTATCTCTGGATTCTCATTGGTCTTTTGCATGACGTGCTTGCAACACCTCCTGAAAAGTTCAGTGACCTCCGCGCTTTCTATCACTTTGAAATATCAACATTTCACACAGGAATTTGACTAGAGTCAGCTGAGATGACTAATCTATGTCTATAAACACCTACCTACGTTCTGAGGTA
The DNA here is from genome assembly GCA_006937955.1 of Pachypanchax playfairii. Classification (NCBI taxonomy): domain Eukaryota; kingdom Metazoa; phylum Chordata; class Actinopteri; order Cyprinodontiformes; family Aplocheilidae; genus Pachypanchax; species Pachypanchax playfairii. Next base: position 953,209 of record SSNP01000065.1, read on the forward strand.
ATACTTTGTGCAGCTTTCGTGCAATCTGCACAGTCTGCACTTGTTTTTTTCGTAAACAAGTGCTGTTTGTGTGTTTATGTTTTTATTGAGTACTTTGAGACTAAATTCAGAGACATGATTTCCAGTTTGCACATAAGGGTCCTCACAGTTCAAGCAAGTTATTTTTACAGTAAGATGTACATGTGTGATAAGGCCCGCATTGAGGTGAAGGTGTAGGTTAAACTGAAACACCTGAAACTTTTTTATGGAAGCAAAAAGAAAACCTTGTGGACGGCTCTGCATTTATATAACAGAGAAAACTGTGAGTGTATACAGTGTTACCTTAGCATGATTTCACATGCTCAACAGGTAAAGCAACATAGCTACTGTTACTGTTGAGCGAGTCTGCGCTTGACTGTCAAAACAAATGCTGTGTGAAACCCGTTTCAAGTCACGATCTTGATCAAAACAAAACATAAAATCCAGTTTTTTGGTAGAGAGCAGAAAAAGTTTGACTTTATTGGAAAATCTAGAGTCTGTAATGGAAATAGCTGCTGTGTAGAAGAACGGAATCCCCTACCGCTCATTGTTCTCGACACAATGTGCTTGTAGAGAGTCAGATTAAGTGATTAGTGAGTCCTAAATTCTCATCATAACTTGATCAGAGCACATGACAATGAGCTGGTTCCCAATCAGAGCATCACTTCTGAGCTGAAAGATGTCATCTGGACAGAGATACCAAGATCAGTTATTTGTGATAAGTAATGATAAACGAGATGCTCCCGGGTCATTTCAGCTTTATTTATAGATTTTTCTGATTAGAGATTGAAGACTCAGATTCTCGTCATAACTTGGTCTGAGATCATGAGCTTATAACATGAATCAGACAAGGAAGTAATGAGGGAAAGAACCCAGCACAAGAATGTAAAAGAAGATCATATCAGCCCAGAATCACAAATTTCAAGAACTTTGCGATTTTTTACGTCTCAAAACCCCTAATTAAGAAAGGAAAATATCCCCTTCAAACAGATTTTAAATAGGTGGGAAAGTAATCAGAGCGGGTGTGTACGCTGAATTCAGCAATATACAAGACTTACAGTGAAGCCCCACCCATGTCTGGGGCCTCAGAACTTTTGTTAAGCTACTTTAAATTATGCACATCATTTTCAAGTTTAATGGAAGGCTACTGATGCAGAAACTAAAGCTAAGTTACAACACTTTAGGACTTTAAACTACGTAGTTTGGATCAATTGTGTGACTGCACAGCTTTCATGTCTGGTTATTTCATGTTAGCATAGCGCGTCTGGCATGTTTACATAAGTTTTGAATTACTGTTATGTGAGATACAATATTATACTTCTATTTTCCAGAAAGTTTCAAAAAGTATACATGAAACTAAAGAATTTAAAGATAAATTTGGCTAAATTTCTCAAATCTGAATAATAAGAGGAATATAGAGAATCTGTTTAAATGGGTATTTTACTCTCTAGTAATTTTAATTGTATATTTTTTAAAAAGCAGACAGGTTAATAAAATATGACACTTCTGGTTTTGAGTTTGCATTTGGTTGAATTTGTATGACCATCTTTTAACAGGCAGCCTTTTATTTGGCTCTTGAAATGCCATAATTTACATTTTAATTGCCTAAAAGCATTTTATAGCCACAATACGCATTTCTTATACACAGAGATTAAAAAGAAAAATATTTTGTTAATTACAGTCCGTGTACCTAATGGCATGCTGTACTTATTTTAGCATGCAAAGACGATGCAAGATACAGATTTATAAAAATTCAAAAAGCTGTGTTTTTTAGAAGAACGCACTTTACAGTCTATTTTTCTCCTCGACAATTATGGCTCCTTTATGGTTCAAGGTCCAGTAATTCTAATACTTTTAAGGCCACATTTAGCAGCATAATGACTCTTTCAAAGTCATCGATTTGCAGGTCGAATGCTGCTGCTTTCTCAAGTGGGAAAGCATTCACAAATCAAATCCTCTGAACTGCTTTATGAAGCTTCTTGGAATCAGCAGGTTAATTGAAATGTTTTGATTTTAAGGACGCTCAACAGAATACAGAGATTAAAGCATGTAGTAAATCTCTTTGGAAAGGAATCAGACCTCAATGGACTGTTGTCTAGACAGCTGCATAATGAATGAGGTAGATATTGTGGTCACAGAGATGGAACCCCATAAGACACGTGAACAATAATGTTGCAGACATTCAGCGTAAATGTCAAGAAAATAAATGTAAAGCCGTGACTGGATCTGTATATTATTTACATTATATTTATAGCTTTTTTAATGCAAATCTAAAACAAGGAAATAAAAATACATCTATATCAGACCTGATGTTTCTCTCCATGTGCATATTTGATCATCTGTTTCATCCCCATGTGTTTCTGTGGACTGATGGGACATTTGGCATAAGGAAAATCATCAGTCACAGATAATGGTGGTGGTAGTATGATGGTCTGGGACCATATTTAGGACCTAGGTCAGTGTCCCTGGGCTCACACTGCATCCAGATCCGGTCCGGTGCGGCCCCCGCAGGTATTCCATAATATTAAAATTACCTTTGAAGGCTCACAGTAGCTCCGCGTGGTGCGGGTCCGGTTACGGGGGCCGTACGCCACAACGGAAAGAATCCGCAAGGTTCTTATTTTTGCCGGACGCCGGAGAGGATCCGCGTCAAGTTTGATGAAATCTGACGAGCTACACAGGAAGTGTGGCTTGAATATCCGGTGTTTTTTCAAAATAAACGAGTGTACAAACAATTGTAACTTGACTCTTCTTTTTAGACAGCACACGCGCTAATAGGAAATGTAAACATTACACCACACTAACAAGAGAAAGCAGTCATATAGCCCACACAACCGAATACGGCTATTGTTTACTAGGAACCTCCTAAAAAATGGAGGTGTTCGGGCGTGAAGTCCCGACAAAACGATAACCCACGTGAACTTCTGTTCTCGCGAGTGCCGTTTCCGCACCCAGCACCGGAGCTGGCCGCACTCCCTATCTGGAGCAGATGTGAGTGGTAGCTTGCGGAAAAACCGCACCGAATCCGGACCAAAGCCGTTCCGTAGGCAGTATGAGCACGGCGTTTTTCCCAACCCTGGTCCTCAAGGCACATTGTCCTGCATGTTTTAGATGTTTCCCTGTTCCAACACAGCTGAGTTAAATGAGGAAATTACCAAACAACTTGTCTTGTAATTTGCTCATTGGCAATCATTGAGATGTTTCTTAGCAAAATTGAGACGAGCCCTAATGTTCTTTTTGCTTAACAGTGGTTTGTGTCTTGGAAATCTGCCATGCAGGTTGTTTTTGCCCAGTCTCTTTCTTATGGTGGAGTCGTGAACACTGACAGTGAGGCCTGCAGTTCTTTAGATGTCGTCCGGGGGTCTTTTGTGACCTCTCGGATGAGTTGTCTCTGCGCTCTTGGAGTAATTTTGGTCAGCCGGCCACTCCTGGGAAGGTTCATCACTGTTCCATGTTTTTACCATTTGTGGATAATGTCTCTCACTGTGGTTCACTGGAGTCCCAAAGCTTTAGGAAAGTCTTTATAACCTTTACCAGACTGATAGATCTCAATTACTTTTGTTCTCATTTGTTCCTGAATTTCTTTGGATCTTGGCATGATGTCTAGCTTTTCAGGTGCTTTTGGTCTACTTCTCTGTGACAGTCAGCTCCTATTTAAGTTATTTCTTGATTGAAACAGGTGTGGCAGTAATCAGGCCTGGGGGTGGCTACAGAAATTGAACTCAGATGTGATACACCACAGTTAGGTTATTTTTTAACAAGGGGGCTATTCCTTTTTCACACAGGATCATGTAGGCTTGGATTTTTTTTCTCCTTAAATAATAAAAACCATAATTTAACAACTGCATTTTGTGTTTACTTGTGTATCTTTGACTAATGGTTAAATGTGTTTGATGATCAGAAACATTTTATGTGACAAATATGCAAAAGATCAGGAAGGGGGCAAATAGTTTTTCACACCACGGCATGTGCAGCTAACAGCTCTTTAAACATGTTATGCATCTTTTAAAGCAGCAGATTGAGAGAGTTTAACAAAATTGTGTTTTGTGGTGGAACATAAATCGTTGGAAAGTTTGTTTGCCTGTAGTGAATCTGATCCACTTCGACTTTCTGACCCCGAGCTGGAAGCTGCAGAAAGTCCAGATGACGGCTGTGAAAGAGATCTTTGTTTTCCACACGTGACTGAAGAGTTTGGACCATCTCAGCCGTGAACCAGGGTAAAAATCATGGTGCTGTTTTAGCAAATAGACACGTGTTGTTTGATTTAATGACTGGAAAACACTCACTTCAACTTTGTTCTAGAACAAAGAACAACAACAAAAAATCTAACTTCCATCTATCATGTGAAAAGATCCATATGATCAGCTAATCGATCGATATGAGGGTCTGCGTGGCGTCTGTGCTGAGGTCAGCATGAAACTCCAACAGACCTACTGAATGTAAACACAGCTGCCTGGATCAGTGTGTGTGTGTGTGTGTGTGAGCACATGCATGATTGAGAGGCAGTCACAGGACTGGAGGTGGGGCAGCAAACTAGGGCAGAGAAGTTTTTAGAGGGGTGGGACATATGTATACACGGAGAGGGGGGGAGGGTCGGAAATCCTGAAAGAAACGGTTGTAGAGAAAGTTTGGTGGGGGGTTAGATGCATGGAGTGGAAAGTAAACAAGACTGTGTGGGCTTTGTTTGGAGTTCAGTATCAGAAACAAAAAATCTGGGAGGTTTTAAAGCTAACAGACAATAACGGAACATGGAAGTGACGGAGTTGATGTTCTTTAGGATCTGAGAAACGTTCTGATAAAACTCATGAAGAGTAAACTTCCTCTGGAGGAATTAGAAGACTGAAAATCTGTCAGATGGAAGAAACAACTGAAAATTATTTGGTGTTGCATAAACTTTAAATGTAAATGTTTCTCAGATGGAGTAATAAAGGTAATGAGGGTGGCAGCAGATCCTGTAGTTTCAGGAGCTGAATCAAGACTACAACTAGTAGATGCTGCTCAGGGATGGTACAAATATGATCCCAAAATATTAACTGACAACTAAGATTTTAAGTAGAACAACAAACAGCTCCAGAAAAAATACCAGATGATAAACATACAGTAAGAAAGGTGAAACATATTTGCAGAAACTGGTCCAACACTGCCATCCTGTGCTGCAAAGGGTCAAAATTTTCATTAAAGAGAACCCAACACACACACACACACACACACACACACACAAGTGTGTTTTGTTATCCTTATGGGGACCGTCCATTGACTTCCATTGATTTTAGTAACTAGATTTATACCTAACCCAAACCCTTTTACTAACCTTAACCATTACTGATCTATAACTAACCTTAAGACTAACTAAAACTCTATTCACACCATACCTATAAACCTAACCCCTAACCCTAAAAAGGGGAGTCCCCCTATGGGGACCAGGCTTCGGTCCCCACAAGAACCCTCGGACCCCAGAAAGATAGTAAAAGTCAGGAAACTGGTCCTCAGGAGGTCAGAAATACAAACCCACACACACACACACACACACACACACACACACACACACACAACACATACACAGAAATGGTTCTTTTGACAAAGTTGCATTCAAAGCTGGAGACGGCAACAAATAACTGTGGAATAAAATGCATTGAGGTTTATGATAAACAAAAGGGTTCTTTTGTAAAGTTTACTGACGAGTGTTTTTAGTCAAGTGGTCAAAAGAGCAAAGGTCAGAGGTCACAAGCAGAAGCTCTTTAGATGCCTTTTGTTTATTGGACAGATTTACACTGGGAGTGAGTTGAAAGAGGGTCAAATGAAAACAGACCGAGTCTTTAAATGGAAGATCTGGTTGTTGTTCAGTTAGATCTCTTGCTTTCATAAGATTTCTATAACTTTACAAAGAGTCTTCAAAGGCCTTTGCAAATAACCCCGATTTAGTTTTTACTGAAGGAGACGAAAACACGTTGGATAAAACTGAAGTGGATCTAAATCTTTTTTTTCCCTTTGAAACGTCTATTGACACAAAAATAATGGCGATAGAAACATGAGCGGTGGGAATGTAAACAAAAAACTTATTGTCGAGACAAAATGGGTGAAAAATAAAACATCCATGTTGGATTTGAGAAGGATCTCCAGGTCATGATTCTTCTATTTCCTGCTCCTTTTCACTCATGGAACATGATGGAAATGCAAACTTTTGATTCCATTACTGTGGATTGTGGGATAGTTTGAGATAATGAAGACAGATAGAGACGAGCTGCATTCACATGATGTACATCTTGTTTTCTATAAGACAAGTTTGGAGCTGATTTACTCCCACACTTTATCTCCCAGAGCACAAACAAGAAACTCGGAGGACATTCAGTCCATATTAGTTCCAACGAGAACGTGCGTCGTGCAAACACTTACCGTACAAAAACAAACAAGGACTTCCTGATATATTTACATAACAAGTCATAATGGAGGGAGGCACACTGAGAAAAGTTGTTCTTTATGACCTCCTGAAATAAAAAATGTGTGTGTAGCTAAGAGAAATCAGCATTTATCATACACATGGGTTGAACTGAAAACTCACTCCAGACACAGCTGATTGCATGAGGTGAATCTTACTGTTTACTGAGAAGTTGTTTTTATTCCTTAAATGAGTCAAAGTCTGGAATTTGTTATTTTCAAGGTTCCTGATAAAAATCCCCTACTATGTCCTCATTTATACACTTTCAAAGAAACAAATTAAGAGAAAACTCAATATTAATACAATGGCGCCCCCTGCAGGTGGGTTTCTCTTATAAAAAGCTTTTTTTTTTACTTCATTAACTCTGTTTGCTAAATAAAATGAACACACCTTCAAGATAATTGAAGATGAGGAGGAAGGAAATTCATAAGATTCATATTCAGTATGTTCTTATGAATAAAACAAATAAAACCACCTGCTGAGTGACGAACAGCTTCGTTGACTCAGGCTCTTATCTACGGATCATCAGGGCGCCGACACGGTAGTTATTGCTTTTTAACTGATAAAATCAGCAAACAACTCCAGTGACATCGAAGCCTCCATTGTTGTTCAAATGCCAAGTTTACATTCACCAGTAAGGAAACATGTGATCTGTATGAAGTGATATTTACTCACACACTGGAACATCATTTATTCTAAGAAATTCATTACAACATTAATTATATTAAAATCTTAGAAATATTACCCCTTCTCTAAAGAAATATTTACAAATATCACAACCAATTTGGTACTCGGAAGAGAATATCAGCCAAAGATCCTGAAAGCTTGTTAATTATTGGCTCAAAATCAACAACTGTAAGGAAAAAGAACATAAACAGTTAGTTATAAAAGATAGAAAGTTTAGCCCTTCTTAAACATGTAGGCCATGACCTTAGTTTTTATTAAGGGCCCAACAGTTTGTGAAAGTCTTTGGGTTTAAAGACGAAGAGTGTTACATCTCTTCCACTCTGTACAACAAACCAACTCCAACTAAAAGCCAGAAAAAGCACCTCTATGAAATTTTCTCCAATCAGACGTGGGATCACATCAGTTTCTGAACTGCTCTGAGATCAGAAGTGAGCTTTCTCAGCTTAAAGAAGAGCAACTATAAATAATTCTCATATGAACGGGGCAGCTGAAAGTAAAAGGCACTGGGAACAGCTGAGATCAGACTTGGGTTCGTTGTTCTCGACGACGCGGGAGCTGAGATCAGTCCTGCCTCTGGGGTATGCAGCCTTCCATCTCCAACACCTCGGGCCAGCCCTCGTATTTGTTGGTGTCGCCGCTGTTCTTTATGTGCTGAAGAAGAAAATGTGATAAAAACGGTTTGTTTTGACGGATACAAGATCACACTCAGATGTCAGGTCAAACTATTTTTTCCACTGATACGGCTCTTCTTCGTCCTCACGTGTCTGATAATCTCTGTAGACTTGTCTAAATAATTCTCAGACTAACTTAAAGCACAGCTTTAACTTGTCACAGATTCTCTGCTCAAGATTTTTTTCTGAGGAAATGAAAAACGTTTGTTTGCATTTTGAAGGATTATGAAAGAACTTGATACAATCTGCACACACAAAGTGTAAATTTGGTCAACACCTCTTAAATAAACATGATTGTGTTGAGCTCACTGAGCCTGTTAGCTTAGAGTTCAGTCTCATGAATAACACGGACATGGGTTATGTTTCAGAAGCACCTCAGATGAATCTTTCTTTCATATTTCCAAGTTTTATTCTTGGTTTTATTTGCTTAAACTCAGTTTAATACATCAAAAACCTTCTTCAATCATATTAAACTCATTTCAGATGGAGCGTTTTTATCTTTTTTTATTTTTGGGGGGTAAAAGGAGCAGAAGGGGAAATGTTCTGGGATTTTATGGATCATGTTACCTGCTCAAACGGACTCTTGGTCTTGATACCTTTCCCTCCTACAAAGACCCAGTTATCCCGGAAGCCCAAACTAGCCACAGATGTGCTGCCCAGATCAGCAATCAGCTTCCTGGCTTCATCATTAAGTCTATTAAAGAAAAGATATGATGTCATGAGAGAGTTAGACACGTGGGGAGTTCATTTAAATTGATAATGTGACTCTAAACTGAAAAATTTACAAAACAAATTGTACTTTGTAGCAGCATCATCGAACGTCGCCATCATCACAATCGTTCCATCTTCAATTTCCTTCAGGTACTTAATAAAAGGAGCCACATCTACACAAAATAACACATTATTACAAGAATGTAATAATCGTGAATGGCTAAAAGTGCCATCAGTGTCAAAAATACTGACCTCCTGCCCACATGTCAAAATAAACTGTGCTGATAGCTTCCCCATTTTTCCCTGTGAGAAAGAAAAAAAAATCAGTATTGCTGCTTTGAAACTGTTTTAAAGGTTATGGACGTTAATTTTACCGTTAACCAGAGCGATGTTCATTCCTCTACCAACATTGTTCTTCACGCCGCTCATTAACCTAAAGACCAGAGCCGATCAGAAATTATTTACACATATAAGAGGCCTTAAAATACTGTAAAGCCTGTTTAAGACAGGCAGCATACAACACGTTATATCAGCTCTCACAAACCTGAAGTTTCATATTAACACAGTTAACAGCTCATATCCTGATAAAGTTCAGCACATGACATTAGACATCAGCATCAACTTTTTTTTTTTTTTAAAGTCTGAAGCTAAAATCCTACTTACAGTTTGTCTTCCACACAGATTCTGGGTCCGACCACACTGGCGGCGCCGCTCGTCATCTTGAAGGCAAAGTGTCCAGGAGGACAAGCCTTGGACAGCCCGCATTTATTTACAACTGGCTTTGCTGCTGTGAAGACAATAATCCCCAATGAACCGTCGAGTAAGAGGAAGGCAAACATAAGCCTTTTCACAGTTAAGCTTAGCAGTCTATCACTGTCATCTCAAACCATACAGGAGGATTCTGCAACAATGCAACATTATTTACACTCATGATAATTCATCCTGCGCAGACGGGTAAGGAAAGACTTTATGAAAAGAGTAAACATGCAACGAAAATCCACTGAGAAAACAAAGCAAAATGTCTGATTACTTACTTACTACAGTCTGAGGTAAAGATCTCGCTGCAAGAAAAAAAAAGCACAAACATGAAAAGATTTACAATTATTAACAAAAATGATTAAACAGGAATGAAGGTGCTTTCTATGGTTAAATTAACTCTAGATATGCACCATAGCTGACCACAACCCACAGCAGACAAACATTCACTAAACTGAGTGTTATGCAAATGATTGCAACATGGCTCTGTTGCAGTACCCACTTCCTTGTTGAATCTACGGCTTTTCAGATTCAAAAGAAAAAAAATCATCCATAGGAAGTTTTACTCACACATCAAACTGCCGAGTTTGAATTCCATGTTGATTTCCAGCAGTTGAAAAACCAGAAAGACAGCAAGCAGGAACGCTACGACCAGCGCTGCTAACTTTAAAACGCCTGTAAAGAAAAACAAGAAAAACCACAAGTCCCCCAAAACAAGTTAATGCTCTTAACATAACAAGTGAATAACCTGCGAGGAGAACGTTTATAAACTGCTCTTACCCCCAGCTCTGAGCATCTTGACAAACCTCCGGCCACGTTTCCTCCCAGACAACCTGAAATATTACAACATCAACTATCAGCTCAAGTTCTGCCACTTCTGACGTCAGAATGCGCAACGAACGCAGAGCAAACCGTGATGTTAGCTAAAGCTAGCTGCTACATCAAATCAGCTATTTTCCCCCAAACTGGTGCCACTTAGCTCATTTTAATACATTTGTTTGGTAAAACAGTGAAAAAACAATGTCTAGTTAGTCTTGACAGAGCAAAAAATCCTAAAATTAAACTCACGACAGCTAACTTGTAGTAACTATATCTACTGTATCTACTGTTAAAATGACTTGTCGATTCGTAAGCTGAATACATAGTACTTCAAATTGTTATTAACATACACTAATGTAAATTATATGTAAAAGCAATTATAGTTATGTCTACCTAGGTTTTTCAACTTTTAAAGGTTTAGTTTAGTTTTTCTTACCTGTCCAAAAAGAACGCAAACCTCTTACTTTCCTGGTTTAACCGAACTGCGTTCCTCAGTAAACACGCCCACCTGCAAAGAACAAATATTAAGGTGATGCACCACGCTGTCAGAAAAAGAGAGGATGAGACATTCTTTCTTTCTTTCTTTCTTTCTTTCTTTCTTTCTTTCTTTCTTTCTTTCTTTCTTTCTTTCTTTCTTTCTTTCTTTCTTTCTTTCTTTCTTTCTTTCTTTCTTTCTTTCTTTCTTTCTTTTCTTTGATTGTCAACATGATAAATTCTGTAAATTTAATATGATGAATTTGATGATATTTAAACAGAAATTTCCAGGATTGGTTGGAAATGTCAGAAGGACTGATTGTTTACAATTAGGTTGTGTTTCAGTAAGAGGATTCATAAATTTCTTTTAATGATTCTTTATTATAATCACAACATTTGTGTGGAATTGAGCTGATTGGCAGCAGTCTGCTCTCCCTTGAGAGATTTCTAGATTCATTCTAAATATATTTTACACAACAGATGTAAACAGAGGGAACTGTGATCAAATAAATGGGATATATGAGCATAGAGTCATGCAATCTGTTTAAAAAAACATAAATAAATGTATGAATGTGGGTATTTATTTTTTAAAGAAAACTGAAAGTCTAGAGAAAAAATACACTTTTCAATTTTAGTCAAAAGAATAATTTTATTTCTGCTTTTCACAGCTGTTTTCACACAAGCAAACATTCAACAGAGAGAGAGTTAAAAATAACAAAAAGCAGGCTGGATGTGAAATTTGAGAGAGCAGAGAACTGATCAGTAACAAAGACACAAAACACTTCACAAAAATCTCTAAATGATTCAACAGGTGTGAAATGCAAATAATAAAAAACACAAATAAACATGAGGGGTTGAATTTTATCCACTGTTGTGTTCAGCAAAGCAGCAACATCCCGAATATGAGCTGATATTTAAAGTTATATGACAGCTTGAAACATGGAAAATTAATAATGACTTCTATATTTATTTAAGGAAAGTTAAGTTTTGTAAATTTGTTTCAGTGCAAAAATTCTTGATCTTAAAAGGATCATTGAGCTGCAACAATTTAAATAAAAATATTGAAAAATACAAACTATTAATGGGAAATTATTTACAGACCAATTCCTAATTCTGACAGGTAAATCCGATTACCAAAAATATTTGATAAATAAATATGTTTATTGAGTATTAAATAAATCTATTCCCAGAGTTGGAAAGTGAAAAGTGTGAGATATCGCTCAAATGTTATCTTTGGTTATAGTGACTTCCTGTATTCTTCTTCACTGTCTTTGAAAGAAGCGGTTCACGTTGTGGAACCTCTGCTGCCCCTAAGGAGAAAACATTAACTCTTAATCTTATTGCGGGAGACGCCACAAGTGACTGGAGTTTAAAGAGGCCATTTCATACAAATTTCAGGATTTTGTGGTTATTTCTGAAGTATTAATCAGTAATATGAAATATATTAAACCTAAAAAACGTCAGGAAACACTTATTAACAGACCTTTCAATCTGTCTGCATTAAAATTCCGGCTCTTTCCGTCAGGCTGGCAGCAGCTAGTTCATATTCATTATTGGAATTTGCTGGACTCTGATTAGCTAACAAACTAGCCTATGAGAGCAAAGAATACTGTTTCCTGCCCCGCTGTGCATGGTAACATTAGACGTTATGTCTTCCTGTTTGCTACATCTTATGCTAACAGCGTTTAGCCAGCAGCATGCTAGGCGTGGTTTCAACTCTGAGAGCTGCCGAATACTAACGAACAAAGGAGTTGTGACGAAACAGATACAGGCCGTTCGAACTCGGGTGTTATCACCACCTGCGTAGTTTGAGAGATAAAAACTGAAAGAGAAGTTGTTGACCTGTTTTCACACCCACTATGAAGGTAAGAACACCTGTGGAGCTAAAATATTCAACAGAAACCTCAGAAAAACCATTTTTAATGGAAGGGCCTCTTTAAAAAAAATCTCAAACATGTATTTACATAAAAGCCATTATTTTAACTGTTATAAATGTTACGTTTAACATGTTACTAAATCAGTATATTGATAAATATGAGCGAACGTGCTAAAACAGATTGTGTTTAAGATTTTTTCCTTCCAGGATCTCCAACTGTGAATGTTTTATACAAGCAAGACATCACAAGCTTAATATCTGCCAAAACTTATGTTCTGTCTGTCTTGTCTCATTAAGTTTGTATTTTTGTAAGTGCACATTTTCAGGATTGTTCCAGGTTGACATTTTTAAATAGTGGCACAAAACAGTCAATGAAATAAAAATACTGTACAAAAAGAAAAGTTAAATCAAGTAAAGAAAGAGTTGAACTTAATAAGTTAACAGTTTTCACATTTTTACATTCATAGCCGAAGCAGTTTTCTTTTTTTTCTTCCTTCATGCCTCTGGTCTAAGTCATCAACTTGTCAGGCGTGTCATCCAAGAAGATCCTGGTGAGATGAGAACATTAACATGCATTGGAAAACAACAGGTCTTATACGTTAGAAGTTCATAAAATGAAGAGAGAAAGTCATAAACGAGTCATAAATTACTCTTACATCATCTGAGTCTGGATGGCAGGCTGTGCCATTACTGCTGGCGGCACTTTCAAGATCAGCTGTGACGCAATTATTATCATCGTGGATGCGCAGGTTGGAGAAACGATATGAAGGCGTCCTGCAGAATGCACAACAATCAGCTCCTATATCTGATGTGTAAAGAATTGCATCATCCTGCAGGTGTGTGTGTGTGTTTGTATCTACCTGGATCTATCTACTACTCTCCTGACAGCAAATACTGCAGAGATTATGGCCACCAGGACGACCACTGCTGCTCCTGCACACACCAGGATCAGGACCAGCCTTTCTCCCTGGAAAATGCACAGACGCTGATTCATACCAGAAATAATAACGAGTGACCAAACAGAGATCAGCAGCAGAGCGGTAACCGTCCTCACCGGTGTGTCAAAGTGTGTGACTGATGATGTAGATTTGTCACGAGGTCTGGGGCTGGGTTTTACACCACATGGTCGGATGACAGTTGGGACTGCAAGATGGGGAGTGAATCCTCCCTCACACTTGTCACTCGGGACCTTTCGGTACCTGTAAACAGGTTGGGAAAAGAATCAGCTGTGAGTTTTAAAGGGAAACAAACATTGTTCATTTTCTAAAATGATGAATTACCCTTCAGTCAGAAGCTCGTCCTCCTCTCCATCCAGACAGAGCTCAAGGGTTTTATTTGCAGAAGTTGGTTGTCTCACACACTCAGAGGTGTTCACATGAGGATAGTAACCATAGTCACTGTCATCGAGGAAAAAACTATTTATATATGTATGTAATATTTATGCAAACCCTGTAATAGATTATAAATAATCTGACATACCATATGTAGTCCTCCCTGGTGCACGAGCAGGCAGTTTGCTTTCTTTTCACCACAAAGTTTCGTCCATTTCTGCACACTGACGGTCTCTTTAACCTCCTGTAAGTCTCCTTCATCCCCAAGACACAACCATTTCTCTCTGAGTTCACTGCTTCCGTGGAATGAGCCAGCCACTCCTCATAGTCCTGCTCATTACCTAATGCATTACATTGTGAGTTGTCTTTGTGTAAATGCCAACGACTAACACTAAAATACATTTTCTTTTATTTAAAGAAATGCTGTTGTAACTTAAACTGGTGCAGCACATGAGCTTTAATAACTCCAGACTTAGAATGAAAAAAATCCTGTGAAATTTGGCTTCATAAACTTTCATTTTATAATACCTTCAAAGATAAAACGAGGTTAGAGAAGGAGGAAAATATTATTTTACCAATAAAGTACGTTTCATATAAGAGGAATCTGAACCGTCTACTGTAGGAAGAAAATAAGCAAAACGTTTGACTAAAATGTTTTTAGCTGAATATTTTTTGAAGGATACGAGATTATAAACCAGTTTAAAAAAGAAAAAACTAAGAACATTGGCTGAAGAGTTTAAAAGTGTATAAAAGAGAAAATAATTCAAAGATATGTTTCCTGTAGAAACTTACCACCAGGTGGCAATGTGTCCTAAAAATAGGAGGCAGGATAGTACTAGAGTATTTTATCTAGACTTACATTCTCTGGTAATGAGACTCTGGAAATCGATGGTGACGGCCACCCACATGGGCTGGTGGTCCTCCTCGGGACGGAAGCCCCACACGCTGACACTCATGGCCTTAGTTCCTGGCTCAGACGCCAGGCCTGCGAAGAAGAACGGCTGCTCGGTGAAGTTATACGACTTCCAGCATCGTCCTTCATCGGTCGAGAACCTGATGAGAAAACACCCAGAACACATTCAGACTCGAGACTTTTTAAATGTTAAATATTCATTTTTGGATTTGAAGTATAAAGAATATATTATCAGTACTTGATAGTCTTGACTTGTCCTTCACGATGAGCCTCCACGGCTACAATGAGACCTCCAGAGTCCAGTATGCTGTAGTGGTGAGGCCCCCTTAACGTCCCCCTCCAGTGATAACCCCCGTCTGAGGAAACAAACACATCTGGATGCTGCGATGAGGACAAGCAGTCGCCCACGGTACCTGATGGAAGCAGGACATGAGAAAATGTAACTGAATCATGATGAAACTGTCTAAAGGTGGAAAATGTTCCTGTAAAATTACCGTGAGCAATAACGAGACCGACAGCAGTGGGTTCTGAGAGAGCCAACATCGGTACTATGTGGTTGTTACGACTGTGTTCTCCGTGAATGTGAAGGTTACACTGGAGGCAAAACAAACACATGCAGATGTTTTAGTGAAGGATAAAACAAATCTTTTCAGACTTTTCTCTTTTAAACAGACCCTCTTTACATCTTCTCCACAGTGAACATTTTCAGGTTTTGAAAGCTGCCTCCATGTCCCTCCTCTGTTAAAGGAGATGACTGATCTTATACGACCATCTGAAACAGAACAGGTTTCATTTTAAGTCCACATCACAGTCTGATTAAAGTCCCGTGGCTGAATCCTTCTGTGTATAAACAAATCTGACTGAACTCTCATTCAAACTCACCAAAGTCTAGTTTATTTGTGAGATAAACTCCTCTCAGTGACGTAATATTGGTGAAATCGCTCTTCCTCTGCCCGTCAAACAGGTGGCGTTCAAGTGACTTGGAGAACAAGATTCCACGATCGTCTGACGTGTACATGGTTCCAAAATAAGTATCTGGGATGAAACGGATACGTTAAGAACACAAACAGAATGAGCATCAAACAGATTATTAGGAAAAATTATTCAAATGCATTGTGGGAAATGTATAATTCATTCTGTGTGTGATGGTTCGTCCTGACCTTGTGGCCCTAATTTAGTTCTGTGCTTGCCCTGGTGTGTTGCTTAGTATCTGGTATGTGTCACATTCCTTCTGTTCTGTTATTAGTAGTTCTTTGTTTCCTGAACATCCAGTTTCACTTTGGTTTTTGTGCATTTTGTTGGTTCTCACTCACTCCGTCGCTTTGCCCTGTAATTAAGTTTATGTTCTACACCTGTTTTCCTTCCACCACACCCCAATAAGTCTCACTGCACACACCTGTCTTTCACTCACTCGTCAGTGAACTAAAATGCTTCTTCTTCTTGGTTTCAACCTGTCAGCCATGTTGGAGTTACTGTGTTTTTTTTTACTCTGGACTGTCCCCGTCCCCGTCTCTGTTTGTTCCTCTGGATGTTTTACATACAGTTTTATTGGATTACCGACTTCGACCTGCTTCTGGTCTGTAGACCTGCCTCTGCCTGCTCCTGTCTGATCCCTGTAAGTTTTATTATTGAACTGGAACTTCTCTCTTCATCTGTTTGAACTCAAACTGAAACAGATTCAGTGTTTTTGCATCTCGTCAGCTGACAGAAAGAGAATTAGAATTAGAGGCTGGGAACAAATATTATGCTGGAAGAAGCTTTTCAACATGAGGTTCATCCGTCACACACACTAAAAGCATCAAGGCTGAGACTGGCTGAGGGTGTGCATGTGTGCTCGTGTTACACTCAGATCCACTGACACAGTCTCCTGCAGTGTAACCGAAAACACCCCCACACCCAGCCCTCATCTCCTGTGATAACATCTGCAGTTTAAAAGGCCCAATCACACCGACCTGCAGTCAAACTGGAGCAGATTCCAGAGATAAAACAAGAAGACAATAACATGAAAATGATTAAGACACAATGAGACAGACTGGATTATAGAGAGGAAGACGAGAACAAAGAGGGAGAAAGACAATGAGGCAAAAGGCGGTTGGACGTGCAACCAGAGAGTTGGAGATGATTCGTCAGCATCACAGAAACTTGTGGAACCAGTTTGGCATTTGAGTTTTTCCACTACAACAAAAAAAGGAGCTGAGAGAGGGAGAAACTGTATTTGCAAGCATGAGAGGAATGTTAGGTTTTTACGTGGGTGTCTTTTCCTAATTGGAAAATATGGAAATGGAGAATGTTGATGCCTGTTTGTGTTTTTGTTGGTACCTCCTGGGTTGTCTACGTGCATGAAGAGCATGTCCTCATCTCCGTCCAGGATGGAATAAAACTGCAAACACACACAGATGTTGAAGGAGAGTTGAAGGAGAGCAACTAGAAAAACTAGAATAGCTGATTTTTTTTATTTTCTTGATGACTAATTTATTCGCCAACATAAACATGGTGTAATCATCATGAGATAGTGTGTTTGCTGTGTCAACATAACGTGTGGGCAGGAGTTTCATCAGAGCAGGTGTGTGTTAAAAAGAGAAATGTTGCCATTCTTTTTTTTTAACTTAAGACAAGCCATCAAAATTAAATAAACCCAGCAAATATCCTAAAAGTTGGTGGAAAATTTCAACTCTACTTCCATTTTTTTAAGGTTTTCAGTCGAAATAAAAAAAAAAAAATCTAAAGAAAAGAATCTGTTTCTTTTACAAAAGTTCTTAGACTGAATTAGCAAATGTTTCTGATTCATTTTACAATTAAATTAAGATGTTTTAGAAAATTCAGTTAAATGTGAAACATCTTTTAGAACCTCTGCCCTTCATTATCCAAAACAGAAGTCTTTAGAAGAGAAAATGTTTCCAAGCCAAGGAGTTTCTGCAGGTTCATCAGCAGTACAAGAGGTTTGAGAGTTAAAGAAAGTTTCAAACATTTGAATGAATCATATGATTTCACCCGAAGCAAGCTGTTCCTGCTTGTAGATAAAATTATTACTGGAAAGTCCCAGAAAGGTCCTCGTGACAACGTCTCCAGTGTCTCACCAAAACTGTCAAACTGAGCAACTCTAACTCAAATGTTCACGAATCATGTGGATTGTTCTTTTCATTCTTTTTTGGATAAGTGTTTATTTTTCTTTATTTGTGGATCTAAATATACAAACAAAAAAACACAAAGGAGATTTTCACAAAGCAGAAGCTAAAAAAGTACTATGATTGTTTCATGCTTACTGAGCATCACTGACCAGCTCTTGTTATTTTTGCAAACGTAGAAACATCTTACATCTTGTGGACTTTGACAGTAATGTGAAGTGCAATAGTTGTTTGTCTCACCTGCTCGGTGGATGCAGAAGGCAGCAGGGCTTGGCTGAAGGTTTCTCCTTGGTCTGATGAGAAGTACATCTCACGAGGAGATCTCTAGCAAAAAGTTCAAGTGTTATTGAAGCCATATAATATAAATTGTCACTGCATTTGTAGCATAGCGACAGTTTGTGTTCATTATCTCACCAATTCCTCCATGACAGAGAAGAAGAGAAAAGCTCCAATGTAGCCAAAACTGTAAATGTCCTCGTGAATGATGGTGAATGTTTTGCCCAGATCTTTTGTCCTCTTCAGCATCAATTCACCTCTCTCTTCTGCCTCAACTAAAATGACAGGAAGTACACTAAGTAAAAAAAAAACCTGATGGGACGCCAAGCTCCTACCTGAATTTGTTGTGAGCTTATAATATGCACAGTATCGTTTTTTTTATTTGGCATTTTTAAATATTTTCAATTTCAGTTCTCCCAAAGTGATAATAATATCTAAAACAAGCTGCAAAATGGATTTTCAGTGATTTCTGTCACAAGCCAGACAATGTTTTATGAGTGTAGTCTTAAATTGCACATCCAACAAACACCCACTGATGTTCATGTATCTGCATAAAGATTAGTTCTAAAGTTGAGAGAAAGAGTTGAAAAACAATCTATGTGGTTTGTGAAAAAGATAAAACTGTTAAAGACCCACTCCGATGAAAATCGTGTTTTCCGTGATGTTAACATGTTCTTGTGGCATTTTTCGGATGCTAGGTGACATATTTTAAAGGTCCTGTATCATGCAATATCAACTTTTTGGAGCTTTTAACCACGTTGTGATACTATTTTCTTATTAACCCCCCCGTGTGTGGTTTTTGATTTAATACACCTGAACGGGGTGACTGTGGATCAGTGGTTAGAGTGGTTGTTCTCCAACTTGAAGGTTGGGGGATCGATCCCAGCTTCCACCGCCACATGTTGAAGTGTCCTTGGGCAAGACACTGAACCCCATGTTGCCCCCCGATCTGCGTATTGGGTTGTGTGAGTGTTAGCCCCTCTCCCGTGTGAATGGGTGAATGACAAAAAACTATAGTGTGAAGCGCTTTGGGGGTCGTAGGACCTAATTAAAGTGCTATACAAGTGCACGCCATTTACCATTTATGCACGCCATTTACACACATTCCTCTGTAATCCTCCTGAATCATGCGGTCTGAGTAGCTGCTCCACTCTCTCCTGGAAAACAACTGACTTGTAACATAGTGATGTAACAATGTTACATCAGGAAGTACCCAACGTGTCCGGCCCCTGCAGATTAACTACACATGCCCCGAGCTGCAAGAGTCTGAAGCAAGACCCTAAGCACCAACGTTTTGTAGTATTTTACTTTCTAAAAATGTCTGGGTAAAAATGTGCATTTAGCTGTGAGAGTTACAGGAATTTATTCACCATTTTATTCAGGCAGCTCGAGGGGCAGCACTCAGAATTATTATTTGTAGAAATGGAATAGTTGGTCCGTCAGTCTTTATACAACCTAATTTCTGTTCAGGGTTAAGGGGAGCCGGTGCCTCCAGCAGTGGGAAGAGTTGCTCCAATCCACTGTTCAAAAAAATGACAGTAGAGCTTCCAAGTGTCTAAATTAGCTGAGCACCAACCAAACTGAACTGGAAGCCTTTACTGGCTGAGTTACCTGCATCATTACATACACTCATGCTAATTTATCACATTTTTCAACAAAAACTTTTCTTACCTGCATCTACTTGGCTGCAACTGAAGAATAGATGTATGCCTGCTCCCCTAATAGAAACAGGAAGTAGTAAATATTACAAACTGCTTAAAAAGCCACAAAATTCTTGTTCTAAAAGGTTTTTAATGAATATTTCTTTTCTACAAAGAACTCACATATTACAATTTGTTCCATAATTGTCCGTTATTGCTCCTATTTGGTCAGTCACACTGAGAAAACTGTTTTCCTGTTTAAACTCACCATGAGAAAGAATGCACTCCATCATGAACTTTTGTCCACTTAGCACCAAAGTCCAGAGAGAGCCAAAGACCGCCCTGCAAGTCAGGAAACAGAGCAATGTTTGTTTTTACTCCAAGGTGTGTTCTCAATGTGTGAGCTTGGCTTTTTTGTCTGACTGATAGACTAAACATGTGATGAAAATCTACAAGAAAAGCAAGATGGAGATAAAAACATGTATAAACTCACATCTATGCTCAGAGCCACCAGGTAGTCAGGGTTGGTGAAGTGGTACGTGATAGGCTGAGCCAGGTGAAAGGGCAGCTGGATGAATTTGAACGTTGCTCCAGCATCTGTGGAGGTGAAGATAATCCCACCTGGATTACCAAATAAAGGTGTATCTGCTGTCAGTATCACCTGTAATCAGAAGCAGATGAGAACAGACATGAGGGAGAAAGATGTAGGTTTACAGGAAGTTACCAAGAAATAAATCCAAATGTTTTTATGATTTATGGTTGGTTGGTGTGAGAGAAGAACAAGATTGTCATTATTTTTTCACCTGAAATCTCTCTGGCACAAAAAAAGAAAAAAAAATCGGGATTTCAGTTTTATTTAGAACAAATTCTTTCTGTAAGAAAAGCTGAAAACAAATTATTTTGATCTCAATTCATCATTTAAAACATGTCACATTAAAAATCTGACTTTTCTCATTCCCCTTAGCGTGAAAGAGTCCTGAGGTGTAACAGACCGAATGTGGATGAAGCTGGTTAGACAACACAAATATCGTCACATTTATGTGGCAACATCTCTTCCATCACACTCTTCTGATTTAACCCCATCAGAAACTTTTGATCCTCAAGTTGTTTATAAAGTTGACTCACAGAGCTTCCCGGTCCAACACTGACTCCAAACTCCTCTTTGATGAATGTGTGATTGATGCGCTGGGAGATATCATGAAAGGACTTGCCATAATCCGTACTGATGAGAAATGGAAATAAAAGAAAAATAAGTCCACCAAGTTCTACACAGACTTAGATAAACGCGCAGCTCAGATGCTCAGACTTACCTTCGGTACAGTCGAGACGAGCCTCCTTCCAGAAAGGAATCAAGTGGTGTGCTGATTGTTGACAGCACTAGAATCACCTGAGACATTTAAATGCAACAACTTTATGAGCAGGGTGATAACATTTCTCATTTCACACTGATTATAAAATATGTTTCTTTTTCCCATTAGAATGAGAAAAGACATAATACTCACTCCTGTATCATTGCCCACCCATGTGAGGATCACATAGGAGCCATCATCACCATTAAACCCTGTCTAGGAGAGGAAAAAAGGCCAGAAAGACTCAAATGAGGAAACTTGTCCAAAAACGCAAATCATTTTCCAAAAATATTCCACTTCCTGTTAAACCAGCTAGAGATTGATATAATGCACAATCAGTCTTGATCTGATGTTTTTGGTCCAACCTTGACCCTTTTCAGCAAACCCCCACACACACGCACACGCATACAAACACACGCACACACAGTCAAATACACTATCAGTCAAATACACGGCACCTCGTGTGTGTTGTCATCCAGAACCTTGTGTTCGGTTGGGGTGAGTGGAAGCCGGCAGGAGGTGAAGGTGGGACCGTGGGAAGGGTTCGTAGTGTCGGAGAAGCTGCTGGTTTCCCTCCTGGGCCGCTCTCTGCCCCGGTTCGCTCCCCGCTGACTCCGGTGGAAAGTCACCGATTTGCCCGATTGGCTGCTGCTGCTCTCTGCGCCCAAGAGAAGAAGGAGCAGCAGGACGCACCCCCCATCGAGAACCACAGTTCTCCAGATCATATCAACAGAAAATGGACCCTCAGTGGAAAAAAGAGGTCCAGTGACCGATGCGACTGAAGATATTGTGTCAGTTTAAAAGGTGTTGCGCCTTGAAGGCAGGTGGGTGTGGGAAGTACTTGGACGGGTCATTAACATAAAAAGTGCTGCGTAAAGTGGTGCCTCCACCGTCAGCATGTGCTTTTCACCCGCAGCCACCTGCAGAGAGAATTCACATTTCAGCAGAAAATGGGAAAGCCTTGAAGCTATATGAAGATCAGAGGAGATTTGGTTAGTGCCAAATCTGACAGTGATGCGTTTGTGCGTAAATTCGAAGACAACGTGTCCTGTTTAAAACTCTCCATGCCTCTCCAAACAGAGAGAAGGAACGAATGCAGCATGTCAGAGAAGTAGTAAGATGTTCACACCTGATTAATCCGCCTGCAGCGTCAGGTACCAGTTCACCCCAGGATGCACAAGGCATAGCTTTATTAACAAATTGTTTCAGCAGCATTTAAACATGATTTTGAACACTCAGTTGACAGACGTGCAACTGAAGCGAAACTGTCTTGCCCCTGGCTGATAATCTGACGTTATCTTCTTCCCAAGAATCAAAACATTATGTTATGGGTTAAAAAAAACTGTTCGCATGATGGGTGTGGCCAACAAATACTTTCTTAATAAGTATTTGCACGGTCGGTTGGAGCAGGTGGATTAACAAAACGCCTTGAAAAAATTATAATAAAAAGTGAAAATGTTTATAACTAATTTGTTGGTTTCAAAGACAATCGGAATTTAAAATATGGTGACTTTAAATGTGTTTCTTCAAAGAAAATACAAGCACACTAAAGAGGCAGTTGTTGGAAATGTCTTTAATATTTAATGAATGCAGCTTGTAGATACTGGAACAATACAAGAAAATCAGTTTACCGGTTGTGCTGGATTCAGTTTCCCTGTAGCTAAAGATGTTATGAAAGTCTTTGGATGTAGCCAGTTGTGAGTATATATACTATAAATATATATAGCCTATGCCTTCACGAGTCACCTCTGTGTAGCTTAACGTGATAAACTGTACACCCTAAATTAGTTTCGATGGTAATTAAAAAACCTGCTGGTAGGCTAGTTCATAAATTCATTTAATACCCATTTCCCATCACAAATATTAGGCTATCAAGTCATTAAGTCATTAATCATTAAAGACGTTTATTTATAAAGTACATGAGCCAAGTTCACGGTACTCTCCTTTCTCACTTTCCTTGATATGTAACATGCAGGAAAAATAAACGTTTGATGTTGAATAGGAAGGTGGGCCAAAAAAAAAAACTATAGCAGGCTTTGGTTTGGCAAAAAAGACGCGCAGTTCGTATCAGCATCTTTTGCACAGCTTTAATGTGTTGTCCTGATTTGTCTTGTTTTTTAAAGTGCACCGACTTTGTCAGGACCCGTTGATCACGTGAACTTTTTCTCCCGCGATGACCCGGGTCAGGAGGAGGTTCCTGTATCCATAAACGTTTCACAGAAACACAAATCAAACAGCGTTACAGAGTCTGTAATTCTTTAGATTCTACAAATTCCCTGCTTTTTTTTTTAATTTGAGGATTAGTGATGAAAAACTTTGTTTACATCAACCACACAGATCTGAGGTTGAACATGAAGTGTAAACCCCGCCCACTCGGTCGCCTGAGAGGTAAATTCCCTTACTTGAACCCATTTGTAAAAGGACACAACAACACAAACATTCAAGTTTTAGTGCAAATCATTGTTCAGTAGTGCTGCAACATTATTTATTTAGCCTACACACCCCCCGTGCCTTTTTTTCACAGATAAAAATGCACACACACACACACACACACACACACACGCGCGCGAGTCTAAACTTTCCAACGAGCCAGTTCTGTTTTATAAATCCACCAAGAGCTGAAGTTTTTAGTCAAAGCGTGTCCTCCCAGCAGGCTGTTTGGGGGGTCTGTCTCGGTGTCTGATTGTTCAGTTCATTATTGTAGCGATAATCCGGTGAATACATGAGCCCACCAAATGAGTCCGCTATTCCATAGAGGACCACAAGGACGGAGAGTGCCGTTCCTATGGCGTACAGCTTTAGAAGTCCTGCTGCTGCCATCATGATGCCCATGATGAAGGTCGGATACCTGCGACGAGAAAACAAACAATCGATTTATTTTGTTCAGGAAGCGTAACCGTCTGATAGCCTATAAAAGAAAAAACTGAAAGTTGTTGAAATTTGCGATATGCTGAAACCCAACAAGTGAGATTAAGACCTCAATTGTTCTTACCAGCAGTCAGTCAACTCCAAATTAATCCTAAATCAAAGCTCGGTGGATTTTTCCTGCGTATACGTTTCCAAAAACAAACCCGGAGACGCTCAAAGCCGGTCGAGCTCCAAACGGGATCCAAACGTGTTCTTCAGTGTTCCGTGTGTCAACCTGATGATCCGCTTCTCTCCGCAGTGAGACTGACTGTGATGCTGCTTCCGGACCTGGAGGGGTTTTTCCCATGGAAACTCAGAGGAGGAGCGCAAATTAATGAGTCTACTAGTTCTGTTTGCGCATCCGAATCATTAGTGAGTCATTCCGATAAGAATAAATTATTCCGTGGTTGAGCTGTGAGCGAAAGTAAAAAGTCAAGTTGATTTTGATCATGTAAAACTATTTGCGGGCTGAAGGAGTTTCAGTCATCTGTAAAGGTTACATAAAAAACTGAAAGAATCTAAAAAAAAAAACAACCTAAAACCGAATCTTGAATTTTCTCTAGTGTTTCGCAACATTTCCTCAAAGTGTTTGACAATTGAAGAGAAACTTAATCCCCTAACTTGTTCTTGAAGAAACAAATATGATTCTCAAAACTTGTCCAAACATCTCTCTCTCTCTCTCTCTCTCTCTCTCTCTCTCTCTCGCACACACACCCCACAAACAAATTATGTGTTTAAGGGACCTTTAAATGAATAGGGAGATGTTTTATATATATTTAGGAGCTAAACTTTAGGTTTGGGGGTGTACACTACAAAAAGAAAAGCTGTACGCCATTTGTAGTTATTAAAATGTCTCATGTTGCTTTCAACTTGTAATGGGAACCAAAACTGGGGAGCTAATGAAAACCATGTGATGTGGATTTAGGCAGCTGCCAGTTCTGCCGTGTCTGAGACAGTCATCTGTAAAGATTTAGCCAAATCGGAGGAGTGTATTTTGAACAGAACACATGAATAGTGAATCAATGTTGTCAGAGTTTGTAATGTCCAGCTGAATCTTCAAAAAATAACTACTCAGAGAGACTGTTGTTTTAAACTGCATAACTAATGAGATGAAAAGGATATCCATGTTTTTACTTATTACATATAATTTCTAACCAGTTGTTTAAATGTGTTTAAACACGCTCATTTTCATCAAAGTACTTTCAGATTTTTACCTTAACATTTTCAGTTGTTCAAGACAGCAAAGTTTAGACAGTCAAAAGTTTGCTGTTACTTTAAGTCTGTGAGTCGTAGGCTGCAGCTTGACTTTTCCTAATTATAGTGTGAATCATGTCTTATGATTTCCTGTGCATAAAAACCCAGAGTTGCGTAATCGTCTTTTACAAACTGCAATCTAAGAACCTCATCTGGCACCTAGTTCAATAACACAAGGCTCAACTAAAGCATTTATTTATGTCTTTCTGCGAAACGAGGAAGATTTTGTTTATGGTAAAGGTGAAACAAAAAAGACATGTCGAATGATTGACAGATGGATTTTCATCTACTTTCTTTGGCATGACCTAATACACTGCCTAATACATTCCTTCAGTCTTATCAGATAATAAATTGCACACTGTGAGACCACTTAAAACACAGTTCTATGGTGAACTTGTTACAGTGCTGGAAATTTTACAGAGTCATGTGGACAGCTGTGGTTTAGTGTGAAGGTCATCTTCACTTTTTATAAACTTTCACATGTTTTTTGGGGGGGAAGAAGCAGCTAGATATTCAGATTACAGAGACACTGTAACATTGTCATAGGCTTTTGTTGTTTCAGCTGTTTTTTTCTGATTGCTGGATTAATATATTATATTCCTTTGGTACAATCTGTTCCCATCTTTGTTTCATATTACACCCTTTTTTAGTTTATTTATTTTGTTCCTTCATTTTATTTAATCCCCACGGCTGTTGTTCTATAATGGAATTTGTTGTTTTTTTCTCTAATTCCTGTGTTTTACATGGCTTGCTTTTTTTGTAGCTCTACATACAGCAAATGTCGGCAAAGCCATTACAACACTTACAGCACTTTAAGGGAAATTAAATGTTGTTGTAACTCAGTCTTTCTTCAGAGAGTCATTAGATCTGAATCTGAATCCGTTTATTGCCCAGTATCTACACAATACAAGGAATTTGTATTGGATGAAGGACCACAAAGAATAAATCAAAGTAAGAATAAGAATAACAAATATAAAAATAAGAACCAGGAATATTTACATTTCCAAATCATTTGCACAGTAATACAAATCCAAATGAGTCAGTGAGACAGTGGGGGGGTTGGCATGTGATTGTTTATATAACACATCGTGGTTTGTCCTGGGCCTTAGCAGAAAGGAAGACACTGTTCCTGTGGCAGGAGATCCTGGTCCTGATGGACTGGGGTCTTCTTCTAGATTGTTCTAGCTGTGGACAGGAAGGATCTGTAGCAGTCTGTGTTGCAGCAGATCTGGAGAAGCTTCTGACTAAGTTCCTGTTTTATGACTTCTCCTCTCATGATGGAAATTAGTTTTGGCATGTTGCTCCTCCTAAATTAAACGGTCATCTTTTTTTTCTTGTTCACATTCAAGATTTGATTAAGAGTAACATTAAAATCTGAATTATGTTCAGACAGGTTCTGTCCTGCAGAGCTCCCCAAGTTAACACAAATAATAAGGCCAGGCTGTGTGTGTGTCTGTCTTAATGTGGATCAGTAATGGACTGGTGACCTGTTCAGGATGTAACCCTGCCCCTGGATCCCACACAGGACCACTGGAGATAGGCACCAGCTCCCTGCGACTCTGATCAGGAATATGCATGTACAGGAAATGAGTGATTGACTTAAGAAATCTAACTTGGCTCTGCCAGATCTATGTGTAGCCCCGCCTCTTCTCCATTCAGGGACACACATACATCTGCTCCATTTGAAACTGTCTATAAAAGGGAGGGACATCAAGTATAATACTGTATCTTAAGCCTATTGGAGGACGAGCCAGCAAGTGTCTGCCTTTGATGACTTGTTCACAGTAAATCAAGCTCTTGCGACTCCAATAGGTAGTAAAACACACACATTGTTACCACTAAGAAAAGCAAAACACATCTTTAACATCAAAAAAATGATCAAACTTCTTACCTGTGAAAATTTTTCAATGAAAAAATCATCTCTCGTCCAAAAACAGATTAAATATCCACTTTTATGCATACGTCCACCGGTGCAGCCATGTTTGTTTTGCTTTGTCTGCCAGGGCACTTGCTGCCAATAATACTAGAACACCCGCCCAAAAGTATAATGCTAACAAATGATTGGTGCAAACATTTTTTTGACCGAAACAGACGGTGGTCAATGGAGCAGTACAAAACGCATTTTCGTGGGAAAACTCCAAATCTCGTGAGAATCCGTCTTGCAGCGCAAGGCTATAAGAAACCTGAACTTGATCTAGGATATAATGATCTACTTGAATCTATACCCTTCATTTGTAGAAATTCTAGAAAAATTGTAGCATTAAAATTCGGGGGGTTGTGGCTGCTTCCGTCAGGCCTCGAGCAGCAGCTCGTTCATGTTCATTATTCGAATTTGCTGGACTCTGATTGGTTAACAAACTAGCCTATGAGAGCAAAGAATACTGTTTCCTGCCCCGCTTTGCATGGTAACATTAGACGTCATGTCTTCCTGTTTGCTACGTCTTATGCTAACAGCTTTTAGCCAGCAGCATGCTAGACGTGGTTTCAACTGCAGGAGCTGATGAATACTAACGAACAAAGGAGTTGTGATGAAACAGATACAGGCCGTTCGAACTCGGGAGAATTCAGGTGTTATCACCACCTGCATAGTTTGTGAGATTAAAACTGAAAGAGAAGTTGTTGACCTGTTTTCACACCCACTATGAAGATGAGAACACCTGTGGAGCTAAAATATTCAACAGAAACCTCAGAAAAACTGTTTTTAATGGAAGGGCTCTTTAAGAAATACCCACAAAGTCATGAAATTTGTATGAAATGGACTCTTTAAGAATAGACTTAAATCATATCATATATAAATTTAGTTTAGGTTATCCCGATCTATCCCTTTAGTTATGCTGCTATAGTTTCTGACCGCCAGAGGACGTACTGACCACATTTCTTCACTCTTCTATCTTTACTCTCTATGTTTGCATGCATTGTTGTTGCTTTAACTCTGTTTCTCTTTCCAAAGAGAAACAACTAAAATCATCTGTATTTGTCTGCCTCCTTCCTGTCAGCTCAGACCCCAGTCAGTCAAGGCAGAATCCCGTTCATCCTCGTTATGGTTCTGCTGAAGGATTCTTCCGTTAAATGTGAGTTATTTCTTTGCATCGTCATCCGTTTGCACAGCTCTGGATGAAAGATTGTGATGAATTAACAACTTAACCTAATCTGCTGGTTTCTGAATATAAAACTTTTTATGAAATTTCAAAGGTTTTACCACTTACTTTTACATGTATGTTTTAATTACTTATTGCAATTCGTTTAAATGTTAGTATAAAACTTGAATTTAACCTGTTGATGTTAATTGGACTTATTGAATTTGACATGCCTTTTTTATGGCCCCTTAAAATTACTATTGTTATAAACTGAAATAAATATTTAATTGTCATATTAAAGAGATTGGAAGACATTTTCCACAAGAACCGATATGAGAAATAGTGTGAAGATTGAAACAAATCCCTGTATCAATGATTTAGTTTTTGAGTCCATCCACTAGATGGCAGCACATGGCAGGTTGAAACTAAACTCGTTCTTCCTTCTAAATGAGTGAATGATCTCAAATCACAACATTTATCAAGGTGATAGTTCAAGAGCTGCAGAAGATTAACGACACTGAATTGTCACGGCTAAAGACACAAACTGGTTTAATTACTTTATTATCATGGCTTGTACCAGGTCTCTCAAAATAAATGTCATGGCCCTTTTTTTATATATATACTGAATTTCAGCACATTAGAAAAGCAAAAGTATTAGACATATTTTAGGGAAAATAGCTGTCACCAAAGTCAAGGAATGAACATAATCTTCATAACAATTTTTAGGAAAAACCTTTTCCAGATCTTGACATGCTGTAAAAACTAAAACTTTTCTTCAAGGATCACAGTGTGTTTACTTGCTGACTTCCTTCCTGCTTCCTTTTTTACTTGACTTTTGTTTTGTGTGTATGAAAGTATTTGAGGACAGAGGGTGCTGTTGTTTATTAAACCTTATGAGTAATGTATGATTTGACATTACATAAGAAAACATTTCTAGTGTGGTATACAAAGTTGTATTTCTTATTTTCTGATGTTCTTTGTTTGGATAGGCTACATGTGTGCAAGGATTTTACAGTGCAAAAAAAAGATTCGAATGAAAGTGGAATTTTACCCGTTTCACAAAACTAATGTATCATACTGAGTTATTGAGTTAAGAAGTTATTAAAAATATATATATATATATATATATATATATATATATATATATATATATATATATATATATATATATATATACGTGTGTGTGGGGGGGGAGTGGTGTCAATGTTGTATCTCAGTTCACATCATATCCAGTGGACACTCGCCCACAAAACCACACACGCTTACACTCAACTGGAACTTTTTTGAAGAGAATAATTACTTTTTTGTTCCAACTTATGACTCTAATTTGTCAGTCACTATCCACGCTGCACACATGACATTCATTATAATAAACATAATTGAATGAGGGGTTCGACCTGAGGTCACATACGTGGCATTAAGAGGAGTGATTCCCTGCATGTGACACTAATCCATTAAGGCTAAAAATTGGGTAAAATTAAGAATCTACAGCATGTCCTTCTCTTAATGAGTGTGAGATGTTAAAAGTGAATCTTTTATACTGAAAAACACTTTGTTGTCTTGTCCTGTGCCCTGTGTGTGGGTGAGGGGTTGAATTCCAGTCATTCCTGTGTGAAACCGTGTGAGAACTTTTGGTAACTTGTTAGAGACATTGTGCAACACTTGCCCTTTAAAACAATCTTTCCTCTGAAGTGTCAAGACACAAAGACATTTGACAATAACTTTAGTTCTTTATATTAAGGAGAATAATGTATTATTTCTGAGCAGATTGTTTTATACAAGCCCAGCTCTGGAACTGATATTTTTTGTAAGGCCTGATCCGAACCTTAAAATAATAACAATCTGACTACAGAAGCTGGATATGTGCCTGTGGCCACCGGGGACACCCAACTGTGATGATAATGTTGCTCTGTTTACGGGGCTTGTTCTCTCAGTACGTTTTAATGTTGAAATCCTCAGTGAAAATGACATGGCGCCGATGATAAACCAAAAGCAGGATTAACTCATGCATAGAAAGGGAGCGAGGCATAAAGAGAGCTTTATGGAGCACTAAGCAGGACAGAACCACTCACTCCATTCAGCTCATGCTAGGGGCAAGAGATGCTTTATCCCACGTATAAGTAAAAAAAAAAAAAAAAAAAACTGGAAGACATCAGCACAACTGACTCTCCAAAACAACACTTCACTGCTGCTGGCATCATTACTACCCTCTCAGTGGGAGAATCTCCTAGGTGACGCCCTCTGTTGACACGCCTAGAGGTGGCTGGTGGCTTTTTTTAAGGCAGGTGCATCCTGTGCACAGACAGACTGAGCAGTCTGACGAAAGGTTTTTTTCAGTCTCTCAGGTTCATACTTGAACTTTAAAAAGCAAACTAGATTTGTATTAGAATTTTTTTTAAAGGAGGAGGTTGCATTTGTTTTGATCATTCTTAACAGTTTATTAAACTTGGATTGTGGGTTTCATGAAGGTTAAGGGGTTTTTAAAAATGAGCTTTTTTCCCCCAAATGTAACCTCCAGCTGTTGGATATATTTTCCTGTTTTGTAAACCCCGTCTAAAGACAAGAAACTGTTGCAATAACTGGCTGCACAACAAGGCCGAGGGGCCCACTGGAATCAAAGTGTGACCTTGAGCAACGATGGAAGGTTTTGGATACGAGCACTTGGGAGAAGAAGGGGAGAGCTTGCAGGTGGACTATCGCAGGGTTGTAGGAGATACTAAGCCTTCAAATGTCTTACCTGGGGAGGGGGAGCATTACATCCGACATATCTCACACATTCATGGACATGAAACTGCAGCCCAGAGATACAACGCTACAAGGATTCAAGCAGGTTTGGGACCAGAAAAGTGAGTATGTGGCATAAGATATCAAACTTTATTTATTCTGAAATATGTCCATCTGAAGTTATGACCACAGATTGTGGAATGTTAGTGAAATTGAGTTCATCTAAGCGTTATTGTGAAATAAAATCTAAATGATCTATTTTTTCTGCCCTGGCTGTTTCTTCATAAGGTCACACATGTAAATTCCCTCCGTATCGTGTGCCACACGGCGTGTGGTCAGTTTTCACTTCCTCACATGTGGAACACATTGGTTTGCATGTCTCTTGTTTGACTGTCGCACCTCATTTTGTGGTAGTTTAAAAGCAATGCATGGGAAACTTGCAGCTCACAGGTAGCCACTAATGTGACAAAAAATGGCCCCAGTTAGGTTGAGTTATTTTTAACCTCCCATGCGAGTGGACAGTTTTGTGATGGCAGTCGTGAGCAGCATGGTTCAGGGTGCATAAAAAGGCTGAACTGAACTGAGCGCCCAAAATAGCTGCAGTGCATAAAGGAATCACCGACCCATATCTGGAATGACCCATATTTAATACCCCAGACACAGAGAGGGTAACGGATCCCCCTGTGTCACCCAGGAAGACATCTAGCAACTGATCAAGTAATATGAATTACAATCTTTCCAGGGAAGAATTCTTTTAAGTAACTTCTGCTGACGAACAAGCTTTAACATGTACTTTGAGTACTAAAAATAGGACTTCTTTCTCTTGTACTGGACAAACTTGCTCTAGATCTTTAAATCACTCTTTAACACTTAAAATGCAAGAGAAATGTCATTTGTCTACAATGTATTTAACACAAGGCAGCATATTCAAGCTTATTTGTAATTCAAATGAAGAATTTACATTAAAAGCCTGAAGAAAATTATCAATAGAAGTTAGTAAGTTTCTGTCTAGTGTGCATGTGTGCAGTTTGTGTACGCCTGCTTTTGTGTGAACAGAGTGAGGTTTGTGTTGACCTCTCTGTACATCTGATCCAATTAAGACGTTTTACATGTGACCAAAACTCAGACAGAGTTTCACCACTTTTAGGAGACGCTTTGCTAAGTTAAATGAAATTAGTTTGAGCGTGACACTTTGGATTTTGGCAGCGATCAATAGATTCATTTATATTTGCAAATTTTTTGAAGTGAACTCTCAAGCCACGGGATTTCATTATTCTGTGTTAAAAGTCAAGCCCAATTTATTAAGGATCTGGTCACATTCATGCAGGTTTGACCTCAGAATTAACCAGATGAAGGGTATTTGTTCATGTTTTTCTTTTTTTTTTTTCAAAGATTGACAAGGGACAAGTTGTTTGAAATTTAAACTTAGGTTTTAATAATTAGATTAGACTCCAAACAACACTTGAAAGTCTTGAGTCATCCCTCGTTAGTTATTCCTTGTTATAATAGTGAACTAGTCTTGATCAATAGTTTTTAAATAATTTGGAAGCCCTTTCAGAGCTTTATTTTGAAAATTAGCTGCATTTGGGGGCAATTTCTAATCTCAAAAGACCTTTAGAAAGCCAGGATAGCTGTAGACATTACAAAAGAGTTTATTATTAATTAAAAGCAGAAATTAGAGGTGATTTAAAAGATGTGCACATATCTGCTTGACTGTATTAGGCTACACAAAACAACAAGAAGAAAGCATTATAATATAACAATATTGAAATGAAAGAATCATCATCACTTACATGATGAATCTAATTCTAATCTAATAAGTAGATCTAATCTAATTAGACCTGGATCAAATTTTTGAATTGAAAAGAGGCTAACAAGAAAAAAAAACTGCCTGGCTAAATTTCAATTGGATTTTTAAATCCACGAGGACAATAATTGATAAAGGAAATAATTTTAACCCTTGCTGCGCCAGATTTGTGGGAGAATTGACAGCAGCGGGAGACAAAGGGTTAATTCGTCTCTTGAGGGGTGGGTGGGATGTGACGCTGCTGCTGCCAGTACAAAATACTGTCTGCAGATTGCGACTATATCCAGCACTTCTGAATCACCACCGCACCATTTTTGCATCTTGGACCTTCGAACGACTGGAGTCCTTAACATTTTTCTTCTTTTTTTAGTCTTAAAGAGGTAATAAGGGATTATGTCATCTCTATTCACGCTCGGTCTTTTTTTTCGTAAAAACTCGTAGCAGAAAAGTTCATTTTTTTGTCAACGTGGACATCAACTTAAGACTCTGAGGCTGCTTTCCCTCACGTTATCACAGAAAAGATTCTCAACTTTAGTGTTTTGACGAAGTGACATGGTTTGAAACGGCTGTGTGTTTGCAAAACGTTTTAAAATCTTATCTTGAAGTCTCAAAAGCCTTCGATTAAGCTGAAGCTCAAAAACAAAGCTGCTAATGCTAAATGCTAACGGTTGCTCCCACATGTCTGCAGGTGGGCATGTGCGCTACCAAAACTTCTGTTAATGTTAATAATATTAGGAGCACATGGCAGTTTTATAGTATCTTCAACAGTGTATATGTTGTCTATTATATGCATTCTAAAAATGCAACATTAGCTTTACCTCAAATCAATAACGTATGTTTAAAACCTTAACTTTAACTTTTGTCTTAATTTATCACTCATATTGTTGTTAGTTTGTATAGTTTGGATGAGTGAAAGTCGTTTTTTTATATCCATTGGATAGCGAAAAAATGTAATTGGATAACCGATAAATATGTGCACAAGCTAATAATTGTAATGATTGAACAAGCTAACCCAGCTGTGACGACTTTGCAAACATGTATTCCTGCAGCGTTTCCGGTCGAGGTAAATGTGTATTTTGTATAACTTTTCCTGTAGTTCCACTGTAATGCTTAAAAATAATCCTTATTTTTCTAAACGTTGTCATTCCTGCAGCTGAGTTCGCACTCGAGTGGAGGAAGCGCTACATTTATGATTCCTTAACCAAACTTGCTTCAAAACTTAACCAAAACAGCTAGTTTTCGTCTAACTGAGATCCAGCACGGAATTTAGAAGAATGTTCCACATTCTAAAACTGTATATTTGATCTCCCTTTAATTCGGCATGTTGTAAATATCAAAAACACAACAATTTTTAAAGAGTTATGTATAAAACATTCGCTGAAATGTAATGATAGCTAACGAAGGTGAGCCATTACAGAACATGAACTTGTGGCTGTAATATATGTTAAAGGTCTGTAATGGATGCTGCGTTGATGCTCCTCTCCTGAAATAACAAAGACGGGTCTGAAGTGCCATATTTTATCTATGAGTGTGCGTTGCAAGAAGCTAATGGTTGCTAGTTGCCGATAATCTAATCTAGGTCACCAGGCCAGTAATGCACAAGTAGAGATATGCCACAGTTTGGGCAATATTGTTGTTTTTCCTTTTTTAGCCTTTAGTCCAATTTACTTTTAACAGCATTAGGGCTTCAAAATCAAATGGCTGGATTGTTTGATGCAGTACAGGCTTTATGTGTTAGTAGGTCAGTCGGACATGTTTTTTAATTTCGTGATTCACTCATTTGCATTTAGAGAATGACAAACAAACCAATTTTAATGCCTAATTGGCTAAATCACAGTTCGCACAGCAATCTCTTGTTTTCTGTTTTTCAGTCTTTATTTTTCTAAATAGTTCCTACAGTAGGCGTACTTAGTTACTATAGTTGTGAAATTTAAATTTCTCAAAATGACGAAAGCAAAGTTTCTAGTTTGAGGGCATTTATGAGGAAGCAGATGTATTTTTCACCTAGCAAATAGAAGCACTGACCTAAAGCTGGAGGGAAATGTTGATGTTGCCATGATTTTCCTGGGAGAAAATCTGCTCTGGTTCTGCAGAACATCAAAACACTGTCTGCTTTCAAACATCTTTATTAGTGTACATAGTGCATTAGTGTAGATATGAGCCCTGATCTGTGGTTTAATAAAACCAGATTTTCTTTAAAGATGCCATTTAATACACATTTTAGGACTTTGTGGTTATTTCTTAAGTATTAACCAGTAATATGAAACATTTTATATCTAAAAAACGTCAGGAAACACTGATTAACAGACCTTTCAATCTGTCTGCATCAAAATTCGGCTGGTTCCAGGCGGTTTTCGTCAGGCTTCGGCAGCAGCTCGTTCATATTCATTGTTTGAATTTGCTGGACTATGATTGGCTAACAAACTAGCCTATAAGAGCAAGGTACACTGTTTCCAGCCCCGCTGCGCATGGTAACATCAGACGTCGTGTCTTCCTGTTTGCTATGTCGTATGCTACAGCTTTTAGCTAACAGCATGCTAGGCGTGGTTTCAACTGCGGGAGCTGCCGAATACTAACGAACAAACGAGTTGTGACGAAACAGATACAGGCCGTTAGAACTCGGGAGAACTCGAGTTTTATAACCACCTGCGTAGTTTGAGAGATTAAAACTGAAAGAGAAGTTATTGACCTGTTTTTACACCCACTATGAAGGTAAGAACACCTGTGGAGCTAAAATATTCAACAGAAACCTCAGAGGAACCGCTTTAATGGAAGGACCTCTTTAAACATCAAGCATCACACATTAAAGCTCAACAGTCTATCATTATATTTGACCAATTTGATTCGCATTGCTGTTGAAGCCCATAATTTTAAGACAATGGTCAGCAGGTTACTGAAGCACAAGGGTTGTTTTGAACTTTGTGATGACAAAAAAATGCTGAATTTTTGATTTATTGCAAGTCATGACGTCTTTGCAATGATATTGCAAAATCTTTCTAAATTTGTGGAGCTTTATATTTAACTGCATGCAATTTATTAAACATTTGTTTTGCGGATCATCCCAACTTACATTGCCTCTATCTGATCGCTCGGCAGCATGGCAGATTACTTGATCAGCGGCGGCACAGGCTACATTCCTGATGATGGACTCTCAGCGCAGCAGCTCTTCTCAATAGGAGATGGCCTCACATACAAGTAAGTTTCCCCATAACGTTTTGAATTTCTTTCCAAACAAAGGTTTTCTGACCTTTTTAAAACGTCACTTGTGCGTGATAAGGGGTGAGGTGTATGCAACAGTGCTTTGTAATGGCCAACGCATTTTGAACCAGCAGATCTGACCAACAGTGCATTGACTTGGATGGTCATACGGCTGAAGAGCTTTGCTCTAAAGGAGATGGGTTGACTTACAAGTGAGTAAACCAGTCATCTTCAACCTATTAGAAAAAAACCTTCTGTCTCTCCAATTCAAAAAAGGGAAGCTAATTATTGCTCCTCAGAATCACATTTAGTTTGATGCCAAATTTGTTGACATTAACTCAAATGCATGAACACTAAAGGTGATTATAGAACTTGAATTGAATGTTTAACTCAGTCTCTGAGATGTGATTTGCTTCCGGTGGGCACAATGGCACATAACCTTCAGTGAATCAGTCAAGTTCGTGATACACAGGATGCATGACTAATGCCTCATGTCATTTCTCACATCGTTTGCATTGATATAGGAACTAATTGAGCACAAATGTTCTCACCTCTTGGCATCCTGGTGGCACATGCTGTATGAATCATCTAATGATAAATAGTGATGACATGATTTATTTGCAATCACACTTTTATTAACCATAAATAACGAGAAAGCAGAGCATTTTGAGAGCTGTTTGTCCTCTTTTCTTTACTGTCTTTTCTTAACATTCACACACCATTCAGTGTTTGGAATATATTAGCAGAGGGTGTAGGGGCCACTGCAATCTATCTGTGGTGGTCAATGCTTACATATCATGCTTAAAAATTCCTCCTTTTTACATCTAAATTATTTAGTTATGGTATATACAGTGGGGCAAAAAAGTATTTAGTCAGCCACCAATTGTGTAAGTTCTCCCACTTAAAAAGATCAGAGAGGCCTGTAATTTTCATCATAGGTATACCTCAACTATGAGAGACAAAATGAGGAAAAAAAATCCAGAAAATCACATTGTCTGATTTTTAAAGAATTTATTTGCAAATTATGGTGGAAAATAAGTATTTGGTCACCTACAAACAAGTAAGATTTCTGGCTTTCACAGACCTGTAACTTCTTTAAGAGGCTCCTCGGTCCTCCACTCGTTACCTGTATTAATGGCACCTGTGTGAACTCGTTATCAGTATAAAAGACACCTGTCCACAACCTCAAACAGTCACGCTCCAAACTCCACTATGGCCAAGACCAAAGAGCTGTCAAAGGACACCAGAAACAAAATTGTAGACCTTCACCAGGCTGGGAAGACTGAATCTGCAATAGGTAAGCAGCTTGGTGTGAAGAAATCAACTGTGGGAGCAATTATTAGAAAATGGAAGACATACAAGACCACTGATAATCTCCCTCGATCTGGGGCTCCACGCAAGATCTCACCCCGTGGGGTCAAAATGATCACAAGAACGGTGAGCAAAAATCCCAGAACCACACGGAGGGACCTAGTGAATGACCTGCAGAGAGCTGGGACCAAAGTAACAAAGGCTACCATCAGTAACACACTACGCCGCCAGGGACTCAAATCCTGCAGTGCCAGACGTGTCCCCCTGCTGAAGCCAGGACACGTCCAGGCCCGTCTGCGGTTTGCTAGAGAGCATTTGGATGATCCAGAAGAGGATTGGGAGAACATCATATGGTCAGATGAAACCAAAATAGAACTTTTTGGTAGAAACTCAACTTGTCGTGTTTGGAGGGGAAAGAATGCTGAGTTGGATCCAAAGAACACCATACCTACTGTAAAGCATGGGGGTGGAAACATCATGCTTTGGGGCTGTTTTTCTGCAAGGGGACCAGGACGACTGATCCGTGTAAAGGAAAGAATGAATGGGGCCATGTATCGTAAGATTTTGAGTGAAAACCTCCTTCCATCAGCAAGGGCATTGAAAATGAGACGTGGCTGGGTCTTTCAGCATGACAATGATCCCAAACACACCGCCCGGGCAACGAAGGAGTGGCTTCGTAAGAAGCATTTCAAGGTCCTGGAGTGGCCTAGCCAGTCTCCAGATCTCAACCCCATAGAAAATCTCTGGAGGGAGTTGAAAGTCCGTGTTGCCCAGCGTCAGCCCCAAAACATCACTGCTCTAGAGGAGATCTGCATGGAGGAATGGGCCAAAATACCAGCAACAGTGTGTGAAAACCTTGTGAAGACTTACAGAAAACGTTTGACCTCTGTCATTGCCAACAAAGGCTATATAACAAAGTATTGAGATTAACTTTTGTTATTGACCAAATACTTATTTTCCACCATAATTTGCAAATAAATTCTTTAAAAATCAGACAATGGGATTTTCTGGATTTTTTTTCCTCATTTTGTCTCTCATAGTTGAGGTATACCTATGATGAAAATTACAGGCCTCTCTGATCTTTTTAAGTGGGAGAACTTACACAATTGGTGGCTGACTAAATACTTTTTTGCCCCACTGTATAAAGTGGAACTGCACTTATTAGGTCTGAACTTTTGTGTGGGTTAAATTGTTAGCATACAGACATCCAGGTTCCGCTGTTGCATTGAAACTTGTCACCCTGTTGAAGACATTTCGGTGTAAAATAACAAAAATCTCAGGATCTGTACTCCATGCAGTAATGCCTTGAGTGTACGTATTAGAAAAACCGATGTTACACGTGCTAAAATTGACACTGAAGGTTCTTGAATTTTTAAAGTTTTTGCTTTTAGGTATTAATACAATTTCTGCAGAAAACTAAGATTAATGAGAAAATGAAGAGAAGCACTTACTTTACACATGTACTTTACAGCCATCATTCACCCCGACAATCTGTATATCTCACAAAAACTCTGATTTTCCTCTTACCAATAATATGTATACCATTTTGACATGCAACAACCACCACATTTACACTAAAGTCTTTTTACAGAAAAGCAAACACTTCAAGAGTAAACTTTACCTTTGACGGCTTTCTACATGTACAAATTCCATAATCTTCAGCAAAATGTTGGTCTCATTCTGTTTGGATAGTTCCAGGGCATATATACCAGTAAAATAATTAGGTCCACAATGCAGGATAGATCCTCAAAGTCACAAATACTGCAGTTTTTTCCATTTATATTGGTGATATCAGGCATAATGTACTTCCAGCGATAAAATTTGGAGGAAGCATGGGATTTAGCCAAAAATGACCCAGCTTGTTATTAATACGCCCAACAACATTTTGACACTTGTTCTTTTGGTATACGGACTACAGCAAGAAATAAAGATGGTGGAGTCACTTTGCGTTTAGCCTGACGTCCATGACCATGTTTAGCAGTTCTGGTTCACTGTAACGTAACACAGTGGTCGACGGTTATATACACGACCTCAGTGCCCAGCAGTTTTGTGCATTTACCCGTCGGTGGTCATTTGGACTGTAAACACGGGTAGCAGTGTTCAGTATTAATAACAGATAATTGGAAATGATGTAATTACGCAATTACAATGTATTAGGAGAATAAAGCTCTCAAACAGACCGAGTTATATACTCGTAGAGACTATCCACTATGACACTGGTAACAGATGCACCAGATATGCGTTCATGGATGTGACGGTAATGGCACAGATTAAGTTACAGTTAGTAACAGAAGCGTTTTCTATATCCAATATTAAGAATTCATGATTGGGCAATAAAAACTAGAACGACTGTTACATGTGATACTATTTCATACAGAAGAAGTCGTGATTATTTTTGGAGACCGTCTGACAGCTTCAGGCAGACGCCCAAGACACACGTGCGTAAACGCCAGAGCAGTCTAGTTCAACCCACCAAACAGCGAGAATGTGTGTGAGAACACCAGCAGAGGTGTACAGTCAAGAAACAGCAAGATTTAGTGAGATGCATGTATGATGCCTCCAAATGTTTTGTGCATATATCCGTCGGAGCTGTGCATATGCGTATGCATTCTCTGCAAATAACTGTCGACCACTGTAGTTTAAAAAAATGTAATAGACAAAACTGAACGACTTAAAAAATATGACAAAAACATTAAGCAAAAATATCTCTACAATACATGAGTGACAAATGCTTTTTGCACTCCTAGACACTATATTCACTACACAAAGCAGTTAAGGGCTTAAAAAGTGGAAATTTCATGTGTCCCCTTTTTAAGAGGAATTTTCTGCAGACTGAAGAAACATAAGTTATCCGAGAAAACCCATTCAGTTCTTTGCAACACCTTCTTGGTCTTGTGTCATGTGACTAACTGAAGAGCCTGTTATGGATAGAGTTGATTAGTTTTTGTCCTTTAGTTCCATGCTTACTCACTCAACAAAGATACCAGAGTTTTTTCCTCTTTCTAGATGCATGCAAAATGTGAAATTCTTATTTTTTATTTTTGTTCTCAGTAATGCAGTGTCCTCGCACAGGAAAACAGAAGAATCTTAGAGTGAAAATTCCTGCAGTACTGTCAGGTTCACAAACATGTCTCTCGAGTCGGGCTTTAGAGTAGTGTGTGACGCCTTGGGGTGACTTTAAGTTTAGTTGCACTTGTGCAATTTACAACAGTTACTGGAAAGGCTCCTCACAATTAGGGCTGGGCCATATCACACTTTTCACGGTAATCCACAGTATTCCTGGCTTTGCACCTTATCCCATGATTCATAGCAGAAGACAGTTTTTCATTTCCACTTTCTCTGTTGTTTACAGTTGTGTAGTTACACATTTGCAGTTTCTCTTGTTGTAAATGGCAGAACATTGGCAGTGGATACAATGTTGGGATGTTTTAAAACCCCTTAACAAGTGGGATCATTTTTGTCATTTTGGCTCAATCACATGCTATACGCCATCTCCACATTTTAGCTAGTTATCGTCAGCGAAGTACATTACACCTGATATGACCAATATATAAATGAAAAAACTGTTGAAGCTGATCTCAAATCATGTTTTCTGAAGTATTTGTTCCTTTGAGGATCTATCCTGTGTTGTGGACTTAATTATTTTATATTCCCTGGAACTGTCCCGATAGAATGAGACCAATATCTTGCTGGAAATTATGGATGTGTTACATGTAGAAAGCCCTCAAAGGTAGGAAAAGTTAACTCTTGATGTCTTTGCTTTTCTGTAGACATTCTTGGTATCAAAAAGTGTAGTAAATTGTGCCTTTAACACTGCCTTTGAGTTGTGCAACTTTATGTTCAGAACCAACATGTATGTTAGGAACTTGACACACGGATGCTTGCTGCATGTCCTCAGCATCAAACTGGTGGTATTGTGGTATGTGAGCTTCACCTTACAATGTTTGCATACCACAGCATTTTCCTTTGATTTTAGTGTTAAGTGACCTTGGACAATCTTTGCCGCTTCTTATTCCTCTTGTTTTGCTGTTGCTCTTTTCCGCTGCTTCTGCTATTGTTGGCTGTTGGTGATTCCAGCGAGAAACTCTTTTGAAGGACCGCTGTGCAGTGGATTGCAGGGCACGTATAATCTATGATGTTAACGCGTTGTGTAACTCAAAGGATCCGTGCAAAACACTGGCTTTTCGAGCTAAGCTCTACCTTAGCTAACGAGGCCTTGATGCAGCGGAAATTCCTTGAACATTTTTTGTCATCAAATCATTTGAGTTACTTGAGGAATCGTTGGAGCCCTAACCACAACACGGTTACAATTGGATTTCTCAAACAGGACTTGGCCTGAAGAATGTGGTGGTCATTGGATTTTTTGGGAAACAGGTTTGACAGCAATAAATTTCCCTTTTTATCTTGATGCCATTTTTACTAACCCTCTGAAATCAAACTTTCCGCTGCTTTTGGTTAATCATGTTTAAACGTTAAGCAGAAGACCAGTTATGGTCTGTGGTTTTTCCTTTAAACCCTCCCACTTGGTATTTGCCTACATTTAAACATTCAAATAAAACCCATAATAAGCTCATGAGCAAGTTATTGATTTTTCTTCAGGGTTGTAAGCTGCAGAACGAAGCTCCTATTGACTCTGAAATTCATGCTGGGTGATGCAGCCAAGGTTTGAGGTTCCTGCTAAATGCTAGCAGATGTGAATCCTTGTTTTGTTTGTGGGTTTGACTCCCCCCTTTGCAGTGCATCTTTCAGTTTTTCCTTGTTCCCACGTACACTGAAACAGACTAGAAGACAGGCTATTTTTAGATCAGCCCTCCATCTCTTTGTGTGTCTTCATGTCCACCAGTCATGCTCACCTTCTCATTTAGATTTACTACAAAGTTCCAACCCCTTGAAAAATAAAACTTTCTTTAGTCCAGTGCGTTTTACATTTATTCTCCCACTCGTCTGCTATAACCACTAAATACATACAGACTTTTCCAGAGCAGGAAAAACACTATGTTCCTGTTTAGCTTGTTCACCTCAATGTGTCTCATTCTACCTCGCGCTGCTTCTTCAGGTTAAGACCTGAAACGTGTTAACTGTAGCTTTTTACCAGGTCCAGGCAGAACACTGTTGTTCTGGCTGTCTGTGTTTATACACTTTATTAAAAGCACAAAGAGATGAACAGAAAGGAGTTGGATAGTGGGTCATGAGCTACAGCACTGTAGTGACTTGGTTAAAAATGCTGATCAGATGGTTATTTTGGCCTGACAGTTGCTTCTAATCTAAATCTTTTCATTCCCATTCTGGTTCCATTTTTCCTAATCTCATCAGTTCTTCTTGTTTTGTGAATCGCTTATAGTCGTTCTCAATATTTCAGCTGATGGTTATTCAGCTCAATTTGCACATGATCTGTGGATCTGGGCTCCAGAATGAAGTGTGGTCATGTTCGTAGACCTGAGATTTGGATTAAACCTGGATCATTTGCATCTTGCTTTGCATTTTGTCTTGCAGTGACTTCCTGATTTTACCTGGCTTTATTGACTTTACCTCAGATGAAGTGGTGAGTATGTGTACACACACATACACACACATACACACAGGGTCAACTACATTTCGGAACGGTTCCAAATGTTCTTTGTGTCACAGTCAGCAAACAGTGTTTTTAGAAAACATCACAAACAGCCAAACCTTTTTTTTTCTTGTATATTTATTTGTAGACTTCTCTACACCAAACTTCAACTTTACTTCACAAGTGCAGCTTTTATAAGAGCAGTTTTGTTTTCCATTTCCTGCCTGCATGTCTCTTATTTTAGCTCAGTGTGGTCACCCACTGGCTGCTCTCACACCCTTGTGTTTACATTCCTGTCTGGACGATTGCTCATCCATCTCTCGCAGTAGATGAGTTAATCTCCTGAGCTTTAAATGAAATCCCTCCTTTCTGCCTAGTTGATCTCCCAGAGATTTTAGTTTAATTGATCTATAATCTCTCTCTTTCCTTTAGAGTTAAAGCCTGTGTTACAGTACGAGATATTTGCCTGCCTTGTTGAGCTAAGTCAAGCTAAAACAACAATGTTAAAAGTTGAGGATTTTAAGACTGCTTTCCCTGTGCAGTTTTGTAAGATGAGCGGGCGTGTATGATGCTGTTATGGCACATTCTTCATGTTTGTGATGCTTTTGACAGGCAGCTTAAACTCCCTGCAGTGTTTAGTAGGTTTAACATGTTCTGAATAGAAACGGCGAGTTAACTCATTCACCTTGAATTCATGAGAAATTGAGCTAACAGCTTCCATAGTTTATGTCTATGTCAGATAAAGAATCAAATGTAGACAACAGTGCAAGCTGATTTACTGTGTTCCCATGTGAGGAATGCTGTTGTTTTCTTTTATCCAGTGGAAGAAAAACAATGTGCTGACTTGTGTGGGAACGGGGAGAGGTGAAAGTAAATGATGCTGTTTAGGAAAAATGCAAATAAGCAACAAGACACTTTCAAGTTTCTGCTTCTCGGATGTTTTTAATATCTACAGACACTTCACTCCTTTTTCTGGTCAGATTTAAGAGCATCAACCAAACTGTGGAAAACAAACAGCTTTGCACAGTTTTTAAGTTCAGTGTGCCCCCTGGTGGACGATTTGTGAAATGTCAAACGAACTCTGTCTCACAGGACCTGACGTCAGCACTGACCAAGATGATAACTCTGAAAACTCCCCTCATCTCCTCCCCCATGGACACTGTCACAGAATCAGCCATGGCAATTGCAATGGCGGTGAGGAAATGTTCCATGTTTATGTAGAACGCTGGCTTTTGCCCCCTAAAGTTGCAAACGTGTAATGAAATCTGTCTTCTCTAACGTAGCTGATGGGGGGGATTGGTTTTATTCATCATAACTGCACGCCGGAGTTTCAAGCTAACGAGGTCCGCAAAGTCAAGGTAAGCTTTTTTTTTTCTTCTTTTAGGTGATGGTGGTTTAAGATGATTAAAATTATTAGTTGAAAGGGGCAACCGGTTTGAAGCCAAATGCTTGACTTTTGTTGTTTTGTCTTATCTTTTGTCTTTAATAGGAAATGGTAATGGTCTGTTTTCTGTGTGTATTTTTTGTTTTTTACATGTGTGTATTGGTGTTTGAATTTTTTTGTGTGGACTTTGAGTTTGTGCTGCTTTTGCTGCTTCACTCACACAAAACTCGCTACAGTTACATTATTAATTAAAGTTAATGTTTTCTTTTTCTTCTGACTTTTAGAGGTTTGAGCAGGGCTTTATCACAGAC
Source organism: Pachypanchax playfairii (assembly GCA_006937955.1). Taxonomy (NCBI): domain Eukaryota; kingdom Metazoa; phylum Chordata; class Actinopteri; order Cyprinodontiformes; family Aplocheilidae; genus Pachypanchax; species Pachypanchax playfairii. The sequence goes on from SSNP01000065.1 coordinate 997,815, forward strand.
CCGCTCGTGATGAGCCCACGCCACACAGTCGGGAATGTGATTGAGGCCAAAATAAGGCATGGGTTCTCTGGGATCCCCATCACAGAAACAGGAAAAATGGGCAGCAAGCTGGTGGGCATCGTCACGTCCAGAGATATTGACTTCCTCTCTGAGAAAGACCATGACAAACCTTTGGAGGAGGTATGGAATTTGCTTTTGTTCCTCCAATTTAAGAATCTAATTGAAGTATTTTAATGCATTAATCAGGCTTTAATCTTTCAGGCTATGACAAAGAGGGAGGATTTGGTTGTGGCTCCAGCTGGAGTTACACTGAAAGAGGCCAATGATATTCTGCAGCGCAGTAAAAAAGGTAAATATAAGCTCGTGCCACAGCTAAGCTTTTTATCTGGTTTCCATGCAATTTAGTAACATCATTTCCTCCATCTCCAACCAGGCAAACTTCCAATTGTAAACGATAACGACGAACTGGTAGCCATTATTGCCAGGACAGATTTAAAGAAAAACCGAGATTACCCTCTCGCCTCAAAAGACTCACGCAAACAGCTTCTGTGTGGCGCTGCCATTGGCACCAGAGAGGATGATAAATACAGACTGGACCTTCTTGTGCAAGCTGGGGTGGATGTCGTCGTACTGGTGGGTGTTTTTGATTTTGAAATTGCGTCACAGCAAGCTGGTGATGAAATTTCAAAATCCTATATACAGCAGTTACTTAAAGAAATGCTTTAAGATTTGTCCTTTCAGTTAACCTGGCTCTGCCAGATCTATGTGTAGCTCCGCCTCTTCTCAATTCGGGGACACACATAGATCTGGAACTGCTCCGTTTCAAACCGTTTATAAAAGGGAGGGACATCTGATATAATATTTGAGCCAGCAAGTGTCTGCCTTTGATGGGGCTGATTCTGATGGTCAAACCAGACCGATAAGCTTCAGCCTTATCAGTCTTTTTAAGGGTAAATTAACATTGTATTCATCTTTTGCGGGAGAAATAAACACAAGCCAAACATTTGTATTGGCAGCCTGCTCCTCCTTAACAAGCGCACACACTGTGGAGACTGGTGGTGGGAGGGGGTACAGCTGCACACTCCCGTGTTTGCGTTGTGGTCTCACTAGAAGCTCCGCTCACCAGTAGGTACACGGATAACGATGGCAGAGCGAACGAAAAGATCCAAAATTTGGCTTTATTTTACAAAAATAGATGCCGACAATGCACGTTGTCACAAATGCAATAAAAGCTTTTGCTTGAGGTGTTAGATCATACACTTAACACACTAAAATACATGAAATACAGAGAGATGCACAGTGTTTGACCACTTGAGTGCAGCAGCAACAACAACAAGCTCTGAATCAGATGGTTTATTTATTACACTTTAACATTGAAATTTTTCATTTTGGTTCTTATTTGCACTGTTTTATGGGGAAGTGTCGTATTTCAACTCAGCAGAGAGACTTTCTCTCACGTCTGCACACGTTTTGTGTCAAACTTTTCGTGCTTTTCTGTTCATATTGGATCCACTGGGTCAGAAAGTTCTGCCTGTTTTCGTGTGGAGGGCTGAGGAGATTTTACTGTCTGAGTTACGACCCGCAGTTTAACACACAGCTTTATGCTGCTGTTAGTGCTGCAAGACGTTACATGTGCTCAAACTTTTGTTCAGGACATGTTTTAGGCGCACTCTGCAGAATCCATGTTTCTGCTGTTCAATCCAAACCACGTTCAAATCAGCAAGCTATTATTTTCATTTTACCGCGCAGTTCTGTGCTGAATTTTCCACCATCTTTGTCTGTAACCATGATGTGAGGCTGAGGAAGTCAGCGGGCAGGTTGCTGCGGAGGCGGAGCCAAAGAGTTGTGTGTGTGAGACAGACAAGGAAGGAGGAAACAAGGAAAACAGTGACGGCTGTAATGTCAATTCAAAACAAGCCATCTCGACATAAACAATATTCCTTTTCTTATATCGTTTATGAAAAATTCTTGATATTTTTAAAAAGCTTGATATATCGCCCAGCCCTAAAACAACATGTAATACAGGGCAGTTCAGAATGTGTGGTCCACATCCTGCAGGGTTCATTGTGATATCATTCCTTCAAATTCGTGTCACATTTATCAGTCAAGTAAGGAGCTATGAAACATTTTGGGTATTTAGTTACCTGATCAAATAGATTTCTGGATAGTTTTTATCTAACAAATGCTTTTATTTAGTATTTGTACGTCTGTTGCTGTTTTTAATCAGGACTTTTGTTGTTTTGTCGCCACTTTTCTAGGACTCGTCACAAGGAAATTCAGTGTATCAGATCAACATGGTCCACTATATTAAAAACAAGTATTCAGAATTACAAGTTGTGGGAGGAAATGGTGAGTATTTTCAAAAGTGAAAGCATGCATGTGTGTTTGATTCTTATAACCTTTCTCCAAATATTTGCTCAGCAAAATCTAAAAATATATACTGGTGTATAGGTATATCATTTTGGTGACAGAACACATTATTTTTATTTCCAACTTTTTCCATAGTGGTTACAGCAGCTCAGGCCAAGAATCTGATTGATGCCGGTGTGGATGCTCTGAGAGTTGGCATGGGCTGCGGCTCCATCTGCATCACACAGGAAGGTACAGGCACAACATGCAAAAACAAAATGTGTCTAAATCTTAACCTGCTAGCTTGTTCAAAACCCACAAGTTAGGATTGCTTGCTTCATTCGTTCTGTTTCACTCTACAATCATATTCTACGGGTAATGGATACCTTAAAACTGCTCCTAGTTGTCATGGTGATTTGCCAAGGCCTCTCTTCTCTGTTGCTATGGATACCAACCTTTAATGTTCCTACTGGGACACATCTACCGAAAGGAACCAATAAGACGAGTTGCAGCAAAACTCGGAGCACCTCCGTGATTGTTTTTGACCTGAATCACTTGAAATGTTTCCTGACGGTCACATCAGACATGTTTTCTGTCTCCTAGTCATGGCGTGTGGGCGACCCCAGGGGACCTCTGTGTACAAGGTGGCAGAATATGCACGCCGTTTCGGTGTACCAGTCATTGCTGACGGTGGCATTCAGACTGTAGGCCATGTGGTGAAGGCTCTGTCTCTGGGAGCATCAACTGGTACGCACTCTTATAACAAGACACTGTGTAACATCATGTTGAGAGAAGCCTGATGGGAGTTTTTACATTTTCATTTAGCATCTTACAAACATCATAACAAGGCAGTTGATTACAGCAGGGCTGAGATTGGGTTGTGTAACATAAGCTGATTCTACTTCATCTTCTGCTCCAGTTATGATGGGCTCGTTGCTAGCGGCAACCACCGAGGCTCCTGGAGAATACTTCTTCTCAGATGGTGTGCGGCTGAAAAAATATCGAGGTATGGGCTCCCTGGATGCTATGGAGAAAAGTACCAGCAGCCAGAAACGCTATTTCAGGTATGTAGGAGTTGACAAACTTCATTGTGTATGTGATTACAAAGACTTAATACTGATGTGTAATCCATAGTGAGGGCGACAAGGTGAAGGTGGCTCAGGGTGTGTCAGGCTCAGTCCAGGACAAAGGCTCCATCCACAAGTTTGTACCTTACCTTATAGCAGGCATCCAGCATGGCTGCCAAGACATTGGAGCAAAGAGTCTCTCTGTCCTCCGGTAAGTTGTCTATCTGTCTGAGGCCTACTGATAGTAAAATATTTAGATTTATTATGTCTAATAGGTTTTTATCCTTCACAGTTCAATGATGTACTCTGGAGAACTGAAGTTTGAGAAGAGAACCATGTCTGCACAACTGGAGGGAGGTGTTCATGGGCTGCACTCGTAAGTACCCTCAAGTGTTGGAAATATTACAAAATGAGACAATACAGTTGAATGGCAAATCTATAAAGATTGCAAAATGCATTTAATGTTGAAATAAGTTTTTTCAATATACTTTAAAGAGGCCATTTCACACACATTTCATGACTTTGTGGTTATTTCTGAAGTATTAACCTGTAATATGAAACATTTTATATCTAAAAAACATCAGGAAACACTGATTAACAGACCTTTCAATCTGTTTGCGTGAAGATTCGTCAGGCTTCGGCAGCAACTCATTAATATTCATTATGCTAATTTGCTGGACTCAGATTGGTATACTGTTTGCTTTGCCGCTGCGCATGGCAACAGCGCACCAAGTATCTTCTGGTTGATTCGTCTTATGCTTATCTATAGCTTTTAGCCAGCAGCATGCTAGGCGTGGTTTCAACTGCAGGAGCTGATGAATACTATTGAACAAAGGAGTTGTGATGAAACAGATACAGGCCGTTAGAACTCGGGTTTTATCACCACCTGCGTAGTTTGAGAGATAAAAACTGAAAGAGAAGTTGTTGACCTGTTTTCACACCCACTATGAAGGTAAGAACACCTGTGGAGCTAAAATATTCAACAGAAACCTCAGAAAAACTGTTTTTAATGGAAGGGACTCTTTAAAGGCAGTCTGCTGTCTTTGTTAGTGATAGTGTTTTACAGGAAAAAGTTGTTCCTGTGGTCTGTGTGTATGTTGTCTGTGAAGCTGTTTACAATCATTCTTAAGCACAGGAAATCTTTCTATAACATGTTCAGAATTCAACCCGTTTAAAATGTAAAGAAATTATTCTATTTTGTTTCTAATAATCTTTTCCATCCCAACTTTTTGGAAATCCAGTGAAAAAAAATGTGTGTGTGTGTGTGTGTGTGTTTTTTTTTTTATTGGGGGGAGAGAAAAAAAACAACTCCCCTCATATGTACTGAAAAATAATGCATGTCAGTTATCACTGATAGTCCAGATGGGTTATGGTTTTCCATCTACTAAAAGAATCATTAAAATATCCAAAGTCAAAGAACAAATGAAAACTGTTGTCTTGGTTTGTTTTGGCTACCGTTGCACTGCTGACTTTTTCCACGAGGTGGTAGTAACACACCAACTACTTTCTATGGTGCTTTTTTCACTAAGACACCAGCCAAAAGGCTTGACACTATCCAGCATTTCAGCCATCATAGTTTTATTTTGAAAGTACTATGACACGGTCGAGCTCCATCTTTGCTGTCAGAATTCTTGTGCGTTCCTCCAACTCCACTGATTTGCTGGACAGCTGAAAATAGAGGAACATGAAAATCTCCAACTAACAGACTTAGCAGACAAACACTGGACTCCCTATAATCTGTTACATGACAGTGCGTTTGATGGCAGAACGTGGTAAGTTTTCATGTTAATCCTATATACAGTCATTTTTATATTTGCAGAATCATTGAAATTGAGTAATATTTTTGCTTGTAATGGCCGTCCCCTGATTGACAGTTAGTATTTTTTTAGTTTCCGTCACTATCGCTGGGTTTAAGCAAACAGATGTTTAATGTCCAGTTCATGAAGGAAAGATGGTTGGTGTCAGTTCTATAACGTACCAAATTTCCATTTTGATGTCTCTTTGTCTCCACAGTTACGAGAAGCGACTTTACTAAATGGCCAATGAAGTGCAGATGATACTCAGTCTGACGGTGACCAAATGTCAAATCGCCACTTCTGCCAAAATCCGCACCATCCACTACACTCTGCCTTCCTGTGCATCATGTCCACTCCTTCACTTATCTCACCAGGCTGATTTGGGGAGGAGAGCAGCAACGTAGCAAACGGAGAAACTTCAAAAAGACATTCGAGTCTCTGAACACTTTAGACTTTGCTCTCAAGAAGCGGCACATCAGGGTTCTTTTGGATTGACATACACACCTGTATCTTGAGAATGCAGCTCTGACTCAGATTTGCGTGTTGATGGTTGTGAAAGAAATGAACAGTGAGAAGTAAGTGTTGCGTGTGTGTTTGTGTGGAAGGGAGACATCCAGTATAGTTGGGACAAAGTGTATGTGCACTGCTTGTCCTGTTAAAACAGTCATGATGCAGATCAGCAGCAGCTCCTTGTTGGCTTGTTTAGGATCCACACGTACCTGCAAGCTGAACTCATCCTAGTTCTTAAACACACTTGTACAGATGTGCAGAAGAGAAGACAGTACATTTATCTCTCTATGTGCAGTGTGCCATTCTGTGACGGCAAACCTTTTTAGTTGTTTTTGCATTTTTAAGTCCACTCACTTGAATACAGCTGCTTATATTACACCACATATTGTTTACGGCATCTTTCGTGCATTCTTACGTATTAGATACCATTGCTGATGATCACGTCAGCTCAGTGGACAAAACTCAGTCCCACATGTTCAGACATACTGAGCCAAATAACCAGTGTCTCGTTACAGTGTGTTTATGTTTCACATGGAAGGGACCAAAAACTTCTGTTTAATAAAAAGAGCTAAAACGAATCAATCACCAATAGGGCAAAATGGCAGTTTCCTTGCCAGATTAAAAACTTCTTTATAACAATCAAACCTGTTTAGTGCTGAGAATTTGAACTGAGCATGAAGGGTTTTTAATATTGCATGCTTGTTTTTTCACTAAGCCACGTGTGGCTGTATTTATATTCTGCTTAAATTGCGTACATACTGCCGAGTGTATTTACATTTCTGACACTTCTTTTCTAACTTCAAACCAAAACTGATGCAGCAACTTCTTTTGTTACCTTGTCTCTGGTTTGTTCATACATTTTGTTGTCTGGCATATAAATTATTATTATTATGGTTATTTTCACCAGGGGTATGCCTTGAACAGAGTGAAGCTGCACACAATAGCTCAGTGAAATTATACCCAAATGCATATTGCAACAAACTTTCCAGACTTTTTGTTTCTTTCATTTTATGTAGTAGATAATTGTGACATTTTCAGTCTTCATGTTCATGCCATTTTTTTCAGTGTCCCAAAATGTAAGAGCTATTCTTTTCCTCTAACCTGTGAGTTTTATTTTCTAATCTGTACATGGTTCTTCTGGCTGAGAGCTTGCAGCTGTACTGAATTTCAAGAAAATGTACATTTAAGAAGTACCCGTATTGATTGAAAGTGACTGCTGCTTGTTTCAATTTTTATAATGTCTTAACTGTCAAGTACTGCGTCCTTTCAGTCTAACCAAAAGAAGCACAACATAAGTTGTTTTGTGTGTCGCTCTTTATACATTTTCAGTTTTTCAGCAGTTGTCATGACAAAGTGGCAGCTGTTGTAAGAAATCCCTTTTTGATTGTGAAAGACTCCGTATTTAGTAAATCCTTTAGAGGGTTTAAAGGAATATTACTTCAAGACATGTTTACAGTAAAACATTCATTAGAGAAAAGTTGCTTTCGCTGTTTATGTTAAAGATGAATAAATGAAAAATACCGTGAGGGGGCTGCTGTCTTTTTTCATGAATTACAAAGAAAAGAAGCTAAATGTTTATAAAACAATTTATTAAAGTGAGAACATTTTTATTTAAACTTAAATAAACTGTTATGTCAGTCATAGAAGGTTCTGGAATATTTATAAAGAAGCAGATGAAAACTGTAGTCTTGTTTATCAGCAGAGGGCGCTGCTGGGACAACTGCAGAAAATGTATATTGGTAAAGAAAAGCTAATATTCACCATTTCAATCCAAGTTGAAGTTAAATTTAATTGCAGTTATATTTGAAAGACTTCAGTGATACTTAGATGTAATTCTGTCACAGTCATATATATATATATATATATTGGAATGTTTTAATACTTTACAAACATTTATATAAACCAGTTTCTTGATATCACCACTCGGTAAAATGTTACTCTTAATTCAACTATAACAAACTTCATTAGCTTTTATCACACATGTAAAATTTACAAATGATCGCTTGGCTTTTGAACATCTTGGCACTTCGACTCTTAAATATTTAAGAAATCTCAAACTTCCAAAAACTTTTTGGCAGCTATAGCCTTTATAGAGTATATAAAGCTAACATGCACTATCAAACAATTTGTGAAAAATCCAGTCAACTTGCTTCATAAAACAGACACTCATTTTAGATTTTCTGTGATAAATGTCTCTTTTATAGGTCTATAGTCTCACTGCAGATGCTTAAAGCATCAAGTTGTCTGCAAACACTAATGAATTCTTCCTGCACAGATCGGTCTGTCTCTGCTGACAGATCCAAGCTTTCCTGTGAAGCAGCTCCAAGAGTTTGATAATTTCTTCGTGAAGAAGCCATATGACCCATGCCTCCTTCTTGAAGTTCTCTTGAATTTCTCTCAGGGCTTGGGCAGAGGACCAGTGAGGAGCCTCCAAGAGAGTTTCGATAGAGGGAACATGAGGAGGAGCTGCCTCTCCAGTGTTCAGGTGATGAACAGCTGGAGGATGAGCACATGGAAGAAGATGCAGGTGCACCTTCAATGGTGTCACTTTTAGACTGAGCGCTAGGGGCTTCGGGTTTAGAGCTCATTTCCTGGCAGGAGGAGGTTCGGTAAAGTCCGAGATCAGCAGAAAGAGAATCGCAGAGACCTTTGCTTGGAAGCGTCCAGTGGTTGCTTATGGATATGTCATTACAGAGAATAGGCCTAGTAGGACTGAATAGACTCATGGGAAACAAGGCTTCACTGAAGAGTGCTTCATCTATGCTACGGCGCAGATTGATTGGTGAAGGTGGCCGCAGATCTGTTGTGGAGTCACTGGTAAACGAGGATCCACCTGAGGGCTCCCTTCCTCCCCCATCCTCGGGCTTATCTAAACTGTTTAAGCCCAAGTCCAAGTCAAGGTCTCTGTATGCTAAGGCGCGGTTGCTGTGGTAGATGAGATCCAGGCCGTTCAAACTGCTTCCAAGTCTCTCATCCATCAGAGTGTATAGTGGAAGGCTTTCTGTTTCTCCAAGGCCAGCACTGTCAACAATCGCCAGTTTTTCTTGCTGGCTAAGTGTCCACTGGTAGGTTCCTGGCAGTATGGGAGATTTAGATGCCAGGAGCTCAGTCCAACAACTTCCAGCAGCTGGAAGCTGGTCAGAGCAAAAAACTGGTTGCGCAACTACTAAGGCTAAAGTGAGACAAACTCCAAGCTCACATAGTCTACAACTAAACTGAAAAGCCCACCAGGGCCACGGGTGGAAGACCTCTTCCCCACCTGCGACACCCATAGCATTAAGCATTGCATATAACTGTAGTCCTGCACATGCTAAAGAAAATATAGCAGAAAGGCAAACAGTTATGGCTGCACGGTTCCAGTCACGGCTCTCAGCAAATGGACAGCGGTTGTAGCGCTCAGCTGGTGTTGGAGATGTATTATTCAGGTGATAGATGTGCTTTGAATCTGCTCGAACGTAGATATAGAACACAAAATAGGTGGTGGATAAAAATGTTGCCAGTGCCACAAAGGCTCCGCGGGAAATGAGTGACAGAAGGAGGCACATGGGAGGCTTTTGCTGGTAAAACTTTAGGAATGTTACTGGACCAAATGCAGCTGCAAAGTGCAAGACAACCAGGCATGCCAGAAAACAGGGTCTCTGGAAGGCTGAATAGGAGAGTTGCATTCTAGACCGCATAGAGAGGAGAAGAAAAACCAAACCAAAAGCTGCAGTGAGGCAGGGAAAGGGAGCTTCATAGAGCATCAATGAGGCCTCTGTGGAGGGTATGCGCTCCTGGTGGCCGTAGGCATCATATAGGAGTGAAAAAGACCTGGTGCAGCCAGCAGCAAGTAGGAACAAGCTCACTAATGCAAAGTATCCACATCCTGATGGACATCGCAGTGGCAGGCAAAGCAAGTTGAGTGCTGAGGTTAGTGTAAGCATAGCAAAGACACAGCCAACACCATAGACATGTGCCTCCCAGGCCAGGCCCCATGCTGCCATGGCACTGTTCCAGTCTGTGTACAAGGGCACCAACATGGGTGGAGCGGGATATAGGACAGGGCTATTTGACTGGTTTGTGGCAGTGCTGTTTTGTGTAGGCTTGATGTCCAAGGAAGTTGTGACATCCCAAGTGTAGGATAAATTGCAGATTCCAGATCGTTCTTTATTGCAGTCAGGAAGTAAGGTGCTCTCACTGTATGGCAAGTTAGACATCCAGTCCTCAGTATACAAAAAGATAGATGGAGATTCAGGAAGAATGCCTGCAAAGAAAGATAATAATTTTGTTCAAAATGACTTTGCATAGAGCAATCAGCAGCCTAAAATACTGACAAGAGAGAAACACGTCTCTCAATTTCAAGTCCAAAATAGCAGTAAAAAGCTTGTTTTACAACCCCATCGAGCATGCAGTGATGAGAATGCACTGAAGCATTTGATAAATGATCAAATGGCTCTGATCCAAGATGCTAAGAGTGCTGCTTTTTTCATGTTTTAATCCTGCGTAAAAGCTTGTAAGAAGGCAACTTTGAGCTGTACTAGTCTCAGGAAGGCTGGAATGTGTGTGCATGTGTGATCAGCCCCCTCAGAACACAGACCTAGCTTTTCCTACATTATGTAAGCCATCTGGACTTTCCAAGAAACTTGTTTATGATTGTCTTGGACATGTTTTCACATTTTAAAGGAAGTCATTTTGCCTCAACAATTAAGGAGTAACCCTATGTGTGTGTCACATTTACAGACAAGCCTGTAAATGTACATAAATTACTGCATGCAGACAAATTACTTCACACAGCATAATATCTCACAGATGGGTGAGAACAAGCCCAAAGGTTTGTCACTCTCCTGCCTCCATATCTTTGAACTTCACATCTTGATTCTTGTTCTGTTAAATGTTAAACATCACCAAGTGTTAGTTTTTCAAATGCAACAAGACATGAATAGTGGCCTCTGACTTGCATGCAAAGGCTGATTAGTTGTTTTGCTGTTGGCTATCAAAGACATTAACAACCCCATAAAGAGTTGGGTGCTATTGCAAACCGTAAAGAAATAAATGACCAGAATTAAATGACATGCTGCATGATGTTTTAGTGAAGTGTAAAATATAGCTATTTTGCAAAAATATTACAACATAAATTCCAAAAAAGTTAGAATACTGTTTAAAATGTAAGTTAAAACAGGATACAAGGATTAGCAAATCTCATAAATCCATATTTTATTTTTATTAGACATTAAACAACACATCAGATGTTGAGAATATGATACTTATCACATTTCAGGTAAAATTTCTCAATTGGAATATGATGGCGGCAACACTTCTCAAACAAGTTGCAACAGGGGTGACAAAAGGCCTTGAAAGGAAGTAGCACAATTCAAAAACAACTGGACAGACATTTGACAACTCGTTAGGCTGTCAAACATGATCCAGAGAGTCTGGCATCATTTCTGGACAAAAGATCATTTAAAATGATCCGAGACAAAGTGCAAAATTGTTCTCTGGTCAAAATTGGTCCAAATGTCAAACAATTTTTAGATTTTTATCTTTCAGGGCTGGCCTTGCATATTTCAACAAGTCAATGTTAAAGGTTAAGGTTTATTTATTTATTAGCCAGTATGTTACACAAAAGGAAATTGATTACTGCATTTGACCCATCACTGGAAGCAAAGGCTGCCATCTGGACACTGCTCGTCCAGATTTGGGGTTCAGCATCTTGCCCAAGGATACTTTGACACATAGCCTGCTGGGGCCTGGGATTGAATCTCTCACTTCCCAAGCAGAGGATGACCTCTTTCCCCATCAGACTATTGCCTCCCACGTCAAACTACATAGCGTATCAATCACAACAGCATGGCTTCCCAGGAAAAGGGTCTGCATGCTGAACTGACCTACCCGCAGTACAGGCATTTCACCAATAGAAAACATTTGCTACATCATGAAAAGAACAAATCAGGCTACAAAGACCCATGACATTTGAGCAACTAGAATCCTGCATAAGATAAGAAAGGACAGCATTCTTCTCCTAATGTTCCAGCATCTGGTCTCCCCACTTTTCAGATGTTTCCAGACAGCTGTTAACAGAAGAAGAGGGGACTACTACACAATGGTAAACATCATCCTGTTCCAACTTTTTAAGATGTAATACTGCCATCAAATTCAAAATGAGCTAATATTTTCCATGAAATGATAACATTTCTATTTCAACATCTGATATGTACGTAGTTTATGTTCTATTGGGAGTAAAATCCAGGTTTGTGAAATTTGCTAATCATTGCATGCATGTTCTTTTTTCCTTATTCATTTTACACATTGTCCCAACCGTTTTGGAATCTGAGTTCTATTATTGTTTTAAAGAAAAGACTAAAAAGGGTTTCAATGAAACTGAAAAACTGGTAAAATTCCACCTAAATTGGAAAATACATTAAATCTGTTGGTAATGTTATGTGCTGGTTTAAAACCCTAAATGTCCAGACATCTGCACCATAAAGCTCCCAAATCTTTACAAATTTATAAATGTCTAATTTGTTTCCTACTCAACAGTAAGAACAGATTTTCAGTGGTTTTCTTTTTAAAGCTCTTTTAATTTTGTCTTCTTTAAGTTGTATTTTTGTGTTTCTCCTCCCATCCGCTGCTTCTGTTGATAATTTCCTTTTAACACACTGCTTCAGAAGGGGAAACTCCCATAGGTGGGTTTGTTTTTCCTGAACTTGGACAGTTTATTTTAGCAAATGGTTCGGTTCTTTTTTACTCGTCCAAAAATGTACAACTCCTCTTCCACATGCAGTAAAAGACTTTTGCTTTTCTATGGGTTTTGTAAAGACCCAGTTTATGGAATCCCTTCTGTTTCTGTTATGTTCACTGTTTTTGTTTCTGGAGCTTCAGGGACTCTTTATTATCCCAGTAAAATTGCTGAGACCCAAAAATCCTTTTCCTCAAATGAATTTTAACTTTCGTAGCACATTGTTTGTGTCCATGTTGGTCATTTCTGGACTATGAATTCATGCACTTGTATTTGTTTGTGCTGCTGACATTTAAATAACCTTTGTTGGGAAAGCTGCTCTCTTTCTGCTACAGATCCTTACAAGGGGTGAAGATTTTTCCAAACAGCTTTAGAACCTCTCTGCTCTCACCCTGCTGTTTACCTTTCTCATTCTCCTTGTTCGTTTCCTGACCTCGGTGTTGAATTGCAGTCCCAGGCTGTGATGAAAATGTCAAGCGTGAGGAAACCTGACCCCATGACGAGCTGCTTGCGCGTCCCTCAGTGTGACGCCGCAGTTTTGTTTGACAGAGAGCCGTGTGCTACACCAAGCTCCATCTTATCCCCATGCAGGAGGAAAAGCAATGACTGATCTTTTTGAAGAGCTTTGATTTTTGCTGCTTCTTAACTGAGGCTTGATGACTTTGCAAGAAAAATACAGATATAATTCCTTCCATGTAGACTTCTAATAATAGCCACATTTCTAAAGTACGATGTTTGAACATCATTCTGTAAAACCAACGTTGTCGAGGTCTAAAAATCATCATATACATACATGAAGTTCACTCGTTCTCAGAACTATTATTTTGACTGTTTTTCTGACAGAAGGCTAATATAGGTAGGACTTACCTCAAGTATTATTCCCACTTTATTTAAAACCAATTCACTAATAAATCCAAATTAAACTTTTATTCAACTGATGTTTTAAAAGGTAATTGAGCACGAAACTAACTTGCTAAAATTAATCACAGTAATCATTAATCTCTCTGAGTCAATTAAACCTGTATTTAATCTGGCTGAAAGCTTTATCACCAGTTTTCATACAACTAAAATGATATCAGTTCTCTCATGAATGTGACTACTGCAGGTATGTAATCTTATGATAACATACAGTAGTCATGTAGGAAACGTGGCTGGAGTGTAAAACAAACACGCAGCTGTGAGCTGCTGATAAAGTAGGTGGGGTTCAGCACAAGATCAATGACCCGACTGCCCATTTGTTTAACCTGCAGTGACTTGTATGACAGCGAGTCAGACTCATTGGAAACAGCGATGGGTGTTGAATAAGAGCCGTGTTTCATTTTTACTTTTTTATTTCTTATGCCTCGTGTTAGTTGGTGTCACATCTGATGTGCTGATTTGCTTTGGAAAAGCGTTTATGTGTTGGTGGTTGCAGAACAAGGATATCTGAGTGGCATAACGTTCTACTGCATGCTGCTCGGTTGTTTGACACATTCGTGTGGGAACAAGTCTCTCGTGCCAAGGACTGTTAACACATCTGAATGAGCAAAAAAACAAACTATCATGGACTTAAACTAAAAGACTGACAATCCAAATTATAATCCTCCAAAAGTTTTGAGTTTTAAATCAACATTTCACTCAGTATGAAACTGCTTTGAATTCGTTTCAGAAGCTCTGATTGCAGAGTAGGCGAAAAGAAAATCCACAGTTAGTGCAAAATTTTAATTTCTTTCAGCTCAGCTATAAATCTCTGAAATGTCTCACTGAGGCCCCCGACTCGCAGACGAGGTAAGGTAATAAAGCTGGGGCTTTTCTTTTGATAGTACAGAGACTAAAAGAAACCCAGACAGAACTTTAGTAGTCTTCAAGTTGATTCTGCTTCATGAAACTCTTCATGAAGCTCTGTGTTGTTTTAACCCGACTGCCTTCATTTTCAATCACCTCTGAAAAAAGCAATTAAGTGGGAACGTGGAAGTCAGATTAGACGTTTAGAGAAGGAGGAAAAATTAGCAAGTGGGGAATTTGAAACGACTTTTTAAACAGTTAATGCAATGCCAAAAGACCTGCTGTTCAGATCCTGTGTAATAATTATAAATATCTCTTCAGGAGGTGATTATATCTTTCAGTCGAAAATTAAAAGCTAAAAATAACATTGTTTCGCTCACTTACTTTTGACACAAAAAACTGAATAGCCTCGTGGATTTCCATTGACAGTTCTATTTTTTGAAAATCACTTCACATCTATTCTGCTATTCTGGGTGAGGTAATGTAGGTTACATCTGCTCATGTGAACGGGGCCAACAGTGGATCTGTTCGTAAACGCATCTGACCAGAAACGAGCTGCATGATAATGAGATCCAGTAAAGTTTAAAATGAGATCATAAGAATCCTGTTTGCAGAACGATAACTTTGTTGTATTGTGAGTCTACAAATGCCCTTCTGTTGCCATGAATTCTCACAACAAGGGGAAACACCCTGACCAGTTCCCAGAGCAGACTAATGCAAATAATTTTATGACAAAAACTTCATCTAAAACACAGACGTTTTGTGTGACTTTACTTTTTAATGGGAGCTGCTTTCATCGGATCTGTGATCATTTATCTGAGGGTCAATAAAGAGGGATCTTTGTTCAGTGGGTGGTCATCAGTCCCCATCTTTTCTACTCAGGAACTGTCTCAGTTTAAAGCCTGTAAGAGCAGTTTTCCTCTCCCACTGGAAGCAATTAGTTGTTTCCAGAAAAGAATGCAGTGAAATAGTTTGTTCCAGACTTCTAACACACTTCCAGGTATAGGGAACATACGGACAGATTATGTTTCAGTGAGATTTTGTTGTCCTTTTTACAGCATTCAGGGAGATTTAAAAGTGTCTGTGTTTGATGATCTTTTTGCTCACCTGTACTCTGTGGTGTGGATGTTGTTTGCAGCTTCACAGCCGGTGTGGAAATATCAGTCAAACTTGCGTCAGCATCCTCGTTTGCAGCTGAAGTAACCTCGCCATCATCTTCCTCTTTAACCTCTTTGCCTGGCGGCTCTGAGCAGACACACAGTTTGACCTGTGAGTGATCTCAAATATAAATGTAATTTAATTCACAAAAACACTGCACCTCCAACATCGTCTCAGTAAACTGATTAGCAGAGCTGGAGCTTTAAACCGTCTCTGTTCTCTGCTCATAGCACATCTGAGACTGTAGAAAGTAGAAGGACTGTATTTCTTAACCCAGTTCTGTCAGAATCGGCCTGTCATCCTTTTAGTTGTAGCCAGTCATCCAAAGCACAAGACTGGGCCTCTGCAGTTTAATTACATTGACATCCTTATGTGGATGTGGATGGGTGTGTACATCCTGGTTTACTGCAAATCCAGACTTTTTTCAAAAAAAGAAACCCGTGAGAACAGTAGAATCAAGCCATTTCACTCTCGATTTTCTGACATTTATCATTTTTAACTATTTTCACAAACTGCTTAAAGACCAAAGTATGATATACATACAAGCTACTGGCCGAGCAGCTGTATTAGTAAGAAATAATCACGTGTTTTCTAATATATACACAGCCTATATACTGTACTGTCCTTATTATGTCCTTGTTCTTTGGATGAGTTTCCATCCTTTTAGCTGTTATACTGCATTTCATTCATATAAAAGGTCTTTATAGGCTACATTACATTAAAGGTCTGCTTTGAAAATGGGATATTTCCATAATGTCTGCCTGCAGTGACTCATTTGACTTCACACTTCAACTGAAACTGAATCACTGAAAATCTGATTCTAGGTTTTGAACAGAGTCAAAAGTTGATCATAAACTGGAGGAGTTTTCATGTTGTATATAACTCAATCGTGTTCAACAAAAAGATGATGTTGCTCTCCATTGCATCATTTATCTATTTAAACCATGTGTGAGTTTCTGTATTTATTACAAATACACTAAAACCTAATTTGACTGAATAACAGACGGGTTGGTGAGCAGGATAATTATAATTAGAAGGATAATAAGCAGCTCATTTTGACTTCTGTTGCTCGGGCCAAATTACATCATGTTCTTGTATTTCTAACTCTCACAATCTAAAATCCAGGTGCAAAATAATGTTCATTATTCAGTAATTTTTCCATTAGCAAGATCTTCTCTTCAGGCTCAGTCAGGCTGTAAACTGAGACCTGAATACTAAAACCATACACGACATAAAGGATGTTATTATGAGAAGATTAAACTCCCACAGCAGTCTTCATCTAAATTTAAGCATGTTTTCTATATAGCAATCATGAGGGGCATGAGATATTCATGTCACAACCACGTTAAAGCATGTGTGAATTATATATCTGATTATATTCAAACTTTAGTGGTTAATTTCCTGAATCACAGAGACAATATATGATCTGGTCTGTCTGAAACAGGTCGGGAAAGGAAGAAAGAAGTAAGATGAGAGAAAACTAGAGCAGTGACTCTAGAAAACATCCTCAACTCTTTCGTTTCTCCTCTGTTTTTGTCTCCTGCGTTTCATAATTGTCCTTGCTTGCTCATGCTGCATGGTCCCTTATTAGATGATCTGACACAGATGCAGAGCACTGCTGCTTTTTACATGCCTGACAGACTTTTCAAGGGCATAAAGATAAGCTCTGAAAAGCAGACTGTTTCTAGTGGTAAAATGATGCCGATATTTGGATAATGTAGGATAATCCAGGTGAAAGTGCTAATATCTTTACATTATTCGTCACCTGTGTCCTTTTGCATAAAGAACTTGGGGGTGGGGCTGATTAAATGTCAGGAAGCCTGTTCACCATCCCAAACAGCGACTGGCGAGCGGTCGGTCCCGCAGGAAAGATGGTTAGCTGAGTGTGCGTTCAGAATACTGATACATGAAGCCCTCCCCCTCTCGGCTGAAACACCCTTTTTTTCTGTTTACCACACCACACAGTGCGCAGGCTGAAAACAGACACACCAGCTACCCCCAGACAAAACATTCACAAGATCCAACACAGAGCCGGAAGAGCAAAATCTGGGCCGTGTGCCTTTTATCACAGCTGATTTTAAAGAGAAAACCACTTGCACTCGCAACCTCGTAAACAAATCGAAATAAAACAAATCATGTTGAACTTTTGGCCTTTTGAACAATAAGTCCTGAAGTGCTGATAGAGAAATAAATGCAAAACATCTTTGGACATCATTTAGAAAAGCCACATAAAAGCACAAAAAATTACATTAATATGGTGTTAATATGTCTTATCTATGCTAAAAAAACTAAAAGTTGAAAAATGACTAAATATTTTAAAAATCCATATTTTCACTCAATTTTGGTCAAGAAATTTGACTAATTTTAAATTATTTTCATACTTTCATATTCCTTGTTTGGTTTGTTCAAAGTCAGGGTGGGAGACTCTCTGCTAGTGAGGTGGGTTGCACCCTGGAAAGGTTTGCTTCTCCAAAAAAACAACCAAGCAGTTATTCCTCCTTCCAACTCTACGTCACCAATTAAACAAACATGAATGTTTTTAGATTGTGAGAGAGGAAACCCACATTAGGCTCAGGGAGAACATGAAAAGTCCTCCCAGAAAGGGAAACAGGAACCACCTCGCTTTGAGACTGGAGTCATACATTGAAGTTCATTTTTTTCTAAGTGTTTTAATTTAAAAGGATAATTTAATAAACATATGCAGCAGCAGACTTTGGAAGTTCATCAGTCAGGATTTAATCAAATGCATACCAAACCCTCCCTTGTTGAAAATAATCGACTCGTGATTTTTTTTGTCCAACCTTTGATCCTACATGATGAATGTGTCTGTACCTGGAGGAGGATCTCCTCCTGCAAACTCATTACAGAATCCAGGGTAGCACTAGTTATGAGGGGGATGGGCAGGGACAAGGTGGAACTGCCTCAATGTCATATCAGGGACTCCTGAAACCCTACATGTAGTTGTTTTTGTTCTTCAGCTTTTGCTCTTCATGCAAGTGCTCATTAGATTTAAATCAACTAGCCTTTCCTTCCATGCTCTAATGTAATGACTCATGCAGTGTAGAAGTGGTATGGCTGTTAAAAATCTCATCATAGATGGTTAAAGGGGCCGTTAGAGGGATGAATAGATTTTTAAAAAGGGTGTGACAAATTACTCTGGGAGAAATTGTGAAATGCAAAATGAATATGGGATTTAGAGAAGATGATACAAGTAAACAATCACATGGTCACACAGCACTCTGAGCTTTTTAAATCAACCACGACATATTTCTCAGTAATTCCAGGGATTTGTTCTTAATGAGCATATTGGAAATTTAATGTCGATGTGTCATTCTGTTGTGTTTCTAAAGATGCTCGTTTGTTGTAGCAGCTATGTAGCTGTCTGTTGTTCCTGTTTAGGTTTGTAGTTTTTACACTCAACTAAATGACACCATGTCATAAAATATTCTTTTTCTATAGTCTTGAAAATCTGTTTGCGTACTTTATTGTTGCAATTATTCATAGGTTGATTCCAGGCTTGTACTTTTAAAAAGGCTTTTGTTTTTATGTAAATCCTAAGTCTTTACCCGCTTTCAATGGTAGACACATTGATCAAAGTCAAACTGTCTTCTACCTTTTGACAGGCATTTATTGAACTCTAAAGACCTGCCTGCACATGATTGATCACATCTATTGAATCCATTCAGTCTCTATTGATCTGATTAATTTTGCTTACCTCCTGCAGTAGGAAAGTTAGCCCTTTGGGTTGTGCTTGTTATGGATCCCAGGACTTGTTTATGGTCGATTCTGATGGCAGTGGAGATGACCTCTCCCTGATATTCAGTTGTCTCAGTCCTTGTTCCCAAAAAGTCCACCTGGCTTTGAGTGGGGTTGATGTCTGACATTGTCTCCACTGATGATTGGTAGGCTGTTTCCATTGTATCTTTTGGTTCTCTAACAAATGTTGGATGAGTGGTAGGTCTTGGAACATGTGTGGTGGTCCCTGCGGTCTTCACCAGTCCTGGGTTCGGTGTTGTGGTTTGGGCTGTTGCCCATGTTAGAGCTGTGGGAACTGTAGTTTCTGGAGGTATTGTTGAAGATATCTTCACAGAAAAACCTTCTGCCTGGTGAGAAACACTTTCTTCATGTGGGAGGTGTTGTGCAGTGGCACCCATGCTGGCTTTAGTTACTGTTGAGGTCTCCCATGGTGGTTGGGTGCCTACTGTATTTTGTTTAGGAGTGTTACTGGTGGTTGGACTGTTGGTAAACTGAGTGTTTCTGATAACGCTGCTTGTGGAAGAAACAAAAGCATCATTGTTGCTCTGAACTATGCTGCTGTGTGGAGAATCTGATGTCCCTGTGGGAAGTGATTCGGTTCTTATCACTGTCACACTGCTAAGAAGCCCCTGAGTCAATGTGGTGGGTGCCTTAGATTCCTCAGAATCAATCCCTTCTCCTGATCCTGTTTGGTCTGGCGAGTGATTGATCCGTTCTGTCAGTCCTTTGGCAGCTGTGGTCAAAGAAGCTGCCTCATCTTCATCAGAACTCCCATAAAAAGGGATGCCGAATGGAAATGAGGGGAGGGAAGGAAGTTTTGGTAAGGATGGAGTCCACCAATAGTTGCTAAGTTTCTTCTCTGGTGGGTTTTTAGTTGTTCTAGATTCCCAGCTGGCCTCTTCATCAGCCAGAACCCACCTGTTAAGTAGTAAAAAATACCAGAAGAAGACAGCCACTGTCCGGTGGAAGCGAAGCATGCTGCCGACACTGTGGCATGGATTGTCACATGTTGTTCTCTATTCTCCTGCTCCCTGAGGCAGATATGGCTGACTTCTTTACAAAATGGCCTAGAAGACAAGAACACACAGGACACTTGGTGACACACTTTTCTTCCACTTGTGGACAACTACATTTGGATTGTCTCGATAGATCTGTTCACATTTCTTTTTGCAAACCCACTGGAATTCAGAACTTGATTTTAAGACTGGGGCAGGTTTTTTAGCAAATCATTTGTACAAACTATGACTTTGAACTAGCAGAGTATAGCCAAGGTCACATTCCAGCAGTCATAGTATGACACACTGAAGTACCAAATTATTTAATTTACAAGAGTTATTGAACAAGATAAATAATTTTTATTTGTAATCTTTTTAATTCAACCAGGAATGTTAAAAAATAATGTCTGTGAGTTGGGTTGGGGGGGTTAGTAAAGAACCGGAGTCTCAATTTCCAGGCCTATAAGAATAGAGGGACCTCCTATTCTTTTGTAAAGCACCAAATGGTTCAAAGTCACCAGCCTGTTGCCTCAGTGAAAAGATTGGAGCACCAAAGGAATTTCCTCTGCGAGAACAACAACCTGTGTGCTTTAGTTGTACTTAACTCTGCTTAAATAACCCCCCGGCTTTGGATTTGGTCTCTTTAAATCTCAGATTTATCTGTTCTTTTAAAGTAGACGGAGAATGACATTTGTGTGGGAGTGAAAAAACATCAATATTCACAGAAAGCTGAGATCAAATTGGAGCTCAGTAGAGCTTCTTTATAATGTTCTTAATTCTTCTCTAATTGTTTTCTCTATACCATCAGCTTCTATTTGATCTAGTTGACATATCATTTTTCCCCTAATCTATCCTATGTCTTTCCACTCTCTTAAGTCATTAAGTTATGGTTTCCTTTCATCATAAATTAGACTAACGAACCACAGAATTGTACTAACCAGTAGCATCAGGGCTTGATCATCAACCCTAACCTTAACCCTAATGAGATGAAACCAGCCTGGATAGAAAGTCACTTTCATTTCAAGTCTGTCTAACATGGGGTTAAACATAACGCTTCCCACACACTCCCCAGGTTTATCATCTTGATTGAGCAGCATGAAAATCGGTTTCCAAGGAAGTCAGGGTTTGTTTTTTTAGGTACCTGTTTGTTTGAGCTTGCAGTGACCAGCATGCACACAGCTCTTGCATTCAGAGGCATGATTGTAGATGAATTCAGGCCTGATCCTGCATGTTATCTCAGTATGTGCTTATTTTGCCCACATGTACTTCCCAGCAGTAGGTGGAAACACCCACACATGTACTCTTCTGGGTTTCTTCAGGAGAATTTTACCAACAATTTCTATTGGTAATAAACTCTGATGCATAAGAGACTCGTGTCTTATAGTAATTTATCTTTCATACCTAGCTGCTCTTTTGTAGATTGGATGCATTAAACATTTATCATTTGATCAGCACAAACTATGTATAATTAATTTTGGATAACATTCTCCCATTTCACTGCAGCATCACTTTCATTTCATGTAGCGTTGTTAAAGAAAAAATGTAGAGAAAAAAAATCCATAACTGCTTCTTCTATTTTTGTGAGCGCTAATATTAACTGAATCAAAACATTATGTATAAATCAGATGTTGAATATTTTCAGATTAGATAGTTGTTCATCTTTGTGTTGCTTAGTTTGACTTCTTGCAGTTTAGTGTTAAGATGACTTAATTTCACAAGGTGAATGATGATCCCTCAGTAGGTCAAAACAGTTTATACAATATTCAGAAATAAAGGAAACAAATCTAAATCCAAAACATCAAAAAAATCTAAATTAAAAGTGAAGCGTCATGGATCTCTTTGATTTAGGAAAACCAAAACAAGGTCTTATTCTTGTTTTTGTTAGAAACTTTTTGCCCAACAATGTTATTTAGTCTAGGAAAATAAGAGAGATTGTTCCACGTTTAACAGGAAATAACACGTGCACACATAAATGGTATTGTGAGAATATCAGCCTGACTCTTTCTGGAGTCTTATTCAGTTACTTTAGATTGTTTGAGAACATCTTGACATTTCAAAATCTTGTAATAATTGTGTAGAATGCTCGCATACAGGTTAGCTAGCTCTGAATATACCTTTGGCTAAAAATGAAAGAATTCTCCTGTTTGGGGAATAATTAAATGATGTTTTTCTTGTAAACTTTGTGAGCAAACTGACACAGAAAAGTAAAAGATTCAGTCCGTTTAGCTTAAAGTATCTGCAGTCTAAATCTTCAAGCAACAGAAGAAACATTTGTGGAACCTAAATAGCGCTTTGATTGGCTACTAAGAACAAATTCCAACCAATGTAAGACTTTGTTTAAAGTTATTTTTGGACATATGTAGAATATTAACCTACTAACGATAATAAACAGCAAACCAATTGTTGCACAATTGAACTAGATCCCAGGCAGTTCAACTAGTTTAGCTGATGTCACTTGTAAAACCAGAGGTTAAAATTTCTTGTCACAGCAGGTCTGGGTTCGATTCTCAAACCTGGGACTCTTGACTGCACATCATTCACCTCTTCCTGCCAAATGGAGGTCAAAAGAGTTCAGAAAAATAAAAAGAGCAGTGATGGTATTCAGAATATTTAAGTCTGGAAAAGTCCAAACAATAATACATACCCCAATATCTTATTACAATTAAATAATATATTTGCTGTCATAAATCAGTTTGATAAATCTTAAACAACTACATATTATTTATGTATTAGCCATGTTTTCCAACACTTAATTTGGATTTCTTGCCATCACTAACCACATCAGATGCAAGCCAGCTTGAGTCATGGGCTGTCAGGCAGCAGAGCAAATGGAACAAAAGTATAAAAAGCATCTGTGGTGACTTCACAGCAACTCCTGTCTATTATTTTTCCTGACAAACACAGAGATTTGTCATTGTACTGCATTCAGTGACGCAGTAATGGAGAAAGAGAGCAAAAGACAAGGACATCGAGGAGAAAGAAAAAGACCAACTCAACTGATTGACATTCTCTGGTGGCATCATCAGCCAGAGAAATGAAAAGCTGCTGCAGTGTTCTTGATGCTCATCTTCGTTTGTTAGCTGTGTGCGTTCATGAAAAGACCCCCATCTGATTTCTTCTCTCGGCACTATCAGCCATCTTGATCTTAATCTGCCTTCAACTTGCTGTAGCTTATTTCTCTATGGAAATTTTCTTTTGTTACACTGATCTGACGTCAGGATTAAAAACCCGTCTGTGATCATAAAATTGCTGCTTTGGTAAATCTTATTGAGAAACCAGATAAAAAAAACTGATAGTGGAAAAAAAAAAGGTAAGACAAAAGCTATTAAAAGGAAACATACTGGCCGAACTTGATGTGTTTGTCTCCGCTGACTGACTGAAATAGAGAGGTTTAACACCCCGGGGAGTTGCAAATTGAGACGAACTGACTGCTGCCACTGTTATTACTTTTTAACGAACTCAACGTGAACCCGGTGAGGTCTCTGTTTTAGTGACACGGTCTAGGGTAATGGAGTAAATTACCTTTGTGAAAATGGCTGATTGCTGTTGCTTTTTTATCTGTATCTGCTGTGTGGGTGTACATATTTAAAAGCTGTACTTTTCCTGGTTTTGCTGGTTTTATGTGAATGCACTTGTATGTGGGCACACATGTTTTTTCCCTCTTGGTCTTGTGTGTGTTTTGATCACAGCCCTTTAACTTCACGGTGCCCCATTTATGGAGCTCAGTGACTTTCTTCAGCTGACATTTCCTGATTTAAACACTTTGACTCTTTGAAGCCATCAGGGCTGTATCTGACGTAAAGTAGCACAAGGGAAGAGCTTTATAAAGCCTCAGCAGCTTGATGAAGCCAGCAGGTGTCCAGTTTTTCATTAAAAAGGAACTATACATCAAATCAATCTTTATCAAACTCAATGGATTTCAATGGGTGTCCCACAAGGCTTAGAGCTGGTTTTACACCTGTTTTTGTGACTGATAATATCGTATTATACTTTTTGTAAAGACAAAATTATTAAAACATTGATTAGACATAATTTTTCAAATTAGTATCACAACTAAAATAAGCAGGAGAAAATATCACTAATGTGTTGTCTTTTTCTTCTTGTGTGTTTTCTAACTTAAAAATATATAATAAGAAAAAATAAAACAATTCTCTGATTGTTGCTTATATTGTTTGAAATTAAACCTATAATGCCACGTGTATCATATTTGCTACATAGTTTAGATCATTTCTAACATGGTTGCTCCCAGTAAATGATCCACTTGCCTTTTTTTTCAGGTTAAATCATCATTATTATATGGATGAACGCATTATTATTAACTCATTTTTTATATTACAATTAAACCTTAAAGCCAATGTAATAAATGTGATACAAAAAATCTATTATAACTAACATGATACAGCAAAAAACGTTTGTGAATTTTGTTCTAAGGCTTCGTAAACATCCCAGTTCCAAATAATCAGAATTTTCTGGCTATTTTTTAATAAGTTGGGTCTTACAGGGTTAAATCTTAGTACCACAAAACATAAATTATACGGGGAAACAAAGCTTGAATTTATTTAAAATTGTTGCACCATTTGCACAGTAAATTCCAAGGCTACCATAATTAGGGATTTTAAGTTCTCTGTTATTTGTCATTTGAAAAACTGGGGACTAAGGAGTGAAACTGTGTAGGTTTGCAGACCTTCAAATGTGCAGCGGGAAACCTTAAACCTTAATCTCACCAATGCACATTTGCACAAAGCTCATAAAAAAGTATAAAACAATATATGTTCATACTTTCTAAAAATCTACACAGACTCCGTCTCGATTAAGCTTTAATTATCTTCTTTTTCAGGTTTATCTTCCACATCAGTTCTTTAGTCAACCAATGAGTTGTAGCAGATCCACAGATTAAATTATGCAACCAGCCACAGTCAATAGTCCCTGCACATTATCGACCATAATGAGAGCTGTTCTGATGTCTAAGAATAGCCAAAGCCATTGTTGTTTCCTAAAGAGCTGCATCATAAGTCAGACAACTGTTGGCTTCACAGCCACACATCACCCTGAGTCACTCTATTTACAAACAAGATTAATTCCTTACTGTTCTAATCTGTCGCGTGTGTTCTGACAGGTTCAGTTGCTAAAGGCAGAATTCTACTCAGAACTCGAGCAGTGCAGTTGCTGACGTTTTGTCTTATTTTCCCTTTTTGGATTTTTGGAATCTACTTCTTTCACTCTCACTCCAAACGCCGGGTCTGTGCTTGAGTATGACAGTAATAATCCTGGGTTAATACTTGTGTCAGCCCTGGTGCTGATGAATGCAGTAGACCTACTCATTTTAAAGGATGCTCTCAAACACAGACGTTCCACTGGCTGCCTTTGCCATGGTGACGGCTGAAGCCAAAGACGTTGCGCTAATCCCCTGGATTTGAGTACCTTTCAGATTCTGCTGTGATAGAAGTGTGCTGCTCTCACATGCAACATTTCCTGTCTCATAGAAATCAAAACAGACTCACATGGACACATGGATGGTCCTTCATCTAGAAGAAGATGAGCAACCACAGATGAATCAGAATTATGTAAATAAAGTTGATTACNAAATACAGATGTTACATGGGGATGATCCAAATGTCACTCTAATGTATGAACACTATCTCATATACTAGATGTAATACAGTGTATTTATATGTATCAGGGCCTGCATCGTAACTGCAGCCACAGTATGTTCCTCAGTGAGTAACAACATGGGTATGGAAATGAAAATCATCCATTCTCTGTATTCTTCTGAGATCATCTCACTGAAATATACAGATGTAGTTGGAGAGAGAGAAGCAGAGAAAACAAGAGAATTCCAGCTGCTTACCTGCAGATGTTTGGAATAAGATGGAGAGTCCACAGCCAGCAGTGTGTGTGCTGCAAGCGAGGTGGTTTTTGCGAGCCTCTGTGGCTTTGCCTGTCAGGAATAGAGTTCCAGCGTCCCTCCCTCCCACTCGCTTTGCTCTCTCTCTCACTCATTTCTCTCCCTCTCTCCCTCTGTTAGTCTCTATCTCGCTCACTCACTGCATCAGTGGATTGCTGTGTGGCTCCTGTTACAATGCCTCCGGTCACACCTCGCTGAGCAAATTGTTCATTACCAATGATCAACACACAGCAGCGGTCCCCCAGTTTGGCAGGCGACTTATCCAAACACCAAACAATATTTATGAGTCAGAAGCTGCTTTAAGGACTGAATTTAAACAAAAAAGTAGCAGAGTGGTGATGACTGGCAGAAAACATTCCAAAACATCCGAGTAAGAACTTTGTTTAGAGATTTTGTTTGTGCTGTTTAAATCCAGGCAAAATTTTTAGTTTTTTCTGATATCGGTGCTACACAGAGCTGGAAATATGTTAAAATAACAGTAAAGTGAATTCAGTTTTACTGCAGAAGGTCTACATTAGCTTGTACTTGCCACCTCGTCCTTCACTAATGCAACCATTTTTCCTCCATTGCATCGGAAACCAACCTCACCAAAACCCAATAAAAGAGGCAACCTCTTTCAAGTCTGTTTCTTAGCATTGATTGAACTGCCAAGTGACTGAAACCTGCCCATTAATCTGAGGTATCTGACTGCACACATTATTGTATTTACCATCATGTTCACCTTTGACTGTTACTAGATCAAACATGTGAGAAAAATGGCCTTATTTTCTTTTATTACCATTTAACTAGTATTTTTTTTTTATCTTGATGGCTAGCTTCACATCATTTTCTAATAAACCATGATGTTCTGATCCGTTCCTATTTACTGGAGGTCTAGAAGTCATAACGTGAGTTTATAAAAGTTTAAAATGTGTTTTAAATCCTAAATGTATCTCTGAGGTCTGTAACCAGTGCATATGCAAAAATTACTGTAGAATCTCTCATGACCACAATGATACAAATAAATACACATATTTTAGTTGAAGACCCCATGGTGAGTTGAGAGAAACACCTTTAGCACAGTTTGGATCATTGTTTTGACATCCAGATTTATCTGTGAAGGCATCAGCAGCATGTGGTAAATGGGTGTTACTGCTGTGCAAAGACTTTGGCAAAACATTCTCCCTATTTTTGCATAAATGAGTCTCTGGAATTTTAAATATAGAAATAATCAGTAAGGAAACATCCTTTCCTGAGCAGCGTCTGAGTGGTCCCGCCTGTAATGAAGCCCCCTCTGGCTCGGCTCGGGGTGGAGCGCCTTCATAATGCATTTCACCTTGACTCTACTTTCTGTTCTCATCTGTTTTTTCCCCAGTGAAATAATAATAATGATACAATGGATCATATTCTGTGAACTTGTTTGATTTCTGCATCAAATAACTGAATTTGGGGCATTATTCTGATATTTAGGGATTTGTTTTTTTTTTATTGGTCACATATAATTCGTTTTAATCCAAAGGTATGGTATATTTTAAAATCCAGGTTAGTTATTTCCTTAGTGCTAATGGGTTAGATATCCAAAATTTAACAAGAACATTTCTGTTGTTACATTTCTTGAGCAGTACAGATCATACTAACAACATACTGTAAAATAAATAATATTCATTATTTTGACAGATTTTTAATGAGTCAAAATAAAAAAATAAACATGACAAATGTGGGTCCCAAATGCTAAGATTTAATCTGAAGATAGTTATTCAAAGCTTCTTGTAATGGGATTTATTTTCTTATTGTACTCATACATCAAACAGATTATGCAGATTCATTGTCAGGTTCTCTAATCTCTAATTGTTCCTTGATATCCTCACTTACCTTTATCCCGTCTCTAAAGTTCACCTATTTTCCATGGGTTGTCCATCCCTCACCTGTCTTCACTCACCTGATCCCTCCTTTACTCCTTGGTTTTGTTTGTTCTGTCCAGATCCAATTTGTTTTCATCCTCTGCCTTCTTTCACTGTGCATTATGACTTCAGTAGCTCACATATGAATACATACGAATTTATTTAGATGTTACTTGGCACCATTTTATACATTCTAAATAATAAACCAACTCTTCCAGTTTGTGATGACCTCACTTACATGAAAGCTATGCTGTCACACCTATTCCTCGTTTACCACTAATGGCAGGAAACGCCACTGTGCTTTTCATGCCTTTGTTGAATCCCGTTGGCGTCTTGAGGACAGCGAGCAGTCAGTGTGTTGTGTGATTGTGTGACTGTCCTTTCCTTGAACAGGCCGGCAGCCTCAGCTGACGGAAAGCGCTAGACAATGGTTAATTGTGGGGGTCAAAGAAAGTTTCTTTCTCTAAAAAAAAGTAGAAAACAATGGTCACTTACAATTGGTTTATTGGCTCTGCCATGTACGCAGACCCTGGCAGGGACGTTTGAGTTGTTTGTTTCATAGAAATGACATGATAAAGATCTCCCAAAACAATTAATATTATTTTATGAACTCATGCTTACATTGTTAAAATAATGTTTTTTGCTCGAGTGGCACACTGAGGTGGATAAGAAAATGCAGTTCAATCATTTTTGAACAATGTTTAACATTTAAAACAAAAATGTGACTGGGACATCAATTTTTTTTCTGTGTTTTCCCACAAGGATTTGCAAAATTTTGCAAACTACAACACAAAATAACAGCTGCAGAGGCTTAAATGGTATTTTGTCCTTGTGTTTTTGTTGGATTGTTATCTGTAATCAATGAGTATGTTTAATACATCAGCTCACCACTGGGGATTTCAAAGGATTCTCAAACCAATAAGGAAGAGAAATTAGAAGAGAAATGACTCCCTCTTCAGAGGACAGGTGCCATACAGTCGCAGTAAAAGCTTTAGATCATGTTATGAATACAAATTATAGTCAGCAAAAAGAAGGAAGAAATTGGACCAGAGAACAAGGTTGAAAAAAAGTAAAATGATGGAAAAATGTTTAACTTTGTGCCAGGCTTAACACTGTTTCACTGGTTTTGGAAAATTGAAATCAGAACCATGTTTAAAGAATCTTGGAGGTTGTTTTGGAATATGACCAGAATGTGACCACACTGAGTACAGACAGACATAAACTTAGAAGGAAAGCTAGCGGGCTAAACTCACACCGTTCAATCTCATAGGGCACCATGTTTCCCAGGAATTAGGATTTAGATGTTTTTATTACCATAATTATAGTCAATTTGACTGTTTTTTTACAAGTTGAATGGACATGAAAAGAAGTCATATGGAAAATGTTCATCACTGAAAATGATGCAAGTGTCAGTCTGGTGTGTTTTTTCATAGACAAGCAATGTGAGTCTTATTAAAAGGCTGGAGAGTGGTTTAATTTCTGGTATAAATGTAGTGAAAAATGCTGATATGGTTTAATTCCCAATTTTTTAGAGCAGAAAACAAAATTTTCCAGTTAAGATTACGAACAAAAGCCACTTAATGAACTTTGGAAAATGATTCTTACATCTTTAAAGCTGTAAACCCAAACATCTGCTAATGACATGACTGAATGTGATAAATGATGCTGAAAGTCCTGACCACTTATCAACATAGAAACTGTTGAACTGAAGGAGAGCCCCAGACCGTATTCTCATGGTTCATTAGGATTTGTTATACCCTCCAAGCTTAAATAAAGACTAAGAAGGCAAACTTCAACATTTCCTGTTAAACAGTTAGACTCAAATCTCTGTAAATCCTGCAGTTAGTTGACGCCTCAGACACAGTTTACTGTGATCTGATTGTCCACATGTGGCATCCGATGCTGGGTGAAAGAATGACGGACAACTGAGTGAAAGGCTGGTAGAAATAGCAGGAAGCTGCGGTGGAATTTCCACACCCTGATGTGGGTGGACCCCCCCCCCCCTCTACAGAACAGAGAGGGCACATTTTCCCCTTCTTTTCTTCTCTGCATTCCCCTTCCTCCCAACTTTCTCCCGCTTTGCATGGACAATAGAGGCCATGGAGGAACAAAGTGAAAGAGAAAGGCCATGCAGTTCTGTGCCAGTGAGGTGGTCCTTACAGATTCTTTTCTTTAAATGGAGATTTTTGAGAAGGGGGGATGTATAGAAAATCAGCAGGGATGAAGGGAGGACCGTTCAAGAGGATGATGTAATATGGGAATGTGCAGAGAGAGGGAGCAGTTGGTGTTGAAGGTATGAGAAACAGCTTCTACTGGGTGAGCGTTATGTTGTAGTGGGATTTCAACTTTTTTTCTGGCTGACTGAGCCTGAGAGCGATCATGTTGAGCTGAAAAAACAACTCTGACTTTCTCTGTAGCTCAAAAATGAATGAAAAAAGTCCAACTTGATCTCAGACTGATTCTTTCATTTTAACCACATCAATATCTTGAATTCCATTTATTTGAGTGAAAGTAATTAACTGGTATAATCTCAACAGAATTTTGAACCAGTGCACATTTCACCAGTGATTTTTTTTGCTTAAAAGCTTGTTTTTCAAACCACCTCATATATCTGGATTTTGAACAAACTAGAACTAACAAACCATGTTGTTCAGCACTTAATAGTGTGCTGGTAAGGTTAATCTGGTTGGGTCACTATTTTGCACTTAAAGGTGCAGTAATCCAGTCTAATCCAATTGGTTTCTTGTCAAATTCAGTTAAAGTCCATTTGATATTTGTTCTAAAAATGCATGTACAAAAAGGGTTGTAAATGATTTGTTTGCAAAGCTCTGACACTCCACAGAGGAACATCATTTGCTACCACTTTGGAACAATCACATCAGAGATGCATCATCATAACTCAGAAAACAAAGGTTGCAGTTTCTGGATATAATAAAGTAACAGCGGGTTGCAAGAAGAGTCGTCACTGGTGTTCCAAAACAATTCTAAAGCAAAGTAAAGGTGAAGCCTTTAGTGTGAGGTTTAAAGAATGTGTCCTAAAATAGATTGTACATTAATAAGAACAATAATGTTAAATGTCACACTTATTCACAAACCGATTGCTCTGTCGGGTTAAAATTTTGCTATTAGAAAGATGAGAACAGTCTATTTTTTTATTTTTAAAATACTTGTAACATTTTTTCTGATTCTGAACCATAAGGGCTGTTCAATACTCCAATAACATAGTTTTCTAAATAGACTTTGTGGAGGACAATCAGATTCACACTCCACGAATTGAATCTGTCAAGACATCAACTTTAGAATGTCAAGAGCAAAACTTTATTCTTTATTCTGAACATTTTCTTCAACTTTAGATTAACAAGATGGTTTGAGGCACAAATTGAAATTAAAGGAATCTAAATAAGTAGGTCTAAAGCTGCAGGAAAGGCTTTGGTTTTGGGGGAAATATATAGATACATTTAAGAAATGTCTAATTTACTTGGATTAATGTTGTTGTATTGTGTCTGATTTTGAGATGAGGTCATCTAAATTTCGAAAAGATTACATTTTTTTCCCCCTACCAAAGTAATCTGGCTGCATCTTGTGGCCGACCAGCAGTATTACAGTTTCCTGATTACTGGGTCAGAACTAAAGTGGTCGAGTATGACCCTCTTATGTTTCTTTATTTAGTCTTGCCATTTCGACCTTTTGATTCCACATCGTAATCATTTGTCAAATTTAAACAACAGCAAAAGCTTTAATGACATTCATTATTTCATTTTTTATTATTGCCGTATTTTTTCGGATTTATAGCAGTTATTTTCACATTGTGGTCACTTTGTTTGAGTGAGTAGCTATCCTTGACGGGAGCGAGCGCCGCAGAGGGATAGAGTGCGCGTTCGCGGGGACTGCGGGAATTTAAAGGGGCGGTAGAACGCGCAGGAGCACGAGCGGCTTTCTGTCACATCCCGGGCTGTCAGGACAATCCGTCACGGTAGACGACCAGGACTTCAGTCTATCAGCATGGGAAACCTACCGTTCTCCACTAGGTAACAATATACAACATCACTCTGATATTACCTTATTTACAGAGTAAACAATGACGTCATGTCCTCCAGAAATCCCGCATTGAAATGAATTCTTGTTCACCGCTTCATTTGAATCAGCCTCCCTTCTCTTCCTGGGAGTCAGTCAGGTTATCCTCATTATTTTAACGGAAGATAGCGATCTAAAAATGCACTGTATCTCCAAGAGCAGCGCAGCTATGAGAATACACTACCACAATCAGATACTTCACAGTCTCACCTGCATGTCATCAGTTAACAATGAGAGATGAAGTCTAGTGTAATTAAATTGTCAAATTAAATGTAGCATGTTCTAAAGATGAAATGTTCAAGAAAAAAAGATAAAGAAGATTAAATGTAGAAGAAGAAAAATGTAAATGGATGGAAATCAGTGCCATAAAGTTCATGAGCAAAATTATTAGAAAAGACTGTTTAAAAGGTGCAATGGTAACATAAAATGGCTGAAAGTGAAGATAAAAAAGTATTTGCCTTTAAATTGAATCAATTTAAAAATACATGGGAGCTGTTGCACTAATATGTTCATGTCTTCCCCCAAAACTTGATTTGCTTAAACATGAAGCAAACAGAGTTGTATAATTGTGTCCTTGTTATCATTATGAAATACTGTAATTAGGTCTTTCACTGAAAAAGAGGTCATATGTACAAAGGCATGTTTGTCATGCATCATTATTGGGTCCTCAGGTGTCCCAGTTACTGTCCACACTGTTACAACTTCACCTACTGGAACTTTTTTCACCCTCTCAGACATTTAAAATAGTTTTGAAGACATTTAAATTGATTTTATAGCTCACCAGTTGTCACAAACTCAGGTTTAGCTACAAAAGTTTCCTAAGCATAGAGATTTAGCTTTACTTGTGTATCATGTGATGCCATTATTTATGGCCTAAATGTTGTTGTTGCTTTTAAGGATTGTTTTCAATTCAATGTTTTATGTTAAAATGGGCACATGTGCTCAAAGGTGCACAAATCCAAGGATTCAAGATTAAAACATAACCATAATGGTGCGTTCACACCGGCCCAACCATCAACTTCATAAGCGGCAAGTTTATATGTAAAGTCTATGGTGGACGGGCGTCAGACAGACGTCAACGGCTCTGCGTCGCTTTGTGAGCATTATGAGCGGCAACTTTTCAAGCTTTTCTAGCGTTTCAGGCGTTGACGCTTGAAAAGCTAGAAAAGGTCAAAGTTCAGCTAGCTGAACTTTTGACGCTCATAACGCTCTTGAAGCGGCATGTCAACCAATCAGAGCGTCTCATCGTAGTGACGTAAGACGTCACAGCACGTAGCCGGGAAGAAGCGGGATCAACCAAAATGGAAAACATAGCTCCTGGAGCAAATGGTTAAACTCACCAAACTCAGAACGCATCTGAAGAATGGGGTGTATCCACAAACGGCGCTGATGCACCCGACGTCGACGTTGTCTAGATCTATGAAGTAAATAAATCCAAGCCACCGTCTCAATATGATCCGCCATAGCTCCGAACATCCGATAACAAAGGAAGCCCCGCCTTCGCGCTCTTTTTCAGTCAGGCTTTACGAGCTTTAACGCCTATGCGCTCTGACTGGCAGGCGTTATGAGCTTCAACTTCAAACGTCAAATTTGGAGCGTTATCAGCGTTGCTTGACGTTGACAAAGTCGCCGGTGTGAATGCACCTTAACCTTGGATCTGTTTTATAGCTTTCTTCAGCAGACCTAAAGAATATCATGTATTTTTAAAAATTGTTAAATATACATTGTTTCTTGTTCTAGTCTCTTCAAGACTGATGCAACTCCATCTGACCAGGTCACAAAGAAGTTTATAGCCAGACGGATCTGCAATAGCATAATTTATTATTACACTCCGATCACAGCAACAGAACTCCAGACAATGTGTCCTGCCAAAGATACTCAGATTTCTTCTTGCTCCATCTCAGCCCTTTCACCCTCAGCCCTGCCACTCAGTGACCTCTGCCCTGCAGATTCTTCTACTTCTCCACTGATTTTAGAAACACCCCCACACACTTCCCAACAGCAGTCTCCTTCTGCCTCCACTTCCCGTCCTCTTCTCGTTTTCTTCTCCTGGCTCGGTGCTCAGCCAGGAGCTGTGGCCAAATACAGGGACCTCTACCTCGACCGCGGCATGGACGTCCTCCTTATCCAGAGCAGTGTTACGCATTTCCTGTGGCCTCGATGGGGGCTCAGTTATGGGTTGGAAGTTTTGAAAATTCTAGAGGAGCCTCCGTGCTCAGACAGAACCATACTGATCCATGCCTCTTCCATTGGGGGCTACACGTTTACCCAGATGCTCAGCCATATTGCTCAAGAGCCAAAACAGCATGCAGATCTGGCACAAAGGGTGCGCGGGCACGTCTACGACAGCCTTGTGGTCGGGACATTAGAGCACATGGCAACAGGTGAGTGAAAGTGATCTGCTGCAGAGCTTGGGTTGCTGTTAAGCTGTGAATAATTAATCAACTGCTGACCTACTGCTCCATTTTGTCACATGTACAGAATTTCATTGTGGTACATGTTGTTTTAAAGATGTCTCAGAGGATTCTAAACATTCAGTTTATCACAGACAATATATATTTTTTGTCCAACAACCTAGAATCATGACTTAGTTTTCAGCAGCAGATCAGGAGCCCGGCCAAAAACTGGCTCATACTCACTCTAGTGGTGGAAAAAAGTACTACAAGTTTTCCAGCTGACATAAAATTGAAAAAGATCAATAACTTTAAAAAGTACAAAGAAATTACATATGGAATTGTGGCAAACAGCATGTTGTTTACCTCTCTAATTATGGTATTACTTTATTTTTAAAGAGGCCATTTCACACAAATTTCATGACGTTTTAACCTGTAATATGAAACATTTTATATCTAAAAAACATCAGGAAACACTGATTAACAGACCTTTCAATCTCTCTGCGTGAAGATTCGTCAGGCTTCGGCAGCAACTCATTAATATTCATTGTGCTAATTTGCTGGACTCTGATTGGCTAACAAACTAGCCTATGAGAGCAAGGTATACTTTTTCCTGCCCCGCTGCGCATGGCAACAGCGCACCAAGTCTCTTCCTCTTTGATACGTCTTATGCTAACAGCTTTTAGCCAGCAGCATGCTAGGCGTGGCTTCAGCTGCGGGAGCTGATGAATACTAATGAACAAAGGAGTTGTGATGTAACAAATACAGGCTTTTTGAACTTGGGAGAACTCGGGTTTTATTGCCACTTGCGTAAAATATTCAACAGAAACCTCAGAAAAAACGTTATGAATGGAAGGGCCTCTTTAAAAAGCATAAAACATGTTAAAACCAAACATTTTCCAAGTTGTTACATTTTGTTTTATTTTCGCTCTATAAGCTGAAAATGCCAACACACATTTTTTTTTTGTGAAATGATCGGCTTCATGATATTTTAACTGTAATTTATTTGTCATTTAGGGCTCGGCAAGACTCTGGTGCCTCGATTTGAAGGCTTCGTCAGAAATACCGCTATGCTCTACTTCTGGCTTTTCAAAGCCCACACTGCCGATCTCTACGAAAAAAGCATCCATGTTTTCTACAACAGCCCAGTTACTTCTCCAGCCCTCTTCTTCTTCAGTGAAAATGATGCTATGTGTAACCTTGCTGTCATGGAAAAGCTGATGGATTTCTGGAGGCGGAGGGGCGTGGCCGTCAACAGCAGGAAGTGGAAGGTGTCTACGCATGCCGCCCACCTGCGATGCCACCCAGAGGAGTACATTTCCACGCTGCAACACTATCTGAACTCCCTATGTGCTTCCTCGTCCTAATTTTGAATCTGAAAGTTAGAGAATAATTTTTTAAAAACAGGCACTATTTTCAGACAGAATGCACTTTGACTTGTAGCTTTCGATTTGTAATAAATCTCAACAATTTAGCAAATGCTTGTTTATTGGTTTGAAATGTTTTATTGGACTTCCTTTGTCTGATTTTATTTAAGGTCACATTTGAAGCACTTTAAAAACTCTTGGTGATGCTCGATGTTCGTTTTGCGCGGCAACCTGTTAAACTTCCAACAGCAACTGTTGATTTATAAACTGTTCATGGAAAGATTCAGTTTCTGCTTCATATGAGAAATAAAACAAATGTTAAAGCTAAAGGGGTTGTTCTTTTTGTATTCAAGAGCAAAAAAACAGTTCAAGTCGAATTTTGTACATTTTGATGTAAGATTTCAAGGAGACGTGATTTTAATCAGTTAAGTTCAGAATAGAAGATTTGGGGTTTTAAGTCACTATATTGTTAAGTTTGTGAACCCAGTGTTATCGTCAGTGTAAGGAGGAAAGGAAAAAAAATAGATTATGTTCATGGTTATGGCTATGAGCTGGCGGAAGAGACAGATGAGTTTTGGCTGCAAGCCAGTGATGCAGTTTGCTGAACTAATCATAAAGGGGAGGAGCTTACAGCAGAAACAGGTCTGATTCTGCACTAACCATGGTTAATGACACTATGTATTTAAAGGTTATGATCTTTTGTCTCTTTACAATTACCTTGATCTATCATGCACAATAATGGATGCATAAACCATTTAGTTCTTTCTGTTCACTTTAGCTAATTGCCAAACTGTCTGTCCATCCTTTTATAAAACAATTAACTTATTATTCCTACTTTAATTCCTTCCTTTTAGTAATGAAATTGTAAAAAATACAGTATTGTTCCCCTGTACAGACTTTCTGAGAATATTTCACTGCATTCATTTGACTAAGTTGTCTGTTCTTGGAAGTGACATAATACAGTATTATTTTTCTATGGTTAACTGCCAGCATTGAAATTCTTAGAAGAACTAGAAATATCTTCCTGATTTTTGATTCATTCGACTAAAACGCTGTACCAATTTAGAACAATTACGCAAAACATGTAGGAAAATGACTGTGTTACTCCCATGTGTGCTACTTTTTATATTAACAAAGAAACATTGATTTACTTTTTGACTTTAATTATACAAAAAAAAACAATATTTTGACAGTATGACATCTTGACTGAGAAGTATCTTGTTAAAAAAACAGGTTTAATTTCTAAGAAACTTCTGGCACTTAATTTATTTACTTTTAAATACATTTTTACAAGTTACCGAACATAATCCCAAATAATCCAACATCTGAAAATGTCTATTAATAATCATAAATAACCATTTATAGAAAAAATATCATTTTAAAATAGATTTTGATATCACTGAGCAGTTTTTAGAAACATAATTCGTCTGTTTTGGATTTTCTGTGTGGATTTTGTCAGCAGACCTTGAGTTTCTCCTTGTTCAGATGAATGTCTTCCAGGTAGTGCTGCACTTTGGCCAGCGTCACATAATGCTGACTCTCTGGGAATAAATTCCCGCTGGCATCCGCGCCTGGTCTGTCACCAAGTGGACAGTCCATCAGTGAGGCGAGGGAGCGCACTCGTCCTTCCAAACTGGAGACATCGGCCTGGATTTGGCTCAGGAGCTCTGTGGACGGGCTCTGGAGTTCATGATCCAGATGACTGAGGTAGTCACTGATTCCAGTCAGTCCTTGAACAGGTGGAGCGGAAGCATCTATCTGTGAGAGTACCAGCTAGCCAGAAGAAACACAGAAGGTTTTTGGTCAGGAATTTGCTGCAGTAGTCTATATTTACAGTGTTTGTAGTAAACATTGTTCCTACCTTTGTGTTTAATTTGTTAATGTGGACAAGAGTTATCTGGGCAATGTTTAGTATGCTATGTATGTTATTTCTGATGGATTCGCCCTTTGTGGGGAGACTTGTGCACTCAGGAGCAGCCATAAAGCAGATGTATAGAAGAACCAAAGGGCTGCGCATCCTAGAATAAATAAAAGACAAAATGAAACACTAATATTACAAAAAAACAAAACATATCTATATTTGAACTTTTTCATTATAAAAGTGTTTTTTACTTAAAATAATGTTCATGTATTTTTTCTTGCACAAAGGTTACATTTATGGCAATGGGTCAAATCTCTTACCTTTATGTTTTGACTTGTGGTTTTACTCCAGTTCCACTGAATAGATGAATGAGAGACGGTGCATACCTGTTCACAGGTGACATTTAAATAGCCTGTTCCCAGACGATGACTTGCCTGGTCTTGCCTGGAACTGAACCCCCCCCCTCCCTCCATCCAACCTGAGTCTGACACTTACAGATCTCACTGACTCAGTTATGTGGAACTCACACCTGTCTGGAAATGTTCGAGTTTTTAAAATTTTCCCTGTGATGTAACAATTTACTGAAAGTTTTGTTGCAAGAGTTCATCTTAAGGATGTAATACTATATACGGATATGTTTGTCTAGATTTCAGTCATCCAGGACACGTCAATCCAAAAAATGTAAAAAGGGCAACTGGACTTCTCTTTTGTTCTGGTCATGATTTGGGACTTCTAGGCTTGTTGAAACTACGGTAGCTCATTAGGGTCACATAGATTGTTGACACACCCATTCCATCTGATGAAGATGAAGTTCTAAGAGTTAGACCAGTTTCACTCTGGACCAGATTTGTAGCCTGTTTGACTTCTGTCTCTCTACCACATATTTCATATATAATGACGGTTATTACAGACAGAAACCCAGCCATGCTGTGGAATCTCCAGTATCACTTATTGTTGACGATCTCTACCTGGAGGAGGTAGAAAAAGAATTCTGAACTCCTAGAAGGGGACAACACCGAGCCACCGGTTCAGATATGTGGATGATACTTGGGTCAAAATCCAAAGACAAATTGACATTTTGACCACGACTGCAACCTCAGCAACTAGAGGTTGTTTACAGATGCTGCACACTCAGTCAAGTCACATGTCCTCTCCAGTTAGCGCCCACGAGGCGACACATTAGAACTACTGACCCACTACAGGAAGTGCCCCTCCCGCTTGGGTCAGGGGCCAAGATTAGACTATATGTTTTTAAACAATATGAGATCAAGGCTCTTTTTACTCCATGAGGGCTGACAGACACGACTTCCAGGACTAATGAGTTCCAGATCTGGGTCTGTAATATTTCTGTCTTTTTGATAATTAAATCCAATCAGAAAACCTTGATTGTCTCTTGGTGAAGCATAAGCACAACATTATGTTTCCTCATCTGGATCAAAGGAGGTGTAGTCGACACTAAACGTATTAAAGGGGTTATGACATCAAAATGCACTTTTTTGAGGTTTTTGGGGTATATCATGATGTGTTGTGCACTGATGAGGCCGTGTGAACGTCCAAAGCGAGTATCAAAGTTCCCGTTTGTGGGCGGTCCGCTTTGTTTCTTATTTAAAAAACGGTTGAATTGGAAAGCACCATTTTTTCCTACGTGGCATTTCATCTACATATTTCATAGCGTCCAATAAAAGTGCACAGTGAAGTAAACAGTCCAACCCCCCCCCCCCCCCCCCCCCCCCCCCNGCTAGCTTGTGCTGCTGCTCTTGAGAAGAGATGGCTACGCAAACGGGGACCTGTTGTGTCCAAGGATGCTCAACCCATGCTGGAAGTTTACACTCACTCCCGAAGGATGAAAAAACTAGAGAAGAGTGGCTGAAGTTCATTTATGGAGAAGTGCCACGCAGTTATAACCTCAATTAGAAAATATGTTCAGCTCACTTCACGGAGGACTGCTTCCATAACTTGGGTGAATTCAAGTTGGGATTGTCAAAGAAACTGATTTTAATTAAAAATTCTTTACCAACCCTGAAGGAGGCGACCACATCGTCAATACCTGTAAGTTTATTTATTTAATAAAATGCTGCCTTGCCTGATAAACGTTTGTTCGTGGTCTGAAGAGTTCATGATGCTAGCATGTGATAGCCGCTCTAGCAACAATGTCCGTGAGCAACAGGTTTATCATACCATATTGTGAATCTATTTTCATTGATAACATCTGACAGCACTGTTTATTCGCTCATGTGATTAGTTGAGTTTTATGTGTTCACCCCTCCGTCTTCCTCAGAAGACGTTTCAGGCTCGAACATATACGGTTGTAAACGTCCACTCGCCATGTTACTGGACTGTTGACGGAGCCGAGAAGAAAGGCTTGCTGCGGGCAATGGTTGTAGCCAATCAGAGCGAAGTCAGCCAGGGAGACCCACATATCATTAATGAAAGGAACCATGTTGCTGAGAAGAGGATTCTGACCTGCCCGTACACCCCCGCCGTGTTAGTTTTTTAATCAAATTCTTTTGTGAGTTGACATGTGCGGGCATATCTACTACATGAAATAGCTTTACACCAGTTTAAACAGTGATGTCATCACACCTTTAACTCAATAGACATCAACATCAAGTTCATTAGAGAAGATCTTAATGACAACAAGCTGCTTTTCTTGGATTGTTTGGTGCAAATGGAGGAAGTTGGAGTCCTCAACATTGAAGTTTACCGAAAACCTGCACACAGACCAGTTTGTCATGTTAGACTCTCACCACCCACTGGAACATAAACTTTCTGTCGTCAGAACCCTACAACACCGGACAGAAGATAAGAAACATAAACACGTCAAAAAGTTCTTATCAGCCAGTTAATCTAGAAAAGTAGAAAAACATGTTGTCATGTCATGTTGCCAGGGTACCAGAAAATTTCAGGAAATTTTACTCCAAAAACAACATGCACTGTAAACCTAACATGACCCTCAGACTCAAACTGGTTCACCCTAAAGACAAAACACTAAAACACAAACTGAGTGCTGTTCGCAGTCGGGTGCAGTGAGGTGTGTTCAGACTTCTACTAACTTCTCCACAGACGCACAACACAGGACAACCAGATCTTCAGCTCAAGACTCAGCGGGACACCTCCATCTTCAAGTTAAAGGACACTCTGCTGAGGACAGTAACATCCATATTTTGAACATAGAAGACAGAAAAACCTGTTTTTAACAGATGAGGTTGACTCAGATTTCACTTATCACCAAGACAACTTCAAAATTATCAAAACTGAAACAGTCAAACTGAAACTGCAACACTTTTCATAAACTAGTCTCAGGTAACAATGACTCAGTAACTCTCAGATGGGACAGGTGTGTCAACCTTATGACTTTAATGAGTCTGTTTATAATGTGGTTGCAACAATTTATATGTCCATAAGCCCCAAAGGATGATCACAGCTGAAGAAGCCCTTTGGATAGAAGATGAAATGTTTTTAAGAGACAAAAAAAAAAAATCCAGTTTTTAAAAAGATAAACATTTCTGTTACAAGCAAAAAATAGGTGCAAATGAAAGATGAAATGCATTTTAGTGCATTAAAACAACTTCTTGCAACGCTGCATCAAAAACTAGAATTATCAATATTTATTTATACCCCAAATTATAGTAATTTTTTTTGTGCTAACCCTTGTGGGCTAACCCTAACCCTTTTCTTTCAGGCTGAGCTGTTAAATGTTGTCTACATATTGTTCTAACTTTATAGAAGATGATCTGAAAACAAATACAGATGTTTTTAGGTATTGTTATGAAAATAAATATAGTTTTGAAAGAACAAAAGGGAATAAATAGAAATATTTTAAATTCTACACAGATAAACTTCAGAAGCGATTTTCTGCTTTAAACGAAGTGTTACATAATCTCAGTGTTTACGTAATAATGTATATTTTTTTCTCCTTACAAGAGAGTTTATTGTAAGATGATACTTTAACATTTCTTAATCTCTTTTCTTGCCAGCCTTGGAGCTGATTACATCATCAGTGTTGGTTGCCTTGGCAACACAAACCATTATAAGGGAGAACTGAACCATTATCTGATAAATTCAAACTTTTGCATTTGTTTAATTCTACAAGACGAATGTAATGAATGTGTGAGAGTTGATGCTGTTAGTTTGTTTCATTTGTTGGATCAAAGAGTTTTAATATTTTCATAAAGTGAGCTAATCCCATCAGGCCCAGACCAGATGACAAATATGAGACAGTTGTGCTTTTAGTTTTATGCTTAACATTTTAGAAACAGCTGGACTAAATATCTGCTGTAATAAATCAGCCATGGCCTCAACAGCAAAGATTTCAGCATCAGCTGCTGATTTCGAAACTCAAACGTATGTTCAGGTGACTTGAAACTTAAAAAACACACATTTATATTTATAACTCAGGAAAGTACGCATGTCGCTCAGTCATTATTTCTTGTCCGTAATTTCCAAAGTACCTACACGTTTTTTTATTTTTCAATATTTCGTGAGATAAATTCTGTGGTTAAGTTTCTAATGATGATATAAAAATATAAAGTTTAAGCTTAAATTAGAAAATCATATTGCTTCAATCCAATAGATATCAATACTTTGGTTTTTAATCGATTTCCTGTATAGAATTGTAATTAATGGAGTCATATAATAAATAAATACACCATCAGATTCTGATCCTAGTTAATTCTGGTTCTGATTTTTGTGTTTGGTTTGTAAAGATGAAAGTTAAAAGAAAAAAAAAATGTTTCAGTTACAGAAACGGAAATAAATATTCAAACTGTGTTTCCTTTACAACTGTATCGTTAAGTTACACACTTTCACTTTTAGTGGCGCAAACGATTTTTAAGAGAATTATGATGAAAGTTTTCCAAACTTCTAACAAACCCATTCAGTGGAATATTCTTTATGTCATATTTATCTGACGTTTTGTTATGATGCTTGTAATGAGGAGGAGGTTATAGGAAGAACTGCTTTAATTTCCAGTAAAGTGACATGGCAAAGCACCAACTTCTGTCGACTTCTTCCTCCTCCTCACCTTCCTCAGGCAATAGATGTGATTTTGATGCATGTGACTAAAGAATCATCATATTTAAACACAGAGTTGGACATTTCAATTGCTCTTGGAAGAAAACTTGGCAAAACGGTTGACATTTGTGCTATTAGATTAGCTGTATGAATTAAAGCAACACATTTTAAAAGTTTTCAGATATAATAAGTAAATATAAATACATCTCATTACTTTTATTGACTAAATCGATATCATTTGTTTATATTGTGACGTCAGATTGGGAAAATCCAATTGGCCCCCAGAAAAAGAAATCGAATTTTTCCAGTTTTAGCATCACTTCAGAATTCAGAAACTTCTGACATATAAAATTCTAAACAAACAAGCTCCATCTTCTACTTAAAGATCATATTGTTCCATATGTTCCCAACAAAGCACTTTGCTCTCGGACCACAGGGCCGCTTCTTCTAAAGTCATTTGTGTTTACTGTCGATGTGAACTGAGTTATAGCATGACTCTCAAATATCACCTGTTAATGAAGCATACAGCTGATGCACAGTCACAGAGCTCCTCCCCCTCGCCAAAACCAAACCACGCTGGATAGTTTTCAGCAGAAACACTTGTTCCAATTTAATCTAAAGAAGTACACTTGATAAAATTAACTTCAAGCATACCATTTTTTGATTAGAGACACTGTTACAGTTATAATAAACATATTTTCATGAAGTATATTTGTACACTCCATTACTTAAAAGTATAGCAGAAATATGAAAAATATGTTAAGGTCGATTAAGAACATCTTAAAAAACCGGGATTTATAGTGAGTTAACTGGACAAGCAATTAATCACAATTAAAAGTTTTAATCATTTGACAGTCCTAATTATTGTTATAAACTTTATCTCTGTTTATCTTTTCATGTAGATGATAACTTGTCCAAATCCATCTGTGTTTGTCTGTGTCTCTTTCGTGACATCTCAGACCCCTCAGTGGGTCAAAGAAGAAGGCATTTCATTCTGGTTCTGGTTCTGCTGGAGGTTTCTTCCTGTTTAAAGAGAGTCTTTTCTTTCCACTGTCACCAGTTTGTGTAGCTCAGGTTGGAGGATTGTGTTAAAATGAACCCTGTCTGCTGCACACCTTAGATATTAAAGTTTTTCTAATTGCTATTTCATAACTCTCTATATAAATAAACACATTTGAGACTGAATTATTTGAGGTTGTGGAGTAAATTTATTACAAGAGGAAATGTTTTCATAAACCTGCTGCAGTACATTATTTTTTAATTATTTTATAAATGTTCATTGAGCTTTTGAAATGGTCCTCTGATTTCATGTGGAGGTTCCACGTGTCTGTAGTCGCAGTACAGAATCTTCCCTCTAGAGGGCTACATTGGCCTAGAGATCTAAGAAAGGCTCAACTAACCAGCTGCATTGAGTGTTTCTGCGCTGGGCGGCATTTTCCCTCTGCAGCTTT
The DNA here is from genome assembly GCA_006937955.1 of Pachypanchax playfairii. Classification (NCBI taxonomy): domain Eukaryota; kingdom Metazoa; phylum Chordata; class Actinopteri; order Cyprinodontiformes; family Aplocheilidae; genus Pachypanchax; species Pachypanchax playfairii. The sequence continues at coordinate 1,041,869 of SSNP01000065.1, forward strand.
GGAGCGTCTCCTGTAGACCTTGACATCTCATGAATATGTGAGCTTGAGTAATTTTGTTATAAATTTCACTGCATCTCAGGGAAATTTGGGGAATTTTTTATAGGTTTTGGAACCTATGCTTGTTATATATACATATAAATTTTTAAAACAGAAATGACAAAAATGTAAAAGCACATTCAGTGTTTTTTGCTTGTGGTTATGAAATTGATTCCCTCTGCTACAAGTAGAAGAAGAGCAAATGTGCGCTCACACCCCACATTCCTCTCTGATGACATGGATGAGGCAATGCCCTATTTCCCAAGGCGGTGTATGACATCAAGTGTTGTTCATTATCTCTCCAGGCTGAACGCTGGTCAAGGGAAATTGTTTGGCCAATTGTTGGAAAAACCATTTAGAGTTTGTTGTATATCATCTTAAAATTAGTCAACGTCACACTTTTAGGCTTAAAAAGACAAACCATGAGGTGCATGTACTGTCATGGCAATGTTTGTGTAATTCAGTTCTGTACTAAAATATTTCTTCACAAAACAATGAAAAAAATCCTACAGATTCAATCATAGAGACACAAATTTTCTCCAAAGCTTTCACAGACAATAAAGCAATAAATTCAAGCATTTCATTTGATTTTACTTTTATTCAACAATATGTAAAAAGAAACCTAACTTCAATTAACCTGTAATTGCAGCAGCTGCTTTGAATAGAAGGAGGGGGGAATTAGAAAAGAGAGGAGATAAAATTGAACATGCATGATCACACAAACACACAGGCAGTGGTGGTGAGACTGTGCGCCACACAAAAAAATACAACAACAAAGAATAATAATAATAAAAAAATGGAAAGAGACAAGCAGTAGCATTAACATGACACACAAACTCATCAACAATAGTATAACTGAATATGATTTCCTAATTGTGTTTGTCCTGCAGCACCGGAAAGAACGCTGCATGTGCTTGTATGCAGCGCATGTAAATGCCCTCTGAGGTCTGACGTCACAAAGTCTTTCTCAAAGCACAAACATGCTTTTGATGTACGTAAAGTATATTCTGAAGGCTCGTGAGTTTGGACAGATAATCACTTTTTTGTATGACATCAAAGGCTTTAAACCAATCTCTTCCTTCACCCGTCATGTAGTCTCAACGGGTGCTTCAATAATAATCTGGCTGGAGATTATGTTTGTTTTTGTGTTATTCTGAACAACACTGGTTACTGGTTACAATGTGAAGCATAAACTCATTCTAAACAACAAATATAAGTTTCATATTACAGGATAAAAACATCTCCTTCACATATATTACAAAAAAAATACATTGACAGTATGATTAGTGACAGTTCTGTCTTTTTTTTTGTTCATTTGGATTGAAATAAATCAAATTTTTACATTTATATTTTTTATATTGTACCAAAAACAAAGTCTGTTTCTTGACATTTCTTCTTGCGAGAGTAACCTGATCTGATTTTTCTCCTTATTTGCTTTGATTGAGTCAAATATTAAGCTCCTTACTGTGTTACACCTCTAAAGCCACACCTCCTACATCCAGGTGTAGAACAGCCACAGAGATGCAAGTTGTGTGATGCTTCATCAACAGGGATGAAAAGACACATTTTAGCCTCAGATGCCAGAATCCACTGCAGATACTTTTTGGGGTAAGGGCTTCCTGGCTACTACCTTAGGAACAGCAAGCCCAGACCGCAAAAAGACCCACAAAGGACAAACACTTGTTTTTTTACATCCTCGTGTCTGTTTGCATCGTCTTCAGCACCTGAAGAAAAAGGAGAAGATTTCAGAATGTCTGCAGTGACTTTAACAGGGAGGGGGATTCAAACAACAACATTCTCAGAACATAAATCCAACTTAAAATCACATTATGACATCAAGATACACGAGAAATAAATTATTTTTCTACTTCAAATCAAATCAAGCTGCCTGTCGAGCTGCTTGACAATTTAGGAGTCATATTTTCCATGTCCAGCTACATGAAAGAACTTTATAAACTTTGTTCACGCCTTTTAATCTTGAATTTACCAAAGAGATACAAACAGTCTCAAAGTGTAGCTAAAGAATTAAAAAGGACTGAAAAAAATCGGGTAAATACTCTGGCATAAAAACAAACAACAAATTAAACTCACTTAGATTATGGCTTATGTCTTTTTTGACTGCTGTTTCTCTTATCTGTAGAGTTCAAACGTTGTTCTTTTTCTATCATTCATTTGGAGCAATCTGTAGAAGCATGACTGTATTTGAATTACAACCTCTTACAGCTGCAAACCTGTTTAACCTGTTTGTTTCAATATCAATGACTATAAACGAAAGATAAAAAAAAAACAAGATAAAATCAATTCAAAACTTTAAAAGGATTAGATTTCTTAAATAAAATGATTAAGATAAATTATTTCACTTGTCCTGGTTTTAAAAATCTATTATACGTATCAATAAACTTATTTAATTAAAGTTAAATCAGCAAGTTATGAAATTTACTTTCACGAAACAATTTGCAATATGTTTATAAAGCTGATCACTGTTTCTGGTTCACCTTGTTCATTTAATTCAGATTCACATCTGATGTTTTATCCTTTCTCAAGCAGTTTTTGGCAGAACTTTAAATTTCAGGTATCTCTGTCCATTTTGTTTTCTTTTTGTGCACTAGTTTTATTTTGCGTAAACCTATAATCTAAAACTCGACGCAGTTTAGAGGCTGAAATGTGCCTTAAACAAGACACAGAGCTTCAAGAATCTCCTGCACAAAAGTACACACCCTCTTCTAATTGTCTAATTAGCAAAAGAGTGGTAAACAGATGCTTCCATCTTCCTGAAGAAGGACAATGGGCTCAATATCTGAAGGGCACTTCTGTCAACCATTAAAAAACTCTCATGGTTTTACACAGATGAGCTTGGAATATCAAGATACTTCTTCTAGGAAATTAAGATGCTGTCCACAGAAATGTCACGGCCACTTCAGTTCTGATTTGGTATTCAAAGTCTTCAGTCATTTTTTTAAAAAGGTTTATGATGTTGAAACAGCTGTGGAACCATATTGTTCTCCACAGAATCTTCAGTCATTTAGATGCAGATAGCAGGTTTGGTTGTGGAAATGACCAGAACCACAAAATTATTTCTGATCCATCAGTGTTGCAGAAAGGTGACATCCTCACATGCAGAATCCAGAATCTGACATCTGAAAATCCCAGCAGTCGCAGGAAATGTAGCTTTAGACAGCACAAGATGATCTGAGACAGAACAACGTTGTGGTTTCAACAGTCACTGCTTTTTTCCTCATAATTATTCTGAGTTCTGTTTCTGAGTGTTAAGTCAATACCTACCAAGAGCTTAAAATGCACATGTTCTAATTCTAAAGATCTCTGCAGTCATATGGAACGAGTGCTTCATTTTTTCTGGATATTGTGGTGGAGTGCAATGAAACCATTTTATCTGAAAAATGTAATTTAGGAGTTTTTGCCCTCTGAAATCCAACATAAAACATTTTAAAATGTGTTCATTTTTAATGCATTTATTAATGTTGCAATTTTGATATCACTAACTTTGATCCATTTGCTGAAACAGTTCTGTCAGGGTGGCACATGCATGACGTATTTAAACCAATGATCTACATTAAACATCTGAAATGAAAAGTTATCATTAAAGCACAAAAATCCAAATTACCTTCCATAAAAAACCCAATTAAATCATATCTCTTTAACTAGATTTCTAATGGTACTTGATGTGGAATATTCAGGTATAAATCACACTTTTGTTACACACTGTGTTACACTGATTCTCAATTAATTCAGCCAATCACAATTCAGCCATCGCTCTGAGCAAACAGTAAAAAACTTTAGAACGTAACAACATCTTTCATGATGTTTGGATCGCGCACACAGTTTCTCCAAAAAGCTTTGCCACACCCCAATCAAAAAAATTGTCACAACCTGCTCAAGTTCTCACATGTAAAACAACAAAACAGCTATTTTCTACTTTCCAGGGGTTCCCATCAAACCAAAAAGATTTAAAATTTCTAAAGCTAAGATTTACAAATGCAATACTGTATTAAAAATGTTCCTTTTTAACCCTTCCCAAAGGGTATTCAGTCATCATTGCTCTGCCTTTATCCCTTTTTAAAGGGACTTAAGGCAAGATTTGTGAAAAACTACACATGCATTTCCAGTTTATTCAATGCTAATGGGTCATGAAGCATTAAAAACCCAAAATAACGAGGCCATCCGCATATATGTCTGTTGCCTTGGACACGCTGTGTGCCACATAATGCGCTGCAGTTCGACGTCCGAATTTCCCGCGCAGTTGTAGGGATGTGACGTAAATTGACTCTGCATGCGCGTTGCCGACAGCTCTTGAACAGGAAGAACATGGCCACCGTGGACTTGGATTCGAACACTGAAGGTGACCTGCATCCACTCTCACCCCCCAAAAAAGTGGCACCACGAAGAAAAAAAAGACTTTATCAGCGGCATCTCGTGAGTCTAAAAAAAAAATATGACCGAAGCCGGGCAGGCACCCGCATAAATATTGGATATGCGTTCGGTTCATGGAGGGAACTTCAGCTGCATTTGGGAGTGAAAACGGATGCTGACATGGCTCATTTCCTTGTGACCAGGTGAGAAAACATTATTGGTCGTGTTTAGAGCCTGATACAGTATGAAAATGATGAGATCAAATCAAATAACAGAGTGGAGAGACCTGACGTGAAGTATGTTAGCCTCCCCGGTGCAGTGCTGTGAAGACGAACAGTCTGTAAAGTGTCTGTGCGCGCTCCCGTGCCGGCTTGGCTGGTGGCTGCAGTTAGCCACAGCGCCTGTCGCGGCAGCACTGAGTCAGATTTTGTAAAGCTGCCTTAAGTTCCTTTAAAGTGTTCATTTTCAAATATTTGACCACACAGCTCCTTCAGGGTTTTCTGTATTAAAAGCGTCTATATTATAAAGATCACTGAAACAAATTGACTTACATGTCGAATGTTATTTGCCATAATAGGAAGCAGAATGTTGTTGTTAAAGCTAAACTTTTGGGGGCTTTGTTACAGTTTACATATAATTGAATCAATTTAATGCAAATCACATTATTTTGTATTATTTATTAAAGTAATAAATTCATTTGCTTATTCATGCTGAATTTTAATGCCTTCTTTGGGAGTCATTTATACATAAAAGACAATTTGAATGTATATGAATTCATGTAAACTGCTAATTCAGATTTTGAGAGTGTAAATGCATTCAGTGTGCAGACAAACGTTGGGAAATTTCATGCTCCAGTAAAGCACTGGTCTACAAAGACGGGTTTAAAAAAAAGAGTTCTTTGTGGGGTGAGCCGAGGAGTCGTGCTCAGTACAAAACCACATCTGCATGAAGGGGTCTTTGCATGTATATGTGTGTTACATCAAGCCCAGGGCGGATAGGGACCAGCGAACTGGACCATCTGCACACACATAGGCATCTGCCACACTTACCTCACCACATGCGTCATTTGTAAGAAAAAAAGTGTCAGAGTTCCTGTTCTACTCTAATATGTCCTATATTGTCCCACTCACAGCAACGGAAAGAGGTGGAACATGTTGTTTTGTTGTAGTCGTCATTTCTTTACTCAGAGAATAAAATACATTAATGAGTGGACTTCAGTTATCTTATTCCTTATATAGCAAGGCCTTCAACACCTGGAGCTCTCAGTTTAACAAAGGTTGTAGAGGTGTAAGTGCACCTTTACAGCAAAGAATTGTGATCAAAAGGAGATTGGATGATATTTTTTAGGAGATTTCTCCTTATGGTCCTGAACTACTCAGTGAGCTGTCCATGGTGCTGAAAGCAGCTCTGTGCGTGGTGAACGCCCTGCACTGGAGCCCAATTTGTTGAAAGGGGAAAAGTCAAATGAACGACAAATAAATACAAACTAATAACAACGAAAACATGGAGGTAGAGCTGCTTTAAAAGGAAAGATGACTGAGGGAAAATTTTAATTTGAGTTTTTGGATGTGGCTGTTTGCGCATGAATTGGCACTTGTTGCCATAACGCATAGAGACCTTCAAATATCTGTTTTGTGTGTGCGTGTGCGCGAGAACACCCGATCTAATCTTTGTCATTCCATGCTAAAAGAAGTAACGCTACTTCTTGTAGGTTCCATGCGCACGACTAACCCCCTCCCCACCATCACACTCATACACAGACATAAACACACTATTAAAAGTATCCTCTTGAACGATGATCAGGAAGCTCCATTGTTTATATATCTATACATTTTCCCAAAGAAATCACCCGAAGCATTTACCTCTGACTACCCTGAACCACAAAATAAATTAGATAGTCATTTGAATTAGATGGCAAAGTGTTGCACTGATGCTTTAAATCCTATCTAAATTACACTCAGCCCTCAGTCCAATTGCTGTTTAGTATGAAAACATTCCCTTTAAGGTAACACTGTCCCTAAGCGGTAAAAATAGCCACAATATATCGATGGATGCAGAATTGGTGATGCATCCGCAGGTTGTACACGGAGCACGTCTACAGCTGCGGGGAATCATATGCAATCAACTCGCAGGAAGTCAACATGAACAGACTTTAAATGTAATATGTTGTCTTTTTCCCCCCGATCCTGTCAGCACACATCAACACGTCTCTCCGGGGAAAGCACCGGCCACTCACGCGCCACAGTCCAACTCGGGGATAAATTTCTCAATGGCTCTATACGGCAACATTGTCTATATGAGCACAAAAACACAGCGGCGGCTTGTTGTTTTACTGACTTCAACAATAAGCAAAGAGGATAATAATAAAAATAAAATGGGCTCACCCAGTCGTCACCGATCCGAGGAAGCGTGCATCATTTTTTCTCTTTCCCCCCTCTTTTTCCCCCCTCCAATAATCCCTGGGAATTTGAACGGCGCTCATTGATATGCAGCAGTAGGGTCCCCCCCTCCCCCCTCCCTCTCCACTCCACACCATCACCGCCACCCCTCCACCTTCTCACCCTCCCTCCATCATTTCTCTACCCAGACGTCAAATCGCATTGCCTTCCATTCATTTCGCTTTGTATATATATTTTTTTAAAATTTCTGTGCATTTTCTTAATCCATTTTTTTGCCATCCTCTATCGTGTCTGGAAAATGCTGCAAAAAACCTCAAATGGAAGCCACTCAATTCCTCCAGTCTGCTTCTTGCTGGTGACCTGCATTGACGTCATTGCGTCATTAGGTTTCCCCTGGAAACACGGGAGAGCCAAAAATAGAAACACATTAATTCAAACCCCAGGCTGGGGGAAGAAGGCTGGAGTAAGGGGTAGTTGGGGCTGTTTCTGGCGTCTATTTCCTTTATTAATCCCTATTCTAACCCTGATATTTTCCCTGGACACACACACACACACACACACACACACACACACACACACACACACACACAACTCGAACTCATTGGTTTCCACACTTAAACACACATAAAGCATATCACCAATGCTTTACACGTTTAGTCAGATTTCTAGTCCGAATAAGGTAACATCTTTTATGTCCCCTTTAGGTCGCAACATTAAAAAAAAAAAGTGAAATTCAATTGTCTTTGTGCAAATCAGCTCAGTGGTGAGTTTGGAGTCAAACTCAGACATTTTGATAAATCTCTGGAAGCATCATCAGATAAATCCTTTAGCATGTTACCAGGAACTGAAATTTGTGCCTGACCTTCAAATTTTATTCTGTCGTTTTGTCTTTTACGTAATCGTGTTATGTTATCTGTAACTCTAAACTTAGGTTGTTGTACTTATTGTTTATTTTTTAATCTAAATATGTAGATATATATTTAATTCTCATAAAAGACACTTCCGTGACATAAAGAAAGAAAACTAACGAAATTAGCTTGTGGTATACTTTTAATCTATACCAATTACACAAATAGTAACAACAAAACAAGTAACTATTTCAAATCCAACAACAAGAGTGTCTCAAGCAAACAGGCAAAACACTGGTACAGTTTTATCAGATTTTGTTAAACATCAACATCTTATTCCTTGTGATTGGAGTTCCTGTGGAAATGAAAACACTGAATCAACATGCAGTTATCATCCACAACCATTACATTGTATTTATATACTGCATAAAAATGACATCAAAAGTTGCAAAAATGCTCATGGAAATATATTTTTAAAAGCTTTTAGACCACTTTTGGTTAAACATTTACCTTTTAAACTTCTTTTCATAGAGATTTTTTTTACAGATTTTCATGACTATGAGACAGTTAAGAACGTGGATTTGTTCTGTTCAAATCATTCATTGTTCTTTCATTCATGCGGTCATTCTTCTTAATCCATTCATACATCCGGGCCAACCACCTTCCAGTGACGCAAAGCCCCCCTCCGGTTTAATCGCCTCAGCTTCATCTATCTGCTCTGATGTTCGGGATCAAGTGACATGCGGCGCCCGTGCGTGCGCTCATGGGCAAGTACGTGCTCGCGTGCGATCGCTCTGGCCTCGTGACGGTCGCACGCGCGCACGGTGACGCTGCATTAACGCAGCTGCCTTAATTAAGAAACGACGAAGGAAAGAAAACTCGCCGGACCTGGTGACCATGTTTCAGCGTTTTCTGAGGTGACTTCACGTCCAGGAAACTCATTTGTGACGCTCGTGTTTCCACATTTGGATTTTAATTAGCTTTAATGTAGAAGTTCTTCTGTCTAAGTTGGTACTTAACTCATTAACAGGAGTTGTGACTAAGAAATTCAGCCCAAGAGAAGGTTTTATTTTCCAGGTCGAGGTTTCGACGAGTTATAGCTACACTTTGTTTTATTAACGTATATAAGTTAAACAGATAAGCTGTTTCCAAAAAATGGATATTAATATAAGGAAATCTCTAAAAGATTGATTTTTGTTCAGTTTCATATCCATCTTGATTGATAGCTTGTTTGCTTGATGAGGTAACACAACCCACCTGTTTGGAAAAGCACCATCCTGGTGTTTTAAGATTCGTTTCCCTGTTGACTTCTGCTGTTTTAAACAATGTCATCTTCATGAACTAACTAAAAGAAATGAAATTACATAAAAATCACACATTTTTCATCCTGAGATTTTTATTCTTTTATACCAAATTTGTACATTTAGCTTGGGGTGCAGACACTGATAACTGGAAGTTTATACATTATACATATGCATACATCATGTAAAGCACTTTGAATTGCACTAATGCACAAAAAGTGCTTTATAAATAAAGTTTGATACACTTTTGATACAAGATTGATACACTTAGGTGACAATTTACATCTCTGCACCTGTCGCTTGCAGACCTCTGTAAGACACATTTACACAGTAAATAATATAAACAAGATGGTTCATGTTTGTTACACATCCACAGTATTAAGATAAAGAGGAATACATTCAGACATTAAAAGTTGTCATTAAACTATTTAGCAACTAGCATTTTAGTCAACTTTAGCTTAAAGTTACTCATCGGCTTTTTAATCTGATTGGAGCTGAATTCAAAATTTACTCATTAACAGGACTGTTATAAAGTAAGTTTAATTAGTTTATTTTGTTGGAAAATGTCAATTTTTTTTGTCAAAGTTTAAGAACAAACATAATTTTAATGTTAAAGTGACATTTTTGGCAGTGTGTATTTATTCAGATGACCTCTTCAGCCTGAGCTCTGGTGGAAATGCAGCCTGATGGCGAGCTGCAAAGGGTTCTGTGATACAGAGTGAAGTCTTCTTGGAAGATTTTCCTTGTCATCATATTGGCATGGCAGGTATCAGAGAACATTTACCTGTATGTTTTCCATAGTGTCTCACAAATGGTATTGCTTTTGATTGGGATGACTTTCTGCTTTTTCCCTCAAATTCTAATCATGTTTGGAAGCTGGTAGTTAGTTTGAAACTATTTTCAACTTCAAACTGAATCTTTCCTGACCTGCAAGTATAAACTATCTGCCATCTGGTCATGCTGAGTTGTCTGTCTTATTTTAAATGATTCACTCAGCTTCTATTTAACATCAGATGAGTATTTAGATTAAGACAGTACCGATTTATGGTTGGAACATCTTCTGTAAACAACAAGATTCTAAATAACTTACTGCGTTAGTCACCCAGAGTAACTATAAAACTAATGTGGTGGAAAAATCTAAAACATTATGCTTGAACTGCTACAAAAATGTTAATGTTTAATTTAAGATGACTTTTGAATGGGTCTGACTCTGAATAGCTTTTTTTTTTACTTCCTTTAGGGGGATTCTTCTGATTCTCCAAACTGTATGCTGTCTGTTGCAGGTAAGATACTGACTGTTGTTTGTTACTTCACAGAACCCCTCTTCAAAAAACAAAACATATTCCTTTAAAAACCAACAATATAAGACTTTTAATAGCAGTGACATATTTTCCTTCTTTTGTTATTTTAAACAAACATAAGAACTCCCTGTTACATGGGAAATAATGTAAACAGTATTGTAAAGGATCCCATATAAATCCTGTCTTCTATTTAATATTTGGAGATAAGAAATATAAATGACTGGTTGTGAGGAATTCCATTCTTAAATAATCCATTTTTCAGTAATTGTTCATACAGACTGTTTGAGACGATATTTATCATTTATTTTGAAGTGCGGTTTTATTGCATATTCAGTAAAATAGTATTTTGAAGCATAATGTTGCAAGTCATTAAACTTTAAAAGTCTGTCTTGGCTGCTAAAATACAGTTAGTTACTACTTTTATTCCACATCACGATGCACATTAGATTTTATTTACTTATTCCAATTTTTAAAAATCCCCTTCACCTTGTTTTTGTTTTATTTTATGCGTGACATGAAGTCTTGGAAGTAGATGCGTCACATTTTCTTTGAATAAAAATTACATTTAAAATAACAACAAATGAACAACTGAGCGTGACTCTTGGACACTTTTACTTTTGGTAGTTTTGTTAAACATTTTTAAATGAAAATTAAAGCCTATTATTAACAATATAAGGAATGTTAGATTTTTTTACAAGTTAAAATATAAACGCAGACCTTTTTTTCCATTTATACTCATCATATTAGTAGTTCAATTAGCTTAGGGTAAGTTGGGAATGTTTTTTTTCTATCATCCATTTCAATATCTTATCTTCTTCTATCTGAATTTTTTATCATTTATTATTCAGACATTTATCAAAACCCTTAAATCCTACAAGATATAAATCAAATGGTGCAAAAGTACCAGAAATTGAGAGATTTTTCATAATAATAAAACCTGTGAAAATACAGGAAAAATGGAGCTGCTGTTGTCTCACTGTAAGCGCTAACATGAGGGAAGGCAACAGTTGTCCATGCGCTGCATCACAAAACACAGGACTAACTGCTGATGCCATCTGCTGGCCATAATGTGAAACTACAGCTGCAGGTATCTTTTATCTTGATCAAACACCTTTCATCCTTTTCAGATATCATGATAAGCCTCTCCATTCATATAAAAATATAAAGTCAGCGATCTTCTGGTCTCAAACTTATATGCCTTGTTTTAAAGGAAGTAGTATTTTCAATAGGATTAAACAATGATGTACCTAAAAATTCATGACTGATGTATTAGTATTCATTCAGGTCTAGATTATTACTGCAGGCAGTAGAAATAAGAATCACTTAGGAGGCAGCTTTTTAAAGTGTGACATCAATTCTTTGAATTTTTTTCTAAATGAAACACAATTTACTCAAAGAGTATGTTGAAATGATGTCTAGTCTCTGTGTAATTCAAACTCCCATCTCACTTGCTTCATTTATGAATGAATGAGCTTTATCAGCGATGAGATTTTTTGCCTCTTTGGAATTTAAATATATGCAAGGATCAAAGCCTCCCTTCAGGAAGCAGAGGTGGTGCAATAAGCAGAAACCCCCTGACTATTCTCACAGCGGTCCTTTTATTGCAGCTCTGCAGCAGCCTTCTTTGCACAGCAAAACTTGGTGCTTCTGTAAACCCCCACTAGGGGGCAGAAGTGCTCAGTAATGCAAAAATGTTTTCAATCCCACAAAGTCCCCCCTATCTTTTTTGTTTTTGTCCTCAGCGGTTTTTCTGCTCGGAACTGTGCTATGTTTATTAAAACAGCTGCAGAATGATGCCAAACCACATGTAATTATTTTGGGAAAATCTAGATGTTTACTTGCACCTCAAAATGTATTTGTAGGTTGGTATTGAACTTGCTCATTAGCCTTGAATGACATTGTGATTTCTCCTAAGTCTGATCACTGGTCCTCAATATGGTTCCTCGTAACCCCAAAATATCTGCACAAGGTCATCACCTCCTTGTTCCTCCACTCAGATCAGCATTTCTGCACTGAATTATCAAGGTCCAGCTGCTGCACACATCCCTTCACAGAATCACTGCAACAGACTTCCTATTTATACCAGATTGTTAATGGCTATTCTTATTAATTTCACAAAGAGGTAATCAAACAAAGTCTTATCTGGTGGGCACAGCAGATGTCTTGCATAACCTTTGAAGTATTTCAAACTCTAATCTCAGTTGCAGGAGTTTGATCCAACTTTTCTAATGGTAAAACTCTTATTTGCATGATTTAGATGGACCTTTTTATTCCTTTATTTTGAAACTGCGTATTTACAAAGTGAGGGTGCAACCTTGATCTTGGGCGGATGAAATCAGGCATGACAGAGAAAGAAGAATAATGAGAATAAGTTAGCTGCATGTATCTGGTGAATTAAGAAAAGACAAATATGCAAGAATTTATGGCTAGTATTAAAGACACCAGTTGTTCAAGTCTCCCACAGCAGCTCCATGCAGATCACAGCCAGAGAGCAGTGGCCCTTAAGGACCTTGAGAGGGGGAATTGAATGCTTACGGTGCAGAACTCTATCTTCAAGGCTCTCTGCCCTCAACTTTTTCATTTTTTATCATTAATTATTTCTCACTAATTGCCAGGATTAGAAAAAGATGGAGAGAGAAAGGGCACCTTGTGTCTCTGGAGTCTTAGATCAGTGTGTTTGTGAACACGCACACTCGTGCATGTGTGGTGTGTACCCATTACAGCCACATATACACATCTTGAGTGTACCATAAAGAACAGAACAAGAGGAAAAGGCACAAATTGGACATTCTTGGTCAGCAATGTTGTTAACACTCCAGCTGATTGTGCTTGTTGAAGCATCAAACTATTTCTATTACATTTAAGAAGGCTGTCATAGCCCAGCAATGTCCTTGTACACTGCATTAACACTGAAGGTGATTAAGTTTAGTTTTTTTCCTTGACTATGTTTTTGACAGCTTTAAAAAAAACACTCCTCATACAAATTCCTAAGTCACTTTTACCACAGAAGTGAGTTATATTGCTTCTTTAAAACGTAGATTCCTTCTTTTTTCAGCTAAAGAGAGCTGCTTTACGATGGATTTAAAACATCATCCTTCTGGCATTTGCAAGATTTTTATTCTTTTTGGCAAATGGATAAAGAAACAGGCACTTTTTCAATTGTATCACACAAATTTGGCAGGAACACGAAGTAAAAATGATGCTGTTTCAACTGATATTATTCCACTTTTAGTTCAGAAAAGATTCAAGTAATTCAAAGTCTTCATTCTGTTCTTTTTTAAACTGAAAGCTACAGTGTAGTAATAATATTTTATGTTAAGTTAATGACTTTTTAATGTTTTGGGCAAGTAGAGCATTTTGGTGGATGTATAAAGGCTGGGGATCAGAAGGCTGTTGTTGGATACAAATCACACGATTGCTGGCAAGATCAAAACAAGCAGGAGAGATTTTTCTTCTCTTTTGAGTTTCCCTTGTAATAACCTGTCAAAACAGAGTTTTTGATTCTTTGTCCTCCTCATGATAAGAGGGATTTGGTGACAGATATCCTGTTAGTCTGGATCAAAGCGACATTGGGATGAGGTTAAAGTAGCCAGTAACATATTTTACCAGCTGCTTCTTTTCAAAATGAAATCAGAGAAACTGGTGAAATCGGACAACATCTCCCTGGATATTGATCCCATTCACTGATCATATAAACACAGTTTTTTTTTAACAACAAAGAATCAGTTTGTTTCAGCAACAGTATCAGTTCAGATTAGGAAGATCCAGAGATTCCTTAGCAAAACAACCACTTTTACATCTCTGTCAGGGACTCTCTTGTTGTGGTTTCTTGTTTTCTTTATAGTGCATAAGTTCATGAATATACTTCTCTTTTAGTGGTTTTTGAACTTTTAACTGCAGGTTTTTCTCCACTGTGAAATGCTCGAGAAAACTGTGGTGGTAAAATAAAAGCAGTGGGCAGAAGCTAGCTGTATGCTACGTCTGTCAAAACAGATGCATTGGAACCTGAACTGACACAGTATGCTAAGTCCACAGCTCATAATAAGGAATTTCAGACTAATTCACAAACTAAAGTAGTTTTTTCCTTTAAAGCAGCAGTATTATGAGCCATACCATGGCTCATAATACCATGGTATGGTATTATATATATTATTAGAATGCTGAGGTTTATGATACAGTAACAAAGAAGTACAATGAGTAATCAAAATATGTAATTAAGTTTTACATTATTATTGAGACAACTGATTTCAGCAGCAGTAATACTGCTCATCATGTCAGATTGAGATGTATATATTCATGTATTTTCCTGCCAAAATTTAGTCATGTGACCCTCAGCTTGGTGCATTATTTTGAAATGTGCTTCATTTAAATAGTGTTCATAAAACAAAAACACAATGCTGTTCATATTCTTTGTTTAATCTACTATATAGTGTAGTTAGCATATTAAAGTGATTTAGTGAGTAAATGAATGAACATTTTGTACACAGAATTAAGTTGTTTACTTTTATGTGTTTCCCATTCACAGTCAACATTTCTGTTCAAATCTATCCAGTGTTTGATTTTACTGTCTGTCCCTTTGCTGTTACAGCTGAATTTCTCCTTTTACTCTCATTGTTACACTTTTTCTTTCCTTTTATAAAAGTAGTGTAAGATAGAAAAATGTGACCAGAGCTGATTTATGGAGCAGAAGTTGTATTTCACTTTTTCAGCCATTTGGTTTAGAACCTCCTGCAGTGAGAACAAAACCGATATATAGAATGGATGGATGAATGAGCTGATATTGTCATGAGATTAGCTGAAAGTCAGTTCATGCAATTTTAAATGCAAATTCTCCCAAATTACTGCATGTCAATTTGATTTCCACCTCTGTAAAAATGTTCTTATTGCTGATTTGCATTTGTGAAAGAAACCCCCAAGCATTTCAAAGATAATCCAGAACTGCCATTATCTTACACAACATTCATTCAGGGGAAAAAAAAGATTTGGATCACACCTGGAACTCCACCATTCTTTTTATTTGCAGGTGAAAGAATTGCAAAACTGCAAAGAAAGGTGAATGAAACTACTCTGATGTGTTTCTGTGGTTATTGTTAGGAAGAAGTGCTGAGCCCGAAATGTGAAAAAATATTGGCACATATAAAAATGAGGACAGATAAATAAGTTTCTGCAGATTTTAAGGGAAAACGAGATGTATTACTCTAGATATTTGAATATTTTTGCATTGAAACAGGGAAGGGATGAGTTGTGTCTCTCCACTGCAAGAGTTTGAAACAGATCACACTGAGATCAAATCATCCTACACATTATCTGCCTTCCAGTGAGCTAGGCTTTATTTCTCATCAGCTGGTAATAAATGCTCTTGTTGACAGCAAAGCACAGTTCATCCATCTGGCTTCAGAGCAGGTCACTTGCATTGTGTTTTTTTTTGTGATGGATGAACTTGCCTTGCTCCTTCATGTCTTACTGGACAGTTTACCTAATGCCTTTATTGTGTGTTCCAGTTCAGTGCTGCCGTGATGAGGACAGCTAGATCTGCAGAAATCCAAATGTGCTTTGACTGTCATCTGCTGACAGACATTAATGGAACAGATTCCAATATTAATCTCACTACTGGTGAGGTTAGTTAGTTTCTGTTTATGAGTTTATATGAAATCTGTTTCCTTTGTGATATACTTAAGGACAGATATTTTTGGCAGTATTTATTCCTGGAAAGTTAAGATCAGAAGTTGCACACTAACCTTAACTCTTCAGGATTTATTAAAATGTAGCTGGATTGTGGCAATGATTTAAAACCTCATTCAGTGCGATTGTAAACAAGGCGAACAGGTTTCCCCTCCTATTTTCTGTATTCCTGAACCTTCTCTGCACACGTTCTACACTATAAATCTGCATCAAGTTCTAACACCAACATCTGTGCCACACCCCAGGCCCCATGACCTCCTGAGACTATGTTGAGATTCAGATCACGCCATGCTAGCATGATACTACAGTGTAACAGGGTTGTAGTTGAGGCATTTTCAAAATCCCTCGTGACCTAATACTCTCTGCTACATGTAATGGGAAGGCCACTTTGTTCTTAGTATAAACCTGAAGACCTCACCCAGGAGGATCCTCCATGTTATGGTTGGATTTTTAGTTAGTTATTTATTTTTACATCCCAATTGGGTCATTAGCCAACACACCTGTCAAGTTTGGGATTTGAAAATACACGAAGGGAAAATTTCCTGCACCAACAGTGAGCCATCCCACCACCACAACCAAGCTTCAGTGTTGCTTACATTATAAGATAATCTAAAATACCAACTTGTCAGGTATTTAGTAACTGCAATTAGTGATCAAAATCTGACAGACCGTCCTCTGTTGACACTGAAATGCTGTGAACATTCCTGTTATGATACAGCGTAGATGAAAACCCAAACGGGTATATGAAGCACATTTATTAGTCATAATTTCAGTGCATTACATATTTACTCTTTTTTTTCACATAGTTTGTCTTTAAGTTAAACATTTACATTTTATTTATCATGTCCATTCATTTGGCTCTCTAGCATTTACCAATGATTTATCATACAGATTTGTTGCAGGCTTTTTGCATCTTTTAACATTTTTTTTTGGTAGGAGTGTATTTGCGGGTGGAGCCAGAGTGATTCCTTCCCATATGCCCATATTCCTAACCTGGCTCTGCCAGATCTATGTGTAGCTCCGCCTCTTCTCGATTCGGGGACACACGTTTGAACCGCTCCATTTGAAACCGTCTATAAAAGGGAGGGACGTCAGGTATAATATTTTAAGCTGATTGGATGACAAGCCAGCAAGCGCTTGCCTTTGATGACTTGTTTTTAGCCAATCACAGTAAATTAAGCTCTTGCAAATCCATTTGGTAGTAAAACACACACATTGTTACCATTAAGAAAAACAAAACACATCTTTACCATCAAGAAATGCACAAAGTTTTTACCTTTGCTCATTTTTCAATGCTTTTATTCGTACATCCACCAGCAGCCATGTTTGTTTTGCTTTGTCTGCCAGGGCACTTGCTGCTAATCACACCTGAACACCTGCCCCAAAGTGCAATGCTAACACATGATTTGTCTGAACATTTTTTGGACCAAAATAGGCAGTTTTCAGTAGAGTGGTACAAGACGGATTTTCGTGGGTTTGAAAAACTCCAAATCTCACGAGAATCCGTCTTGCAGCGCAAGGTTACCATATTCCTTCATGTCTATATTCTCCTTCATCACATCCATCCATCTCTTTCTTTTGTTTTTCTAGGTTAGTGCAGACAGAGTTCAGTTTGGAAAGGCAGAGGATTTTTTTGACAGTATAAAGGGAAATTTATGGGAAAATACATATATGGAAGACATCAGGAAAGAGTGGCGAAGTACAGGAGCTTTCCATCCAAAACGCGATACTTGACAGCTATGTTGTCCAGTGTGAAGGGGGAGCCTTACTGCTAATAGTGTCTGATGGATAGATAAAACACAAGGAATTTAAATTTAGTTGTATTTTATTTCACTAAAGTTTAGATTAACTAATCTCTTTAAAGTCTATCAACATTAATTAGCCATGTTATTTACTAAGAGCAAGTTCAATTTTCTTTATGTTTGGAAGCTTCTGTTAGAAAGTAACACATAGATTGACAAGTGATGATTAATTGTTGCCAGGCATTCGTCAGTGTTTAATAAAGGTCTGTCCGGTTAATCTGTGTCAATAGGATGTT
The DNA here is from genome assembly GCA_006937955.1 of Pachypanchax playfairii. Lineage (NCBI taxonomy): Eukaryota > Metazoa > Chordata > Actinopteri > Cyprinodontiformes > Aplocheilidae > Pachypanchax > Pachypanchax playfairii. Next base: position 1,059,842 of record SSNP01000065.1, read on the forward strand.
TCCAAACTATCAGCATTTGGCTCCAATAGCAGCCGATGGCTTCGGCGCTTCTTCCACTTACCACTGTTAGGTAAACACATCACTGTTTGTGTAGGGAATCAATGCGTGCAGTCAGGTATTACGTGTCGAGTGTTGTCTTGTTTAGTTTTTACTTGACCAATGCTCAGATGTTGCAGCTGTCAACAAGGCGTCAGTCTGTAACGAACATGTCAGACTCGAGCTCAACGTCACTAATTATAGGGCACATTGGGCAAAAATAAACCAATGTTTGTTTATTTATTTTACTCAGATCTACAGACATGCTGTCACAAGGTCCTATTGGTGCAAACAGAGAAATCACAGTTTTCCACAGTGATGAATTTTTCTGTTTCTATGTCTTTATGAACGATGACATTTAAATCATTGTGCCACTCAAAGTTTTTAAATTTTTTGTTTTTAAATTACTTTTTTTTTTTAAAAAACAACCAACAAACAAACTTCAAGAGGCAGGTTTCAATTAGTTGTACAGTCTTAGAGATCTGATCACCTCAAACTTAAACTAGTGCTGAAATAATCAAGGTCTTGTCTTTCATGCAGTAGAAATGAACAGTTATCATTTGTTTTGGTCTTTAAATCAGACAGTGCTGTGCTTTGAACATGGGTAAAATATGGTGACATGTCAGCTACCAAAAGCATGAAAATTAACTCCCAATTTTGTTCAGAAATTTGGGGACTTTTAGTTGAAACTCTAACCCTCCCCTTCGTTTTCTTTCTTTCTCTCTGTGAGTGTGTGTGTGTTGTGTGTTTTTTCCTTTTACTCCAACTGTGCTGACATTTTAGCTTTAGTGCTTTTGTCAGTGTGAAAAAATCAACCCATACTACTATTCCCCTTAGCGCTGCAGGATAGCTGACTCTCTGATTGGTGTGTGCGTGTGTGTAGTAAATTCTCTGCATCAAGCAATATTATTTTTCAGTCAGTAGTGAAGCCTGCAGTGCATCATTGGGAGTGAAAACACCTGTTAGCCTTTCAGCCTCTGTAAATCCTTCCAAGATGATTCTATAAAAATATGTCAAAGGTTAAAACATACAATAGTCCTGTTCAATCATTCTGCTAAAACCTGTCTTGTTCAATCACATGACTGTGAATCAATTCAGCTACCCAGTCTTGAATTTTTTGTATGTTGCATGCGTAGATCACCAGTAGAGCAGGTTCTTTAACCTCAATCTAACAGTCTTCCAGGAGAGCTTTCCTTATTGTAAACTGACAGATTAACAGTTAACATTTTGTCAGGTGTGAGAAAACTAATATTTTATTCTATTTATTTTTGAGTGTTAGATAGCAAAGAGTATAATGTGTTTGGGCACGTGGCCTGGTCTGTCTGTTATATTTAGTGTCAGGACGTAGTGTGACTGAATAGAGAAGGCTGGCATGGCTGGGCATGCCCCTTGTACCCCCACAGGGCTTTTGGAAAGTGCACATCCCAACAAAATGTCAGTTTAACTACAGTGAGCCACTGTAAATACGAGCAAGTGCTACACTTCTCTCCTTCTAATGTCCTCTTTCACTCATCTTTCTCTTTCACATACTGTGTTTGAACATACTTAAATCTTATGAATAAAAGAAACATTTTAATACCAGATAATAAATGCATGTCCCATTTGCAGATTTTACAGAAAACATCTCAATTTAAAAGAATGACTTTTGCACACAAGTCAAGTTTAGTTTTCTTTTTGAGTGTTAATGATAAGAGGAGGCATATATTGCCTCAGTTTAGGAACTTATACAACATACATAATTATGCAAATATGATAATAAGCATTTTACAAGCTCCAAAAGAGGAGCCAGGGGCCAAATGAGGAGATGAGGGAAAAGTTACTTGGTCCTTGAAAATAATTTGACGATAGTTATTCCAGGCTTATTGCTGTGGATGACATCTTTTTCTGGCTGCTGACAGCACATCATCCTGACTTTCCCATAATAGCACTGGTTGGCAGATCAGGACTGGTGGGAATAAATTAGAAATGATCCTTTGAGTGCATATTAGGAGCTTTTTAAAATCATATTGCACTTTACATGAAAAAAAGCAATAGAATCATCAAGACTAGATTTTTATTAAGCGGCACAGTGAACTAGTGATGTTGTTGATGTCATGGTAAAAAAAAAACTTTGTAGTTTGATTTTTTTATCCTTATGTTTTTCTCCTAAATCTATTCTTCCCTATTTCTCCATTGCAGTGTGTGACTTTTTTGTATTTGTCCCTGTTTATGTAATTTCAGCTTCTTTCTGTTATTACATGCAAATATTTTTACAATTTTTTCTTGGAGAATTTGTTGTTGTTTAGCTTGTTTTTACTTTATTGCTTATCTTGCAAGTCTGCTGAAATATTGTAAAATAACCTTTTTTCATCTTTAAAATGCATTCTTATTTCTTACAGATTGAAGTTTCTTATGACAGGGACATTTTATTTAGGGGACATAACAAATGATGAAACATGCAAATAAGTAAATGCTCTTTTGGATATTTTTTTTCATATGATACCTGTTAGAACATCAAAATACATAAACATGCAAATTTCAAAAAGATCCATTTCTAGTATGTAGCATCGAGTTTTTCGCCCTTTTCTGAGAATTTGCTGGTCACGACCGATCATGTATGAACTTGTTATACTTTGACTCCATATGTGCTGCTGTGTCACTTGGCTGAAAGAAGCAATGTGAGAAAGTCAGCCTCTATTGCAAAAACTGCAAAAGTGAGGGGAACTGTGGTCATTCGGATTTGCTGTTCTCGTTTTTTTACTTGTCCACTTCTATGAGCATCCCTTTCTCTTTGTTTGGGTGTTAGGTCAGAGTGCTTCTATATCCTGAGCTATCGAGGATTCACCATCACTGTCAGAGGCATTCATTTCTCTTGTGTTGATGCTGTCTGATGCAGCATTTCTCTTTCCTAATGCAAGCTCTGTTAAGAGGATTTCTTTTGGAATGTAGCCATCTTCTATGTTGTGTCTATGGCTCAGGCAGCACAGCATGCGTTGTTTGAGCATAATGAAAACGCTGGGTAGGTCAGCAAGAGATCTCAGCCACTCTGCTGTGCCAGGATAATCTCAGAATAAATTAGGTCTTTCTTCATTACTGACATACGTAATCCTTGAGTCACTTCTATGTTAAAACTTGATAATGACATGATGACAGTCTTGAATTTTATTATTTACTTTATGCTTGGGAATATTATGAATTTGAAAAGAAGTGCCATTTCTGTGTTAAAGAGGTGAATGCCAGTGATCAAAGATCTAAGTGAGTTGAACTGAATGTATTAAGTATTTGTTTGTTGTTGATGGGTAGGTTGCTGTCCTGTGCATGTCTTATTAAAAGTTTGGGTTTTCTTTCGACTCTGAAATTGATTTGTGAGAACAAGCTGGTAGTTTGTTGTTGTTTTTGGGTGCACCTAAAACTGTACAGTCTACTTCATGTTCATATTTCAAATATACAATTCAGTTGTACTTTTGATTGACTGCAAAGTCTTTTATTCTGGTATGGGGAATAATGCAACCCCAATTCCCAAAAAAAGTTATGATTCTATTGGAAATTTAAAAATAAATAGTATGCAATGATTTTAAATTTTATAAACTCAGAAGAACATGAACAACATATCAGATGTGGAAAGTGAGATATTTGACCATCTCATAGAAATGATGCAGGATTCTAGCTGCTCAGTCCTGGAACTTTGTAGTCAGATCTGTTCTTTTCATGATGTAGCAAATGTTTTCTATTGGTGAAAGAGCTGGAATGCAGGCAGGTCAGTTCAGCATGTGGACTCCTCTTCTGTGAAGCTATGCTGTTGTGACTGATGCTGAAATAGGCAAGACCCTCCCTGTAAGAGATAACATATAGATTGAAACAGATGTTACTCTAAACTCACTATTTTTCAGCACCGATGGAGCCTTTCCAGATGTGTAAGTTTTCCACACCCATAAACAATAATGCAACCTGCTGATTGTCAGCTGATTACAAACTGCAGTCCCTCTCCTCCTTATTCCACAGAGGAGGATGCCCATGGTCCCGTGGCTTTCTACTTTGCCTCAGATAATTTTTAAATGAGCTTTGATCCAGAGAAGACTCCAGCATTTCTGGATCAGGTTTATTTCTGGCTTCTTTTTTGCATAACTCATCATTTGGAGATCACATGAACAGTCTTGACAGACTGTAATATCTGGAAGGGTTCTTAAGCTCCTACAGTACAGAGTCAGGCAACCGCAGGGCCCTCAAATCAAGAATATGCAGTTTTGAGTCCTGACCTTGTCCGTTGTGCTCAGAGATTCCTTCTGATTCTCTGTATCTTTAGATGTTATTCATGTAGAATGCGGGATCTTTAAAGTCTGCACAATTTTGCATTGAGGACATTTTTTGACACAGTTTGTGTCAGATAAGTGAACCTCTGCCTATCTTTATATCTGAGAGGTTCTGCCTCTCTAAAAAGCTCCTTTTATATACACTCACCGGCCACTATATTAGGTACACCATGCTAGTAACGGGTTGGACCCCCTTTTGCCTTCAGAACTGCCTCAATTCTTCGTGGCATAGATTCAACAAGGTGCTGGAAGCATTCCTCAGAGAGTTTGGTCCATATTGACATGATGGCATCACACAGTTGGCGCAGATTTGTCGGCTGCACATCCATGATGCGAATCTCTCGTTCCACCACATCCCAAAGATGCTCTATTGGATTGAGATCTGGTGACTGTGGAGGCCATTTGAGTACAGTGAACTCATTGTCATGTTCAAGAAACCAGTCCGAGATGATTCCAGCTTTATGACATGGCGCATTATCCTGCTGAAAGTAGCCATCAGAAGTTGGGTACATTGTGGTCATAAAGGGATGGACATGGTCAGCAACAATACTCAGGTAGGCTGTGGCGTTGTAACGATGCTCAATTGGTACCAAGGGGCACAAAGAGTGCCAAGAAAATATTCCCCACACCATTACACCACCACCACCAGCCTGAACCGTTGATACAAGGCAGGATGGATCCATGCTTTCATGTTGTTGACGCCAAATTCTGACCCTACCATCCGAATGTCGCAGCAGAAATCGAGACTCATCAGACCAGGCAACGTTTTTCCAATCTTCTATTGTCCAATTTCGATGAGCTTGTGCAAATTGTAGCCTCAGTTTCCTGTTCTTAGCTGAAAGGTGTGGCACCCGGCGTGGTCTTCTGCTGCTGTAGCCCATCTGCCTCAAAGTTCGACGTACTGTGCATTCAGAGATGCTCTTCTGCCTACCTTGGTTGTAACGAGTGGTTATTTGAGTCACTGTTGCCTTTCTATCAGCTCGAACCAGTCTGGCCATTCTCCTCTGACCTCTGGCATCAACAAGGCATTTCCGCCCACAGATCTGCCACTCACTGGATATTTTTTCTTTTTCGGACCATTCTTTGTAAACCCTAGAGATGGTTGTGCGTGAAAATCCCAGTAGATCAGCAGTTTCTGAAATACTCAGACCAGCCATTCTGGCACCAACAACCATGCCACGTTCAAAGTCACTCAAATCACCTTTCTTCTCCATACTGATGCTCGGTTTGAACTGCAGGAGATTGTCTTGACCATGTGTACATGCCTAAATGCACTGAGTTGCCGCCATGTGATTGGCTGATTAGAAATTAAGTGTTAACGAGCAGTTGGAACGGTGTACCTAATAAAGTGGCCGGTGAGTGTACATCTACTACTACTACTACTACTACTGTCATTTAGCAGACGCTTTTATCCAAAGCGACTTACATTGAGAGAACATACAAGCAAGAATTCAAAGAGAAGGAAAAAAATATAAGGAGGCGGACAGTTTGGAGTCCAGTTTAATTCCGACGCTGATACATCAAGTGTATCAGTACACTGTACATCAATTTTTTTTTTTTTTTTTTTTTTTTTTTTTTTTTTTTTTTT